>VTFQ01000018.1:29850746-30268062 GCA_036281575.1 Ancherythroculter nigrocauda
TTCTTTGCACAACATAAGTTATTTATTGCATGCAATGCACTGAAACAGTTCTCAATGCATCGCAGTGCAACGGTATTTGTGGTTCGTTTTCTCTTTAATGCACAAAGTAATGAATTTGATTCTTGTATGCAACACAGTGCAAAAAGCACCTGTCGTCTTATCTCTTCACAGCGAAACGAATTTACATGTTATATGTATGCAATGCAGTGCAACAAACACTGCAGTGTAACAAAGACCTTTCATGTGTTATAACTTCACTGCCCAACAGATCAAGTTACTGCAATGCACGTTATGCGTTATCTCTTCAATGCATGACGAACAGGTCAGTTCTTGTATACAATGCAATGAAACAGCGCATAATTTACACGTTGCAATAGCGTAATAAGTTAACTATTGCCATGGAAAAAGGAGTAACTTACTGAAAAGCAATGCACATGTTTATGTGTTATATCTAAATGCATAACGGCTGAGTTAGCTCATTCATCGCAAAACAACGAGTTGCTCAATTTATGAGCAATACGTTAGTTCTTGTATAGGATGCAAGGAAACAGCGCACTAAGAAAGGAGTTGGTTCTTGTATGCAATGCAGTGCAACAAGCACCTGTCATGTGTTATCTCGTCATTTCGCTACGGATTAAGTTTCTGCAATGCGATTTGTTATCTCGCATGAGGAATACGTTTACTTCTTGTATATTTTCCATCAAACAGTGCATAATGCAATGCAACAGCACATATGTTATATTAATTTCTTCTATACACACTACTGTAAGCAGTACAAGAACTACTTGAAGCATTACAAAATAACAACATGGGTTATTTGTTTTCTCTTCAGTGCACAAAAGAGTTAGTTCTTGTATGCAACGCAGTCTTGTTATTTCTTCACTGCAAAATGACTTACTGAAATGCAATGCACATGTTATATATCTCAATGCATAACAGATGAGTTAGTTCATTTATCGCAACACACCTATGTTATGTGTTATCTCTTCAGTGCATAAGTTAGTTTGGAAACACTTTACAATGGTTCATTAGTTAAAAATTAGTGATGTATTAACTAACATGAAATAACCATGAGAAATACATTTGTTACTGGATTTACTAATCTTCGTTAGCGTTAGTTAATGAAAATACAGTTGTTCGTTGTTCATGTTAGTTCACAGTGCATTAACTAATGTTACAAGATTTTAATAATGTATCGGTAAATGTTGAAATTAACATTAACAAAGATTAATAAATGCTGTATAAATGCAGTTCATCATTAGTCATGTTAACTAATGTAATGAACTAATGTTAAATGAACCTTATTGTATAGTGTTACCTTTAGTTTTTGTATTCATTGCCAGGAAACAGTGCATAACTGTTTCCTAACAGTGCATATTTGACATAATGGAAATACTTCTGGTGAAAGAGTACTTGATCTCAATCTATACCTTTCTCAATCTATACGTGTCTATACATCACTCCTGATGTTACTTGAACAATAAAGAAGTCAATATTAGACCAACTGAACATATTTCTGGCAAATAAATCCTCAATCATGAACTTTCTATACATAGTCAGTGACTCACTCTGATGTTACTTTACCAATACATGAGCCCATGTATGACCCATGCACTGAACATCCCAGACAGCAACATCATGTCGGTCCAGATCAGCAACATAGTGTCGGTCCAGATATTTCTGGCAAATTAGTCCTAAATCATTATCTTTTTATACATATAAAAATTGACTGCATACTGATCTAACATGTTTAATGTATCGAAAGTTCATGACTGAGGACTAATTTGCCAGAAATATGTCCATTAGGTCAAATGTGCAGTACTGAACTTTCAATACATTCCAGTTGACTCCACCTGATGTTAGATCAGTACAGACAATAGTTCATAATTGGCTGACTGACCATAATTCTAACCAAACAGTATTTGATATTGAACTTTTTACATATACTCATTGAAGCCTTCGGATGTCAAATCACACTGACAGTACAAAGTTGACATGAACATATTTCTGGCCCAAGAGTCCTCGATCATGAACTATCTATACAGACTCATTGACTCCTTCTGATGTTATATCAGAAGAACAGTAGTCCATACAAAATGTGTATGGACTACTTAATCCGCAGTGAAATGAAGAGATAACATACACACTGTTTCCTTGCATTGTGTACAAAAACAAAAACGCTGATCTAACATCATAATCATCGATCATGTTTGAACTCCTGAATATATTTCTGGAAAATTAGTCCTTGATCATGAACTTTTTATACGTACAAACTGACTGATGACTGATTAGCCATGTATTGCTTACTTGACATAATGGGAATATTTCTGGCCAAAGAGTACTCGATCTTGAACGTTTCATATGTATGCAGTGCAGTGCATAACTTATATGTTAGTTATTGTATGCATTGCAATGCAACAGCACATGTATATTAATTTCTTCTTTCCACAACATGTTAATAATTGTATGCAGTGCACTGAAAAAGTTCTTAATGCATTGCAATGCACAGCATACGTGATTTGATATATGAGATATGTGATTTGATGCGTGATGAATGCGTTATTTCTTTTATTCAGCGCAAGGAAACAGTGCATAACTTTACATATTGTAATGCACATTTACGCACAGCGTAATAATTTAACTATTGAATGCAATGCACTGAAACATATGTGATTTGTTTTCTCTTCAAAGCACAAAAGAGTTAGTTCTTGTATGCCATGCAGTGCAACAAACACCTGTAGTGTTCTCTCTTCGCAACGAAAGGGAATAACTTACTGAAATGCCATGCACATGTAATGTGTTATATGTCAATGCATAACAGCTGAGTTAGCTTATTGATCACAAAACAACGAGTTAAGTAATCTCTTCAATGCATGAGCAATGCGTTAGTTCTTATATAGGATGCAAGGAAACAACATGTTGCAATATGCAAGAGCACATATGTTATATTAAATTTCTTCTATGCACAGCGTAAATAAGTTAACTATTGTATGCAATCTATTGAAACAGTTATTGTATGCAATGTTAGCTCTCAGTGTTTAGCAGTGTTAGCTCTTTGCAATGCAAACAGCATGTTCTATAAATTTCTTCTGTGCACAATAAAAAATAAGTTAATTATTGTATGCAATGCAATTAAACAGTTAGTTCTTATATTAATTGTGGTGCAACAGCATATGTGTTTTCTGTTTTCTCTTCAATGCACTACGGATCAAGTATCTGCAATGCAATGCACATGTTATGTGTTTTCTCCTCAATGCATGAGGAATACACTATTTCTTGTATAGGATGCAAGCAAACAGTGCATAACTTATTACACTGTGCAATGCAACAGCACATATATTAATTTCCTCTATGCATGACGTAATAAGTTAACTATTGTAAGCAATGCAATTAAACAGTTCTTGATGCATTTGCAAAACAATGTAATTTGTTTTGTCGTCAATGCACAAAAGAAAGAGTTAGTTCTTGTATGCAACGCAGTGCGACAAACACCTAGTGTTCTCTCTTCGCAGCGAAACGGAATAACTTACTTGAAATGCATTGCACATGTTATGCGTTATCTCTTCAATGTATAAAGGGTGAGTTAACTCATTCATCGCAGCACGAGTTATGTATCTCTTCCATGCATGAGCAATACGTTAGTTCTTGTACAGGATGCAAGGAAGCATAAACTTGCACGTTGCAACAGCGTAATGAGTTAACTACCGCAATAGAAAATGAAATAACTTACTGAAATGCAATGCACATGTTATGTGTTATAACTCAATGCATAACAGCTGAGTTAGCTCATTCTTCTCAAAACAACGAGTTATGCATCTCTTCGATATTAGTTCTTGTATAGGATGCAAGGAAACAGCGCATAAACTTACACGTTGCAATGCAACAGCTTAATGAGTTAACTATCGCAATAGAAAATGGAATAACTTACTGCAATGCAAATACAAATGTTATGCAGTGCAACAAGCACCTTGCCAGTGTTATAACTTCACTGCACAACGGATCAAGTTACTGCAATGAAATACACGTTATTTGTTATCACTTCAATGCATAATGGATGAGTTAGTTCATTCATCGCAAAACAACTAGTTATGTATCTCTTCAATGCATGAGCAATACGTTTAGTTCTCGTATAGATGCAAGGAAACAGTGCATATGTTTTTTGTTTGTTTTTTTTTGTTTTTTTTAATTATTTATTTATGCACAGCGTAATACGTTAACTATTGTACGCAATGCACTGAAACAGTTCTTGATGCATTGGAATGCACCAGCGTATGTGATTTGATTTCTTTTCTCTTCCATGTGAAAAGGAAAGTTAGTTCCTTTAGACCACCTGTAGTGTTCTCTCTTTGCAGCGAAAAATAATAAATTACTGAAATGCAATGCACAAGATGTGTCAAATCATGACAGATGAGTAACTTCATTCATCGCAACACAACGAGTTATGTGTTATATCTTCAATGCATGAGCAATACGTTAGTTTATATCATACATGTTGCAATGCAAGAGCACATATGTTATATTAATTTCCTCTATGCACAAGGTAACGATTCTAAGCAATGCAGTTAAACAATTCTTGATGCATTGCAAAACAACAACATATGTTATTTGTTTTTGTTTTTTTTTTTCTTCTACAATGCAAAAAGGAAAGCGTTAGTTTCTGTATGCAACGCATTGCAACAAGCACCTGTCGTCTTATCTCTTCACTGCAAAACGGGATAACTAGCAATGCACCTTATGTGTTATATCTCAAGACATATCGAATGAGTTAGTTCATTCGTGTGTTATCTCTTCAGTGCATAAGGAATACGTTAAGTTTTGTACACCATATGCAAGGAAACAGCGCATGACTTACATGTTAGTTTTTTATGCATTGCAGTGCATTTCACGTGATATAATTGTCTTTCTTTGCACAACATAAGTTATTTATTGCATGCAATGCACTGAAACAGTTCTCAATGCATCGCAGTGCAACGGTATTTGTGGTTCGTTTTCTCTTTAATGCACAAAGTAATGAATTTGATTCTTGTATGCAACACAGTGCAAAAAGCACCTGTCGTCTTATCTCTTCACAGCGAAACGAATTTACATGTTATATGTATGCAATGCAGTGCAACAAACACTGCAGTGTAACAAAGACCTTTCATGTGTTATAACTTCACTGCCCAACAGATCAAGTTACTGCAATGCACGTTATGCGTTATCTCTTCAATGCATGACGAACAGGTCAGTTCTTGTATACAATGCAATGAAACAGCGCATAATTTACACGTTGCAATAGCGTAATAAGTTAACTATTGCCATGGAAAAAGGAGTAACTTACTGAAAAGCAATGCACATGTTTATGTGTTATATCTAAATGCATAACGGCTGAGTTAGCTCATTCATCGCAAAACAACGAGTTGCTCAATTTATGAGCAATACGTTAGTTCTTGTATAGGATGCAAGGAAACAGCGCACTAAGAAAGGAGTTGGTTCTTGTATGCAATGCAGTGCAACAAGCACCTGTCATGTGTTATCTCGTCATTTCGCTACGGATTAAGTTTCTGCAATGCGATTTGTTATCTCGCATGAGGAATACGTTTACTTCTTGTATATTTTCCATCAAACAGTGCATAATGCAATGCAACAGCACATATGTTATATTAATTTCTTCTATACACACTACTGTAAGCAGTACAAGAACTACTTGAAGCATTACAAAATAACAACATGGGTTATTTGTTTTCTCTTCAGTGCACAAAAGAGTTAGTTCTTGTATGCAACGCAGTCTTGTTATTTCTTCACTGCAAAATGACTTACTGAAATGCAATGCACATGTTATATATCTCAATGCATAACAGATGAGTTAGTTCATTTATCGCAACACACCTATGTTATGTGTTATCTCTTCAGTGCATAAGTTAGTTTGGAAACACTTTACAATGGTTCATTAGTTAAAAATTAGTGATGTATTAACTAACATGAAATAACCATGAGAAATACATTTGTTACTGGATTTACTAATCTTCGTTAGCGTTAGTTAATGAAAATACAGTTGTTCGTTGTTCATGTTAGTTCACAGTGCATTAACTAATGTTACAAGATTTTAATAATGTATCGGTAAATGTTGAAATTAACATTAACAAAGATTAATAAATGCTGTATAAATGCAGTTCATCATTAGTCATGTTAACTAATGTAATGAACTAATGTTAAATGAACCTTATTGTATAGTGTTACCTTTAGTTTTTGTATTCATTGCCAGGAAACAGTGCATAACTGTTTCCTAACAGTGCATATTTGACATAATGGAAATACTTCTGGTGAAAGAGTACTTGATCTCAATCTATACCTTTCTCAATCTATACGTGTCTATACATCACTCCTGATGTTACTTGAACAATAAAGAAGTCAATATTAGACCAACTGAACATATTTCTGGCAAATAAATCCTCAATCATGAACTTTCTATACATAGTCAGTGACTCACTCTGATGTTACTTTACCAATACATGAGCCCATGTATGACCCATGCACTGAACATCCCAGACAGCAACATCATGTCGGTCCAGATCAGCAACATAGTGTCGGTCCAGATATTTCTGGCAAATTAGTCCTAAATCATTATCTTTTTATACATATAAAAATTGACTGCATACTGATCTAACATGTTTAATGTATCGAAAGTTCATGACTGAGGACTAATTTGCCAGAAATATGTCCATTAGGTCAAATGTGCAGTACTGAACTTTCAATACATTCCAGTTGACTCCACCTGATGTTAGATCAGTACAGACAATAGTTCATAATTGGCTGACTGACCATAATTCTAACCAAACAGTATTTGATATTGAACTTTTTACATATACTCATTGAAGCCTTCTGATGTCAAATCACACTGACAGTACAAAGTTGACATGAACATATTTCTGGCCCAAGAGTCCTCGATCATGAACTATCTATACAGACTCATTGACTCCTTCTGATGTTATATCAGAAGAACAGTAGTCCATACAAAATGTGCAACCCTGTATCACATGAAATACGTTCTGAGGAAACTATTTTGCAAATCGCAATTACGTTACATGCCAACATATAAGCAGTGCTATTACGTTGGTCCTTAACCTAATATAAGCAGTGCTATTACGTTGGTCCTTAACCTAATAAAGCCAATTTATTGCAGTGCTATTACGTTTGTCCTGAACATAATACATCCAAAGCAGGTTTCTTTTCACACGTAGCAGCTAATGCTGTTCATTTTGTTTTAATTATTTACTCCCTTTTTTCTGATCGGGCTACAAAATATTATTTATGCCAGGGGGAGTCAAATGGCGGCACCCAGATAATTTTTATCTGGCCCTCCAACTGGTTTTTGATGTTTAAAACCGCTCGCAATCTGATATCAAAGTCCCCGCAGGTTTTCATAAGGTTTTCATAATATTCACTCAGTGAATGTCAACCCGTTCTCACTCCTGACCGTTCTCACGCTGAAGAAGTCTCCTTCAGAACACATCGCGATATTTGGCATCAGTTCGCGTGTGCTGGATGTTGGTAAGTAGTCGTAAATACGCTGTTCTAATGTTTGATATAATGTCTTTTCTGTTTGCAGATATTAATCAGATTAACGTTAGCTCCCTCATGTTCAGTCACTGCATTATATCTGTCACCTCCGCTGAGGTTTTGCTTTTCATTGCTTTCTATATTAAATACTAAACTAGGGTGATTAAACACTGTCACGTGACGTGCAATATATTGCACAATATATATAACATATTCATATCAGGTTCAAAGTAGTACAAGTGTAGTTTCAAAATGGTATTTGTTGTAGAAGCACGGTAAAAAACAACACTTACCATGCTTTTTACCACAGTATTGGTAGTTTTAATGTGATTTTTGTTGTAAATACAGAGTAACCACAACACTTATCATGCTTTTAATGCCTTAATAATGTTAAATCCAAAAACTGAAAGGTCAACACTTTATAATAACGTTCAGTTATAAGTCATTTATGAATTATTAGTTAATGATTAACAAATCATTTACAAAACATGAATATACATTTATAAATGATTGATAAGTGATCTACTAATATTTTATGAATGTTTTATAAATTCAGTTATAAGTCATTTATAAATTATTTGTTAATTATGAACAAATCATTTACAAAACATGGCTATACGTTCATAAATGATTAATAAGTGATATGTTAACATTTTATGAATGTTCTATTAGTTCAGTTATAAGTTATTGGTTAATGATTAACTAATCATTTACAAAACATTACAATATACGTTCATAAATGATTAATACGTGTTATGCTAACAATTTACAAATGTGTTGTAAGTTATCTCAATTAAATAAATCATTAGTAAATGGTTCACAAGTTATTAGTTAAGACATTATTTATCACTTATAATAACTGAAGTATTTATGACAAAATTGTTTTAGTATCATTATCTCAATAAACAATTGTTAATCATGAACAAATGTTGAACAAACCATTAGTAAATGATCTGTATTTGATTTATTGATGAAGTTGTAAGCTGGTCTGTGTTCAAAAGCACAAACATGCAGGTATGCTAAAGCACTATTTTTAAGAAGAGTAATTTATTTGTTTTGAAGTGGATAAACATTTATAAATGCCTTACAGTCAGGTGATTCCAGTGGATTATATTAAATCCTTTCACTCATTAGCACAGACTTGTGTTCTGTGTGTGGGGTCTAGTGATGACGTCATAGCGATCTATGGTGATGACGTCTAGTGATAGGTCTAGTGATGACGTCAATCCGGATTTACCTTCCACTGAAGCTCACATCAGGTACACAGAGTTAAACACTCCATGTGTGTCAGAGAAGACAGCTGTCTATACCCTCACCAGTCAGCACTTACACTGCAGTACACACTACAAAGTGTTCAATACCTGTTATAGATGATGTGTAAATGCATGAATAAATCATTTACAAAGCTTTCTGCATACCCTATTCTAAAGTGTAAACTATTCATCACTTATAAATGTGTTACGTATCATTTGTAGACCTTTCTTTCCTGTTACAAATTATTTGTATATGTATACAACAGTGGCGGTTCTAGACCATTTCAACTGGGGGGGCCAAGCTGGGGCCAGTTGTACTGTTAGAGGGGCCAGTTACATTCAGACCTTATTGTTGTCATATCATTTTCTGCACTGGGTATTGTTAAGGTTTTAATGGTATGACTACTCTTACTGATACTGCTTATCGATCCGGTACTTTAATGGTATTCTTATCGGTACTTTTTGTTTATATATAATATAATGTAATGTAATGTAATATATAAAAAGAGCTAAATTAACTTTGCTTTATATTATACAGTGTCTTTTGGTGTTTTATTTAAGATACAGTAAGAACAGGAACAAAGAAACAAAGTAAAACAAACTGACAAATACAATAAAACAAAGATACAAATGAAATAAAGTGCTTCATTTGTTTATTCAGGTAGGCCTAAGTAATAGGTTATAGGCCTAGCCTATAAAAAAAAATCTAAGTAACCAAATGTAAAATAAAACTGCATGGTTTTCACAGTATAAATTAATAAATGAATGCCTTTTAAAGCTAACTATATTCAGATGAAGAGCTGTAAGTGATCTTCACTTTGCATTTTTTCGTTTGATTAACATTGATGGCACAATCGTCAGAAGGTGACTGCTGTCACTTTAAAACAATAGCCTAGATATTAACACTTTTTTTGTCCCAGCTATTCATGTACACTTACGATAAACTGCGTTTAAGTAGTTAAACACGCTCCAATCCAGTCATTTTAACACATTTTTGTGTGTATTTGATCGCTCGGACGTGCCCCTGAAGCCCAACGTGTAATTTGTTTGTCTATTTGCTAACCGTTTTGGAGCGCGCGCCGCACACACAATTCAGCCCGAGGAACTGAGGAGTCTCTTGCGCGGATTATTGTGCTTTAAGCTTTTTAAACCGTTGATAATAATTAGCAATGATTTACTGCAATTTAGCAACCGTAAAGACTGTATTTTACAACAATCACCGATTGTGCTGATTCTGACGTTAAGTTTGGGTTTATGGAGGAAGGAACGCGCGCAGCTGTGAAGAGAATGAAGGTGTGCTAGTCAAGCCCTCATTTGAGCAGTTTGGGGGCGACAAAAATCGCCCATTGCAGATAAGAATTGAGGACGCTGATTGGCTAAATTTTATGTCACATCTTGAATATATTTATATATTGAATAGGCATTTGACTAAATTCTACAAAGACCCGCCTCCTTTGGGCGATTTCTCGATTGCCCCTCAGCTGAAATTGAGTGGCGCACACAGAGAGGACATATGGTGATTGTGAAATAAAATATTTTCCACAGATGATTTTCTAATATATTACATCATCCAAATATACATTTAAATAATTTATATGATTATAATTTTGCGTGTGTGGTTCAGGGAGGGCGGCGCCCTAGCGCCCTCTATTGGCCAGCCGCCACTGGTATACAAGTCATTAATAACACTTTCTGCATACCCTATTCTAAAGTGTAAACTATTCATCACTTGTAAATGTGTTACACATCATTTGTAGACCTTTCTTTCCTGTTACAAATTATTTGTATATGTATACAAGTCATTTATAACACTTTCTGCATAACCTATTCTAAAGTGTAAACTATTCATCACTTATAAATGTGTTACATATCATTTGCAGATCTTCTTTATAAATTATGTAGCTACAAACTGCAATTTGTAAATTTACCATTTATTTGCCATATGCAAAGTATATCTTTCAGTTACAGGATATAAAAATCTATATGAATCCCAATATTTAAATTATATATTTTTATATAAAAACTATAATATTTTTATGCAAATATATTTTACTATTATATAGATATCTTTGAGCCCCTAACTCACCCCTTATACCTAAACATGACCACTTTTTAGCCACTTCACAAAAATAAAAACGCAATATAGATATATTAACAGTGACTGTTATCTTAGTTCATATACTGTTGTATAAAAAGGAATAATTTTAAGCTCCCTACTCCACCCTATAACCTTAAGCATAACCATTTTGACAATATACGTAGTGTAACAGGCAGATAAATGAACGTTAGTCACAATAATTTATTTAAAACATTACAAAAAGCAGTATACAGAACAGACAAAACGACGCGTGTGCTACATTACCAGCGAAATGACAGCAAATCATAATTTTGTGTGAGTAACAGAATGAAATTAAAGTGTTTAATCGCAGCAAACATTCCTCTGGTCTGCATTTCCATCCTTTTAAGTGTCGCGCTAAATCTAACACAGCAACTCAAATTCGGCATGTCGCAAACACTCTATGGTAATCACATGTGACAGCCAATAAGGAGCGAGGTTTGACGTCACTGCCGCAAACCTGTGTCGTATTGTTAGACGCGCCAATTTTAATTTGAAAGTTATGAAACGGCGGATTGATACGATTATTAATGTATAATGGTTATATTACGTTATAAGAATCTTTTCCTCACACAATGGCATCGTACGACTTCTGAAGACTTGAAAATAATGCACGAAATAATGGACTATGTTTATCAGTTTATGGTGCATTTTCATGTTATGGTGAGCAGCTGTTCCATGAAAAACAAAATAAAAATTGCTGGTTAAACTGTGGCAGAGTGTTGATTTATAAATTTATTATTATTATTAGTTTTTAAATAATGCAAATTTTATGTTTGGGTAAAGTGATGGAGTGAGATGGATCATGTAACAGGAACATCTGCAAATGATGTGTAACACAGAACAGACAAAACTAAGTGATGAATAGTTTACACTTTAGAATAGGGTATGCAGAAAGTGTTATACATTACTTGTATACATATACAAATAATTTGTAACAGGAAAGAAAGGTCTACAAATGATGTGTAACACATTTATAAGTGATGAATAGTTTACACTTTAGAATAGGGTATGCAGGAAGTGTTATAAATGACTTGTATACATATACAAATAATTTGTAACAGGAAAGAAAGGTCTACAAATGATACCTGACACATTTACAAGTGAAGAATAGTTTACACTTTAGAATAGGGGATGCAGAAAGCTTTGTAAATGATTTATTCATGCGTTTACACATCATCTATAACAGATGTTGAACACTTTGTAGTGTGTACTGCAGTGTAAGTGCTGACTGGTGAGGGTATAGACAGCTGTCTTCTCTGACACACATGGAGTGTTTAACTCTGTGTACCTGATGTGAGCTTCAGTGGAAGGTAAATCCGGATCAGAGGATGACTTCATCACTAGACCCCACACACAGAACACAAGTCTGTGCTGATGAGTGAAAGGATTTAATATAATCCACTGGAATCACCTGACTGTAAGGCATTTATAAATGTTTATCCACTTCAAAACAAATAAATTACTCTTCTTAAAAATAGTGCTTTAGCATACATGTTTGTGCTTTTGAACACAGACCAGCTTACAGCTTCATCAATAAATCATATACTGATAATTTACTAATGATAATTTACTAATAATCATTAACTAATCACTGATCATTAACTAATAAATTATAAATGACTTATAGCCAAATTAATAAAACATTCATAAAATGTTAGTATATCACTTATTAATCATATATGAATGCATATTCATGTTTTGTAAATGATTTGTTGAACATTATCTAATAATTTATAAATGACCTATAACTGAATTAATAAAACATTCATAAAATATTAACATCTCACTTATCAATCATTTATGAACATATAACCATGTTTTGTAAATGATTAGTTCATCATTAACTAATAATTTACAAGTGACTTATAACTGAACGTTATTATAAAGTGTTACCACTGTAAGGTCAATAAGAACTTCTTTCCTATATATATTTATATATAAACCTATATATTATAAATAATGATATTTTCTTTTCTCTTGTTTTAGCTGAAAAGACAAAAAGGGCCTTTTGGAAATGGATGAAGGAGACAGAAAGCTGCAAAGGCAAATAATTGCAATGGTATGTATGTGTTGCTTTTAACCCTTTATCAAACATTTTATCAAGCATTTGTTAAATAGTCTCACAGTAAATTAAAATTAAAGTCAAATCCTGTACATATTTATCACCTTATTTGTAAATCAGTTGTGCCCCTTCTTGGACAGTTGGACGTCCCACACATAAAAGTTTATATTAATTCCATTGAATTCTTTAAAATGATTACAGATTGGGCCCAAAATGTTCCAATGATACATGATGTCTCTCCGCACCTCATAACTACCTCTGTTTGCAAGAGTGGAAATTATCATTTGACTTGTCACATGACATCAGATATTCAATTATTTTGTCATAATCAAAATAATTGAATATCTGATGTCTATTCAATATCTAATCAGTTACACTGCTGATAATGTCCTGCTTGCATGTGAAACATGTTATTTTTTTATTTATTCTTTTAAATATAAATATAGCTTGCTATTAAAGACATATGTTTAATCATGGAAATGCCCACATATCAGTGAACTTATTACATAAATGCATTTAACATTTAATTATGCAACACTCTTTACAGAAGGAAATCCTACAGTTATGTGTAAATTGACAACTTGAATGTGATGTAATAAATTTACCTTCCTTTCTGTCTTGCAGGATTACTTGCAGATTACTTAGTCCTTCTTTTTAGGATCTCTACAACATCAAACTCAACAGCTCTTTTAAGAGCCGACCCTCACAAGAGCTACTAGTGAGTCGCTGCAAACCTGCCGTGATCAGCCCTTTCCAGGTAAAGTTTCTAGATATTTAAATCAGTATTTACTCATCAAATGCTCTCCTGGATGGTATGGTAAATTAACTTATTTATAACTGTCTCAATTTGTATGTTTTAAGAACAAGAGTAATTGCACACAGAGTAAGTAGAGACTTTCTTGTTTTTCTGTGCAGAGAAGGAAGACCAGTCCTTATATCAAAGCAAGCTCATCGAAGTCCTTTGTTTAGGGTGAGGAAGGAACATGACCATCTCATGCCCAAAGAAGACAGAAGTCCATTGGTATGTCTTGTGTTGAGGCAATGCTGTAATATGTAGTACAGAATTTAATGTTGTTCTCTCAAAGGACTATTAAGTTCTTAAAAAGTTCTTAAAAACTGTTCCTTCTGTTTTTTTGGTTTTTGTTTGTTTGTTTGTTTGTTTGTTTGTTTGTTTTTTTAGATAAAAGCAGACAGGGAAGCTTTGGAAGATAATGAGTTAATATAATATAATATAATATAGTATAATAGGAATTAAATAGTAAATGTTCTTTAAATTATGTGTAATACCTAGTTTTTTTGGCTTGAAATAAGGCCTTATACTGCACAGACCTAAAACATTGTATTTGTGTTTTAAAACAGATAGCAAGTGAAGTCACTAACAGAAGATCCTAGAGGAAAAACTACTGATGTGCAGCTACGGAGGAACACAAGAGGCAGAAACTATGCATGGCCATGGCTTCTTCATGAGTACGGTAAGTCCTGTGCCTATTCTTAATTCTTGCCTTAAAGTTTTTATTGCAGTATTTTAACAATTTTACATTGTACAGCTTATCACTTGGTTTTTGACCAAATTATGCTCTTGAAACAAGAAACAGAAGAGTATGTTGTCCTGAAAGAAATCAAGGCTCAAAAGAGAGCATGCCTTTCTAAAAGATCTTTTAAAACAGGTTGCTGTTAATATGGGTAAAACAGTTTTTGTTCAGTACTTAGCTTACAGTCTGTGCTGCATTTTTATTATAATATATATATTATGTACTGCTGTTTTGTAAAGTTAAATCAGGAACAGGCAACTCTAGCCCTTTTGCTGTCTCCTTTTTGAGGTGGAGAGTTTACCTCCAACCATAATTGAGCACACCTGAAAATTTTAACCAAAGTTTTCAGGTGTACTTATAGACAGTTATACGCAGTTGGGTTTGAGGTTGGAGCTAAATCTGCAGGACCGTGGACGCTGAGGGCCAGAGTAGCCCACCACTGTTTAAATCATGCAGAACATAAGCTGACCTGGCTGTCCATTAAACTACTTAACTTGAATTGTGTGTTTTTTTGTTTTACTTTTAGACCAGGACTGAAGAACGCCTGACAATGGGACTTTAAGACTTCTTCCTCTGGTTGAGAAAAAGCTACAGCACATCAGTGATCACATCTTCTGGTCATCAGTTGTACTGTAGAGTACAACTGAAGAAACTGTTTAGAAGAAGAAGAACATGAACATGATAGAGACATGTACAGGGAAGAGCAAGAACCCAGTTCAGCTGTGATAATGAATCTTTATTTTAAACTCAATATCAAATCTGTTTTCTGGATCATAGTTGACTGGATGGGATTCTGTGGCGCTCATTTGTGCAATAGGAGTAAAGTCTGTGAATGGATTATTATGACGTTAACGTATTTTTGAAGACACGTTTTTATTTATCTTGAATCTCATTTGTCTTTATGCAAATTTCAACCTTATGCTGTATCCTCCAATAAAGTGTTGTGTAATAAATTATGGTGAACGTGGTGTTTGGTAGAGTAAATACAATTTAACTAAGCTGAGTTTATTTCATAATTTAAAAAAATGACATATAATTTCCATGATTGTTTTACTTTTAATACATAAATATATATTACATAAATATTTTTGATCTAATTCATGATATTTGGGACAACAATGCACCAAAAGTTGCATATACTTTCATGTTGTGACAAGGATGGCAGTTTCCAGATAAATAAAGGGAAGGAATGTGAATAAAGAGAGGCTGCAGTGGGTTATACTGACACAAACACTTCAAGCAGAACTGAAGAAGATGGATGTTGATCATTCTGGTACATCTACTACTGCATTCAAAATGACAGCTGGACATTACTGATGTCAGGCATGTGAGGAGCAAGAAGAGGGGGTGATAATGACATTTTGGCACAGTTTCTTATTTTACTGAATAGTGTATTATCCTTGTGTAACAGTAATAGTGAAGTGTAAATATAAATAGTTTTTAGTTTACTGCCAACACTGGCAGCTGGATAATGGCAAGTTGTTGTGGGTTCATCCATTATATTTATTGGTGTTCATACAAAAAAAAAAGCAAACAAAATAATCAACTACTATTCAATTAATCAATTATTATTATTATTATTATTATTATTATTATTATTGTATTACAACATTTTGTTATAATATTTCCATATTTCATCAGATGGTCTCACAATACCCATCAAAAACCTATACAAGCATGATGTTAGAATGGAAAATGAGGAAATGATAAAATACTGCAATATTTAAATGTGATTCAACAAAGTTTGTTATCCATGATGAGGAGTACACACCTGTGTAGATTTTAATGCCCTTCCACCCCCAAGGGGCCAGTACCGGCCCCTGGAAGAGCAAAAAAAATGCACATTTCAAATGGCTGTAACTCAAAGTCCGGTTAGCGTATCAAAGAGAAAATCATCAGGACAACTGCTTATGCTATGATTACTAAATAATGTTGGGCACAGTTTTCAGACATACATGGAAAGCTGGCATAAAGGTTTTTTAATAGTGATTACAGTAAAATATTAAATTTCAGCCTGTCCCTCATATATGTAATAAATGTTTGCACAATAAACATATTTAGATATCGAGTTGTCCATTAAAGATCTTATTATTTTAACATTTATCATTTCTTTACTAAACGTTTTAAACTACATTACCCATATGTCTCTGTCATTCTATCAATGAACGGGAAACATGCCGCTGTAGTTCATTGAGAAGCTAGGGTTAGGGTTGGGATCTCGGTAAAGGAGTAATTTCTCACAACATGGAAACACTTTATAGTTAACTTAATGTATGAGTAACGTAATATTCACACTAAAACAAACTTTGTAAGATAAAGCGCCGTTTTATATGGGTTGAAAGGTAGTCCAATCACAGCGAGTTCTGCGATAGAGTCACAGCCAATCACAACACAGCTGAACAGATGCGTCACGCTTACTTGTCCATTTATGGTAAATGACGACAGATCTCCTTCGGTTCCGGCTGACGAGAAAAATTTCCTTAAATATATAATTAATCTAATTAAATATAATAAAAATCACATTTTACAACGAAAGACTCCTTTGTGTTTTAAACTGATGCATAAATATATTTGAAAGAGATATAATTGCATCTACTAAAGTGCTTCTAACATTTACAGTAGATATGTTGTATATTAAAGGTATACATTTAATCACTTATTTATACCATTCTTCACCATTTGAACTCTTGGAATTAAAATAAATATATAAATAAAAGCATAATGAATGTACTCGATTTTGTAATCATATTCCAATATTTAGTGTCAAAGACAAATGTAGTCCCCAAACTACTGCACAACAGTATAAAAATCAGTTAATTGTGAGAAAAAAATATATCCAGTTACAGAGGCAATCTATTATAGTGAAATATAACTACACAAATCGATATGATGAAGTATTATTTTTACAAACCAAGAGATGAGATAAAATTCCATGTGAAAATATGTTTCTTTAAAGAATAGGGGGGAAAAAATAACATTTTACATTCTCAACTTTAATACAATACAATATTGTGTTTATTGTTCACTTTTACTGTAACTAAATGAAAGGCAAATTCAAATAGTTAATGCATTTTATAAATGTTAAATATTTTCAGCAATAAAATGCTTCTATAAAATACATTCATGGGTATGTTACATTTACAATACTGATATAATGATACCATAGATTTAGTTAAGGTGGACATTTACTATAGTGACACTGTAATAAAAGGTTTAATGAAACAAAATGCAAGACATTTTCAAGTCCATCTAAATGAAGAGGTAACAAACTCACAGAATAATGTCCAGAATGTCAATGTGTCATTTCTGTAATACTCTATATCAGCACCAAACAGAATTAAATAAATATTGATTGTTCTCAGAGGGTTTTCCTGAACACTCTCACTAACTTCAATTGTTCGGACAAACACCTGCTATACACACATGCAGAAATACATATTTGACTATAGTCGCAGCATTACTAGAACTTTTACCAAAACTCCGGATGAGCACTGGTGCTTCTTTGATAAAGGCAAGAATATGGAAAAAAATAAATTACTATTTTCAATATTGGTTCTGCACGTTTCAAGGAGATCATAAGGAGGAGTCCACGTGAAGACTTTTAAAAACTGTGACAGAGTGAAGGGTGCACCTCCCTGGACACACCCTAAGCATGACCAAACAACAACACCCAAAGACAGATATGAAGTGGACACCACCAGGAGAATGCAGGGGAAGACATGGAAACGAAGGCCTGAAGAATGTCGGTGTCCCATGGGAAGATGTGGAGAATGTGGTCACAGATTGGATACGTTGGAGGACACTTGTTACCCAATGTGCCCAGCACAGCACTTGATGATGATGTTGTGAGTTCATACATAACCGTAGGATTTCCTTCTGTAAAGAGTGTTGCACAATTAAATGTTAAATGCATTTATGTAATAAGTTCACTGATGTGTGGGCATTTCCATGATTAAAAGTATAGCAAGCTATATTCATATTTAAAAAAATAAAAAATAAAAATAAATAAATAACATGTTTCACATGCAAGCAGGACATTATCAGCAGTGTAAATGATCATGACAAAATAATTGAATATCTGATGTCATGTGACAAGTCAAATGATAATTTCCACTCTTGCAAACAGAGGTAGTTATGAGGTGCGGAGAGACATCATGTATCATTGGAACATTTTGGGCCCAATCTGTAATCATTTTAAAGAATTCAATGGAATTAATATAAACTTTTATGTGTGGGACGTCCAACTGTCCAAGAAGGGGCACAACTGATTTACAAATAAGGTGATAAATATGTACAGGATTTGACTTTAGTTTTAATTTACTGTGAGACTATTTAACAAATGCTTGATAAAATGTTTGATAAAGGGTTAAAAGCAACACATACATACCATTGCAATTATTTGCCTTTGCAGCTTTCTGTCTCCTTCATCCATTTCCAAAAGGCCCTTTTTGTCTTTTCAGCTAAAACAAGAGAAAAGAAAATATCATTATTTATAATATATAGGTTTATATATAAATATATATAGGAAAGAAGTTCTTATTGACCTTACAGTTTTTGGATTTAACATTATTAGGCATTAAAAGCATGATAAGTGTTGTGGTTACTCTGTATTTACAACAAAAATCACATTAAAACTACCAATACTGTGGTAAAAAGCATGGTAAGTGTTGTTTTTTACCGTGCTTCTACAACAAATACCATTTTGAAACTACACTTGTACTACTTTGAACCTGATATGAATATGTTATATATATTGTGCAATATATTGCACGTCACGTGACAGTGTTTAATCACCCTAGTTTAGTATTTAATATAGAAAGCAATGAAAAGCAAAACCTCAGCGGAGGTGACAGATATAATGCAGTGACTGAACATGAGGGAGCTAACGTTAATCTGATTAATATCTGCCAACAGAAAAGACATTATATCAAACATTAGAACAGCGTATTTACGACTACTTACCAACATCCAGCACACGCGAACTGATGCCAAATATCGCGATGTGTTCTGAAGGAGACTTCTTCAGCGTGAGAACGGTCAGGAGTGAGAACGGGTTGACATTCACTGAGTGAATATTATGAAAACCTTATGAAAACCTTGCGGGGACTTTGATATCAGATTGCGAGCGGTTTTAAACATCAAAAACCAGTTGGAGGGCCAGATAAAAATTATCTGGGTGCCGCCATTTGACTCCCCCTGGCATAAATAATATTTTGTAGCCCGATCAGAAAAAAGGGAGTAAATAATTAAAACAAAATGAACAGCATTAGCTGCTACGTGTGAAAAGAAACCTGCTTTGGATGTATTATGTTCAGGACAAACGTAATAGCACTGCAATAAATTGGCTTTATTAGGTTAAGGACCAACGTAATAGCACTGTTTATATTAGGTTAAGGACCAACGTAATAGCACTGCTTATATGTTGGCATGTAACGTAATTGCGATTTGCAAAATAGTTTCCTCAGAACGTATTTCATGTGATACAGGGTTGCAGCTGTTATGCATTGACATATAACACATTACATGTGCATGGCATTTCAGTAAGTTATTCCCTTTCGTTGCGAAGAGAGAACACTACAGGTGTTTGTTGCACTGCATGGCATACAAGAACTAACTCTTTTGTGCTTTGAAGAGAAAACAAATCACATATGTTTCAGTGCATTGCATTCAATAGTTAAATTATTACGCTGTGCGTAAATGTGCATTACAATATGTAAAGTTATGCACTGTTTCCTTGCGCTGAATAAAAGAAATAACGCATTCATCACGCATCAAATCACATATCTCATATATCAAATCACGTATGCTGTGCATTGCAATGCATTAAGAACTTTTTCAGTGCACTGCATACAATTATTAACATGTTGTGGAAAGAAGAAATTAATATACATGTGCTGTTGCATTGCAATGCATACAATAACTAACATATAAGTTATGCACTGCACTGCATACATATGAAACGTTCAAGATCGAGTACTCTTTGGCCAGAAATATTCCCATTATGTCAAGTAAGCAATACATGGCTAATCAGTCATCAGTCAGTTTGTACGTATAAAAAGTTCATGATCAAGGACTAATTTTCCAGAAATATATTCAGGAGTTCAAACATGATCGATGATTATGATGTTAGATCAGCGTTTTTGTTTTTGTACACAATGCAAGGAAACAGTGTGTATGTTATCTCTTCATTTCACTGCGGATTAAGTAGTCCATACACATTTTGTATGGACTACTGTTCTTCTGATATAACATCAGAAGGAGTCAATGAGTCTGTATAGATAGTTCATGATCGAGGACTCTTGGGCCAGAAATATGTTCATGTCAACTTTGTACTGTCAGTGTGATTTGACATCAGAAGGCTTCAATGAGTATATGTAAAAAGTTCAATATCAAATACTGTTTGGTTAGAATTATGGTCAGTCAGCCAATTATGAACTATTGTCTGTACTGATCTAACATCAGGTGGAGTCAACTGGAATGTATTGAAAGTTCAGTACTGCACATTTGACCTAATGGACATATTTCTGGCAAATTAGTCCTCAGTCATGAACTTTCGATACATTAAACATGTTAGATCAGTATGCAGTCAATTTTTATATGTATAAAAAGATAATGATTTAGGACTAATTTGCCAGAAATATCTGGACCGACACTATGTTGCTGATCTGGACCGACATGATGTTGCTGTCTGGGATGTTCAGTGCATGGGTCATACATGGGCTCATGTATTGGTAAAGTAACATCAGAGTGAGTCACTGACTATGTATAGAAAGTTCATGATTGAGGATTTATTTGCCAGAAATATGTTCAGTTGGTCTAATATTGACTTCTTTATTGTTCAAGTAACATCAGGAGTGATGTATAGACACGTATAGATTGAGAAAGGTATAGATTGAGATCAAGTACTCTTTCACCAGAAGTATTTCCATTATGTCAAATATGCACTGTTAGGAAACAGTTATGCACTGTTTCCTGGCAATGAATACAAAAACTAAAGGTAACACTATACAATAAGGTTCATTTAACATTAGTTCATTACATTAGTTAACATGACTAATGATGAACTGCATTTATACAGCATTTATTAATCTTTGTTAATGTTAATTTCAACATTTACCGATACATTATTAAAATCTTGTAACATTAGTTAATGCACTGTGAACTAACATGAACAACGAACAACTGTATTTTCATTAACTAACGCTAACGAAGATTAGTAAATCCAGTAACAAATGTATTTCTCATGGTTATTTCATGTTAGTTAATACATCACTAATTTTTAACTAATGAACCATTGTAAAGTGTTTCCAAACTAACTTATGCACTGAAGAGATAACACATAACATAGGTGTGTTGCGATAAATGAACTAACTCATCTGTTATGCATTGAGATATATAACATGTGCATTGCATTTCAGTAAGTCATTTTGCAGTGAAGAAATAACAAGACTGCGTTGCATACAAGAACTAACTCTTTTGTGCACTGAAGAGAAAACAAATAACCCATGTTGTTATTTTGTAATGCTTCAAGTAGTTCTTGTACTGCTTACAGTAGTGTGTATAGAAGAAATTAATATAACATATGTGCTGTTGCATTGCATTATGCACTGTTTGATGGAAAATATACAAGAAGTAAACGTATTCCTCATGCATTTAAGAGATAACAAATCGCATTGCAGAAACTTAATCCGTAGCGAAATGACGAGATAACACATGACAGGTGCTTGTTGCACTGCATTGCATACAAGAACCAACTCCTTTCTTAGTGCGCTGTTTCCTTGCATCCTATACAAGAACTAACGTATTGCTCATAAATTGAGCAACTCGTTGTTTTGCGATGAATGAGCTAACTCAGCCGTTATGCATTTAGATATAACACATAAACATGTGCATTGCTTTTCAGTAAGTTACTCCTTTTTCCATGGCAATAGTTAACTTATTACGCTATTGCAACGTGTAAATTATGCGCTGTTTCATTGCATTGTATACAAGAACTGACCTGTTCGTCATGCATTGAAGAGATAACGCATAACGTGCATTGCAGTAACTTGATCTGTTGGGCAGTGAAGTTATAACACATGAAAGGTCTTTGTTACACTGCAGTGTTTGTTGCACTGCATTGCATACATATAACATGTAAATTCGTTTCGCTGTGAAGAGATAAGACGACAGGTGCTTTTTGCACTGTGTTGCATACAAGAATCAAATTCATTACTTTGTGCATTAAAGAGAAAACGAACCACAAATACCGTTGCACTGCGATGCATTGAGAACTGTTTCAGTGCATTGCATGCAATAAATAACTTATGTTGTGCAAAGAAGACAATTATATCACGTGAAATGCACTGCAATGCATAAAAAACTAACATGTAAGTCATGCGCTGTTTCCTTGCATATGGTGTACAAAACTTAACGTATTCCTTATGCACTGAAGAGATAACACACGAATGAACTAACTCATTCGATATGTCTTGAGATATAACACATAAGGTGCATTGCTAGTTATCCCGTTTTGCAGTGAAGAGATAAGACGACAGGTGCTTGTTGCAATGCGTTGCATACAGAAACTAACGCTTTCCTTTTTGCATTGTAGAAGAAAAAAAAAAACAAAACAAATAACATATGTTGTTGTTTTGCAATGCATCAAGAATTGTTTAACTGCATTGCTTAGAATCGTTACCTTGTGCATAGAGGAAATTAATATAACATATGTGCTCTTGCATTGCAACATGTATGATATAAACTAACGTATTGCTCATGCATTGAAGATATAACACATAACTCGTTGTGTTGCGATGAATTAAGTAACTCATCTGTCATGATTTGACACATCTTGTGCATTGCATTTCAGTCATTTATTATTTTTCGCTGCAAAGAGAGAACACTACAGGTGGTCTAAAGGAACTAACTTTCCTTTTCACATGGAAGAGAAAAGAAATCAAAGCACATACGCTGGTGCATTCCAATGCATCAAGAACTGTTTCAGTGCATTGCGTACAATAGTTAACGTATTACGCTGTGCATAAATAAATAATAAAAAAAAAACAAAAAAAAATATTTGATAAAATATTCCTTGCATCTATACGAGAACTAACGTATTGCTCATGCATTGAAGAGATACATAACTAGTTGTTCCCTTTCGATACTTCACTCGTACTGCGTATGGGGAAAGGTCTCCCTTTTTCCCCACTGCTGAAGCCTTTTTCAATAACGCAGTGTAACTGCATCGTCATTGGTTCACTCATAGACAAGTTGTTGAACCAATGACGGCGCTGCATAGCTGCGCGGCCTATGGCGACAAAGCGCGCGAATATTCCCGCCGAAATGGGCGGGGTTAGGGGCTATATAAGCAGGCGTTTCGCCATAGGATTTCAGTGTTTTCTCCTTCAGCGACGACCTCTACTTCTCTTCGCTGATCTCCGCCTGAAGCCGAAGAAGCTCGCCGCCTTCCTGACAGCTCTCGCCACCGTCTGAAGAGGCTCCCGCAGCGGACTCGCCTGGATTCGCCGGACGAGGACAGCGCCGGCGCCTTCACTGACTGCAGCTGCAGCGCCGTCGTTTGGCCGCCGCCTCCCGCTTCCCGCTCCCGGCCGCTTCCTGTGCGTCCCCTGCCGCCATCTGGCGCGCCGCCTGAGAGCTTCACCCGCGGCTTAACGCCGCTCTTAAAGAGCATTTCCACAGCGGTTTTCACCGCTTCTAAGAGCTTCCGCGGCCCTCGCCGCTCTACAAAGAGCCACCCAACTGCCGTTTTCACGGCACCGGCATCTCCCGATGCCCTGTCACTCATGTGCTACGTGCAGGGCCCCCCTGCACGATAGCGACGGACACAGCGAGTGTGTCGCCTGCCTGGGCAAGCCCCATGCGGACGGCGCGCTTGCTGGAGACTCATGCCCGCACTGCGAGTGCATGAGTCTCAGTTCCCTGCGCTCGCGGGTCGCCTTCTTCACGGAGGGCGATCTCGCTGCTCGCGCCCTCCCGTCTCCTTCCTCCCGCGAACCGGCCAGGAAGAGACAGCGGGGTAGAGCGACTCAGCGCCCGGAGTTAGGTGAGCTCACGCCGGCCCAGCCCCCGCGTGCCTTGCCCTCTCCTCCCAGGGAACCCTCTCCTGTTCTGTTCTCTCGCCCTGAGCAGCATCCCTCTGTCGAAGCAAGTGACCTCGTCTCATTCGGAGGAACAGACGACGAGCAGGATGACTCCATGTCACTTGCGGCTTCCGAAGCGGAAGCATGGGTTGGTGAGCCGGATGACCCCGCTCCCCCGCCTCCCTTGGAGCCCATTGAGCACGGCCAGGGCATGGATGCCGAACTATTCCGCATCCTGTCCAGAGCCGTGGAAGAGCTGGACCTCGAGTGGGCCCCTCCAGAGGAGCCGTCTCGCAGCCGCCTGGACGAGTGGTTCCTGCCAGGCCGCCGCCAAGCACCTCGCCAGCGCTCAGCGCCCTTTTTTCCCGAGGTCACCGCCGTCGATGGCGCCGAAGAGAAGGGATACGAGCACCTGCCACCCCTAGACGAAGCGGTGGCTGCTCACCTCTGCCCTCCCGCGGCTGTGGGATGGAAGACCAAGAGGGCCCTTCCCTCCAAGCCCTGTCGGACCACCTCTACTTTGGCTGGACGGGCTTACACCTCGGCGGGCCAGGCTGCCTCCGCGCTTCATACAATGGCCATATTTCAGGTCTTCCAGGCCAAACTCCTCCACTCGCTGGACGAGTCTGGAATTGACGCGCCGGCTTTCAAGGATCTTCGCAGCGCCACCGACCTTGCCCTGCGAGCCACGAAGGCCACGGCCCAGGCCATCGGGCGTTCCATGGCCAGCCTGGTAGTTTTGGAGCGCCACCTGTGGCTCAACCTTACGGAGATCAAGGACCTGGACAAGACGGCCTTCCTAGATGCCCCGGTCTCTCCCTCTGGTCTCTTCGGGCCTGCAGTGGACGGCTTCACCGAGCGCTTTACTGCTGCGCAGAAATCGTCTCAGGCTATGAGGCATTTCTTGCCTAAGCGCTCCAGCTCTGCTTCTGCGTCCAGCCACCCCAGGACTGCGCTGGCTCAGCAGAACAAGCCAGCTCCACCCGCAACACAGGCAGCGCCACCCAAGGAGCAGCGCCAGAGCTCACGCCCTGCGAAGCGCCCTCCCTTCCTGAGACGCCAGGGACCCCGGCCCAAGATTGTGCTGGACCCGGTGCCTCCGAAGTCGTCCTGATTCGTCAGGAAGGAAGAGGATGGGGGATCGTCCCATTGCGACCGGACAACCCCAAAAGCTCCCACGAGTAATTTCCCCTCTGCCTCGTTTAATTCCGGGTGTGGGAAACATGCTCCATGTGACAGCTGGGCCCACACCTGTTGCGCCCACCCTAAACGCCGTTTTCACGGCGAACAATATTTTACCTCATCAAAAAGAGAGCAAATTTCCTCTTCCACCCCTCTCGGTGTACGACCCCCTCAACGGCGGTCTGTCATCCGATATCATTCAACCCCTTGCCACTCGGGCCGAGGCCTGGCAGGCCATCCCCGATGTGTCAGAATGGGTTATGGGGATCGTATCCCAGGGCTACTCGCTCCAGTTTGCACGACGGCCCCCTCGCTTCGGCGGGGTGCTTCAAACCTCGGTCAATCCGGACGACGCGCATGTCCTCCAAACCGAAGTCATGACGTTGCTAAGAAAGGGAGCTGTGGAAATAGTTTCCCCGACAGAGAGTGAGTCAGGCTTTTACAGCCGCTACTTTCTGGTCCCCAAGAAGGATGGTGGTCTCAGACCCATTCTAGACCTCAGACTTTTGAATCACTCCCTCATGAGACGGAAGTTCAAAATGCTGACGCTGAAACAGATCCTCGTGCACATTTGCCCCGAGGACTGGTTCTGCTCGCTGGACCTGAAGGATGCGTATTTTCACATCCAGATAGCCCCCCGTCACAGACGATTCTTGAGATTCGCATACGAGGGAGTGGCGTACCAATATACGGTCCTGCCCTTCGGGCTGTCTCTGGCTCCTCGCACTTTCACCAAGTGCATGGACGCGGCGCTTTCCCCTCTGAGGCAAATGGGAATCCGGGTCCTAAATTATCTCGACGACTGGCTCATTCTAGCCCGTTCGCGAACCGAGCTGGAACACCACAGATCCGTGCTCCTCAGCCATTTACAATGCCTGGGTCTCAGGGTCAACTTAGCCAAGAGCTCGCTGTGCCCCACCCTGCGAATCTCGTTTCTGGGGGCAGTTTTCGACTCAGTCCGCATGACGGCAGTAGTCTTGCCGGAGCATGCTCTAGCGATTCGGCAGCTCACGGCCTCAATCAAGAACAAAGACTGTCTTCCTCTGAAGTTTTTCCAGAGGCTACTAGGGCTGATGGCTTCCGCCTCCCCGGTGCTGCAGCTCGGCCTTCTTCAGATGCGGCCTCTTCAGTACTGGTTGAAGTTCCGGGTTCCTCCCAGTGCCTGGCGGCACGGCCGCTTATGTCTCAAAGTCAATCAGGCCTGTCTTCTAGCCCTGAAACCTTGGATGGACCCTATGTGGTTCAAGCGCGGAGTACCCTTACAGGCGGTCTCTCGAAGGACGGTGCTCTCAATGGACGCTTCCAACTCGGGTTGGGGCGCTGTGTGCGAGGGCAGACCGGCCTTCGGCTTGTGGAATCACGAGGAAAGCCGTCTACACATCAACTGTCTAGAGATGCTAGCAGTGATGAAGGCCCTTCAGTCTTTTCAGGCTCACTTGACAGGACGTCATGTTCTAGTCCGATCGGACAGTATGACAGTGGTGTCATATTTAAACCACCAGGGCGGTCTCTCGTCCAGCCGCTTATGCGCTCTGGTGAAATGTCTTCTGGAATGGACTCTTCCAAGGCTTCAGTCACTCAGAGCGACTCATGTTCCTGGCAGGAACAATCTGGGCGCAGACATGTTGTCACGGAGCAACATCCCCTCCGACGAGTGGATGCTCCACCCCCAAGTGGTCCTCAAGATTTGGGAGTTCTTCGGGAGGGCAGAGATAGACCTCTTCGCCTCAGAAGACAACTCTCATTGCCCAACATTTTTCTCGAAGGAAGTCGATGCTCTGGCCCATACATGGCCCAGCACGCTCCTTTACGCCTTCCCTCCGATCGCACTGATCTCTCAGGTCATCAGGCGCATCAGAGAAGACCAACACAGAGTCCTTCTGGTAGCCCCGCTCTGGAGGAACCAGGTTTGGTCCTCGGAGCTGTTCAAGCTCTCCCTGAGAGCCCCGTGGCTGATTCCCCTGAGACGGGACCTCCTCTCTCAGGCAAACAGAACGATCTGGCACCCACAGCCGGAGCTTTGGGCTCTGCACCTCTGGTCCCTCGACGGGAGCCGACCAGCCTCCCTGGGGATGTCCTAAATACCATTTCTCAGGCTAGAGCCCCGTCCACGAGACGCCTCTATGACCAGAAATGGTCTGTCTTTGTTGATTGGTGTTCCTCACGCAACATAGACCCTGTGGAGAGTGACGTATCCTTCATACTGTCTTTCCTCCAAGAACGCTTGGATATGGGGCGCACCCCTTCTACTCTTAAGGTTTACGTAGCAGCCATTGCGGCTTTCCATGCTCCCATTGCTGGCCAATCAGTGGGACGTAACGGCCTTATAATCCGTTTCCTGAGGGGTGCTAGGCGATTGAATCCTCCTCGCCCCCTCACCGTTCCCACTTGGGACCTCTCGCTGGTCCTCAGGGCCTTAAAGGGAGCCCCCTTTGAGCCAATGGGTTCAGCCGATCTCAGGCCCCTAACGCTAAAGACCGCTCTGCTGTTAGCACTGGCATCGGTTAAGCGCGTTGGCGATTTGCAGGCCCTCTCTGTCAGTCCTGCATGCCTTGAATTTGGGCCTGGAGACTCGAAGGTCGTTCTGAAACCTAGGCATGGCTACGTTCCTAAGGTGCTCTCAACCCCGTTTAGAGCTCAGGTCATCTCGCTTTCTGCTCTTCCTCCCTCGGCGGATGAACGAGAGCTAGAGCTACTCTGCCCAGTCAGGGCATTGAGGACCTATGTGGAGCGATCGCAGTCTTTCAGGCAGTCGGATCAGCTCTTTATTTGTTTTGGTGGCCGCACCAAAGGGTCTCCGGTCTCAAAACAGCGCCTTTCCCATTGGATAGTGGACGCTATTAACCTGTGCTACTCCTCACTGGGTGCGGACTGCCCCATAGGAGTCAGGGCCCACTCCACTAGAGGAATGGCTTCCTCGTGGGCTTGGTCCAACGGAGTTTCCATTCAAGACATCTGTGAGGCGGCCGGCTGGTCTTCGCCGTCCACTTTTGTCAGATTCTATCATCTCGATGTCCCGACCTTGCAAGCTCGGGTTCTTTCAGTGAGATTAAGCGGCCTCTGGCGAGTTCCGCCTCACACAACCCCAGGAATTATTTCCTTAAAGGGATAGTACACACAAAAATGAAAATTTGATGTTTATCTGCTTACCCCCAGTGCATCCAAGATGTAGGTGACCGTCTGTCAGTCAAATAATAGCAGTGATTGGGAACTTGAACAATAAGAGTCGAAAAAACTTCCATAGACAAATCCAAATTAAACCCTGCGGCTCGTGATGGCACATTAATGTCCTAAGACACGAAACGATCGGTTTGTGCGAGAAACCGAACAGTATTTATATAATTTTTTACCTCTAATACACCACTATGTCCAACTTCGTTCAGCTTCCGGCTAGTGAGGTCAGATCGCGCTCTGTCAACGGAAGTGATGTCTCGCGCTCATTGAAGTATATGGGCGAGACATCACTTCCGTCTTCAGAACGCGTTTTTTGACCTCACTAACAGGAAGCTGAACGAAGTTGGACATAGTGGTGTATTAGAGGTAAAAATTATATAAATACTGTTCGGTTTCTCGCACAAACCGATCGTTTCGTGTCTTAGGACATTAATGTGCCGTCACGAGCCGCAGGGTTTAATTTGGATTTGTCTATGGAAGTTTTTTCGACTCTTATTGTTCAAGTTCCCAATCACTGCTATTATTTGACTGACAGACGGCAGCGGTTGCAGTTAAAAATCATAATTTGCGTTCGACTGAAGAAAAAAAGTCATCTACATCTTGGATGCCCTGGGGGTAAGCAGATAAACATCAAATTTTCATTTTTGGGTGAACTATCCCTTTAAGTGTAACTAGGGTTCGATTAAGGTTTGCCTTCTCGCTTGTCTTTTGGACCCACTCCCATGTGTCCAATTTCAGGCTATATCGTTCCCAGCCGTGGCACGGCGTGGTTGAATTCGTTCCCCATACGCAGTACGAGTGAAGTATCGAAAGGGAACGTACTCGGTTACTAACGTAACCTCGGTTCCCTGAGATACGGAACGAGTACTGCGTCACTTGCCGTGCCACGAGGCTGCGGCTTCAGGGTCGTCGCTTCAGTCGATTACACTGAAATCCTATGGCGAAACGCCTGCTTATATAGCCCCTAACCCCGCCCATTTCGGCGGGAATATTCGCGCGCTTTGTCGCCATAGGCCGCGCAGCTATGCAGCGCCGTCATTGGTTCAACAACAGTGAACCAATGACGATGCAGTTACACTGCGTTATTGAAAAAGGCTTCAGCAGCGGGGAAAAAGGGAGACCTTTCCCCATACGCAGTACTCGTTCCGTATCTCAGGGAACCGAGTACGTTTTGCGATGAATGAACTAACTCATCCATTATGCATTGAAGTGATAACAAATAACGTGTATTTCATTGCAGTAACTTGATCCGTTGTGCAGTGAAGTTATAACACATGCAAGGTGCTTGTTGCACTGCATAACATTTGTATTGCATTGCAGTAAGTTATTCCATTTTCTATTGCGATAGTTAACTCATTAAGCTGTTGCATTGCAACGTGTAAGTTTATGCACTGTTTCCTTGCATCCTATACAAGAACTAATATTGAAGAGATGCATAACTCGTTGTTTTGAGAAGAATGAGCTAACTCAGCTGTTATGCATTGAGTTCTAACACATAACATGTGCATTGCATTTCAGTAAGTTATTTCATTTTCTATTGCGGTAGTTAACTCATTACGCTGTTGCAACGTGCAAGTTTATGCTTCCTTGCATCCTGTACAAGAACTAACATATTGCTCATGCATGGAAGAGATACATAACTCGTTTTGCGATGAATGAGTTAACTCACCCTTTATACATTGAAGAGATAACGCATAACATGTGCACTGCATTTCAAGTAAGTTATTCCGTTTCGCTGCGAAGAGAGAACACTAGGTGTTTGTCGCACTGCGTTGCATACAAGAACTAACTCTTTCTTTTGTGCATTGACGAAAAAACAAATTACATTGTTTTGCAATGCATCAAGAACTGTTTATTTGCATTGCTTACAATAGTTAACTTATTACGTTATGCATAGAGGAAATTAATATATGTGCTGTTGCATTGCACAGTGTAATAAGTTATGCACTGTTTGCTTGCATCCTATACAAGAAATAGTGTATTCCTCATGCATTGAGGAGAAAACACATAACATGTGCATTGCATTGCAGATACTTGATCCGTAGTGCATTGAAGAGAAAACAAAACACATATATGCACCACAATAAATATAAGAACTAAGTGTTTAATTGCATTGCATACAATAATTAACTTATTTTTTATTGTGCACAGAAGAAATTTATAGAACATGCTGTTTGCATTGCAAAGAGCTAACACTGCTAACATTGAGAGCTAACATTGCATACAATCCCAGGTAAAAAAATAGTATACTTTAGTGTATTTGAAATATGAATGAAGTACATGAATTATAAAACAAGTATACTTCTACTTGTTGTACTTTATTTAAAGAGTATTTGATTTGTACTTTTTAAAGTATACTTCAAAAAAGATGTAATTAAGTTCAACTTAATAGTCCAAACAGTAAGTATACTAATTTATCAGTAATCAAATTATTTTTTAAATGTACTTTTTGAAAGTGTACTTTGTTGTTAATGTATTTTAAATTGTATTGAAGTATATTTTTTTTTAAGTTTATTAAATTTGACATACTTAGAGTGGCAATTCAGTGTACTTATGGGAAGTATATATTTTTTGGAAATTAATTGTTAGTATACTTTTTTTAAAGTGTATTATGTTCTCACTTCATTAGAAGTGTGACTTCTGTACACTTTATACAGTACACTCTAAAATAAGTGTATTTTTAGTGGCATATCAGAGTACTCTCATAAAATATGTTAAAATACAAAAATGTATAGTGGTAATTTAGTGTACTTTTAGTAAGTACGCTTATTTGTAATACAAAGTATAATTTATTAAAGTGTACATTGATTTCACTTCATCTGTAGTGTAATCTTAGAGTCAGTCTGTTGTTCGTTATCTGGCTCGGCTCGGTGTTCATCTTCAGTTCTCTCTTCACAGCAGTTCAGTCAGTGTACTGTTTGAATACATGAATTACTCGGGGATATTGGTTTGTTTGAACTCAGAGGGAGTGTCAGCCACATTAAAAAAGTTAACAGCTTAAGTCATTTGTGGATTAATGCGTATTGGAGATGCGAACCGTTTAAAATGATTCAGTTCGATTTGGTAAACTGGTTCAAAAAGATCCGGTTACATCGAATGATTAGTTCGCGAACCGGATATCACAAACTGCTTTGTTTTGAACTCTCTCTCACAACAGACACGGAAAAGAAGACTATGCTGAATAAAGTCGTAGTTTTTGCTATTTTTGGATCAAAATGTATTTTCGATGCTTCAAAAAATTCTAACTGACCCTCTGATGTCACATGGACTACTTTGATGATGTTTTTCTTACCTTTCTGGACACACAGAGAGCTCTTGGACTAAATCTGTATTCTGTCTTGGAATACAGACCTGACTTCCCAGATTACAAATTTTAAAATCCACTTAACTCTGCCATTTTTGCCGTCATTGACTACTGTTAGTGTTAATACTTCTTGTTTGAATTTCACTGATTAAGCAATATGGTAAAAGTGACAGTGGGCTGGTACGGATTAGGGCTGGGATAAACGATTTTTTTTTTTTTTATGATTCATTTAGCGATTATTTTTCGGTGCATCGATTAATCTAATGACTCTTTTTTTCAGTCCGATTCTATTTCGGTTTGATTCGATTATCGATAATCTCCCCATTAATTGACTAATACCAATTTATAAAAAGTCCAAAATAAAAGACTAACGTATACAAGTGCAAAGTAATGCATTAGTCAGAGGTAGCGTTAGATAAAACCTTGAAGCCTTAAACACATAGGCCTAGCTTACTAAAAAAAAGTGCATCTTGTAATTCTTCTTTCAGATGAAAATAACTACAAATTGATGTCTAGCATTCAATAAAAAAAGGTCGCCCAAAATACTTGTTTAGAGCAATTGAAAGAATACAGTAACCAATGTAAACTTGAGGGCTTTAAGCTAACACAGAGAGTGCTTTTCCAAAAAAAAAAAAAAAAAAATTAACATCGAGAGTGGGAGCCAGCAGCCTGTCATGGTGTCCTTCCTGAACCAACAGAATTTAACATTTGTTGAAAACGCATATCTTACTGAAAAAAGTGCATCTTTTAATTCTTCATTCACATAAAAATAACAACAACGTATAGTAGTAATACACTCTGCCACTCACCTTTTTCTTAAAAAAAATACTAATGTAGGTAACTAGAATTTAATAAATGGAACATTATTGTAAAGTGTATCGATTTGTTATACACGGATTCAGACGTCTCATGAGTTCAGTGTTGGACAGATCAGTTGTTTTAACCATTCATTTAAGTGAATCAGTTCAAATGAGTCATTAGTTCGCAAATCGGACATGTCATTATTGGATGTGTAAGCGCTGTATGATTATCCCAGCAGTTTATTTTTTAGCACAACTTACACTCCGTGGTAATTCAGCAAAAAAAAAAAAATTGCTCAGAATGCTCCATGTGAAACTTTGTTCATCCCAGCCCTGGTACGGATATAACTACAAGGCCTCTGGCAAATTGGCGCAGGTACCAATACTGTGACCACAAGTGACATATTGCGTTTATAGGCAACCCTCACAGGGAAAGGAAAAAAAGGCGAGCTGAAGGAGCAGCTTGAGCCAGAAAAAAACAACGCAATTTTAGGTACAGTAATGTCATAGTTATGAATCCAAAGCCATTGTCATGATTGATTGACAAATCCATTATAATCAATGATTGTATTTCAGTGTTATACATTGTCTATCCTGTTTTCATTCATCCCCATGTCTCTTTCCTGTTTTCACAGATGCAGTGAGGGAGCGATTCCCCAACACTGAGGTGGCAGAGATCCGGGCCCTTCTACGGAGGAAGTGCAACAATGAGAGCTACAAGGCCTCTAGTAACTCAAGTCAGAGCTACAAGTGCTGGTCATATAATTAGAATATCGTGAAAAAGTTCATTTTTTTATTGTAAATTATTTTTAAAAATGAAACTTTCATATATTCTAGATTCCCTACATGTAAAGTAAAACATTTCAATTTCAATGTAAATTTTGATGATTAGAGCGTACAGCTCATGAAAGTCCAAAATCCAGTATCTCAAAATATTAGAATATTTTCTAAGATCAATCAAAAAATGGATTTTCAAAACAAAAAAGTTCAAGTTCTTTAAAGCATGTTCATTTGTGCACTCAATACTTGGTCGGCAGCACATATTACAGCAAATGACTTGCTGCTAGCACAAATTACAGCATCAGTGAAGTGTGGCATGGAAGTGATCAGCCTGTGGCACTGCTGAGGCACTGTTGAGCCTTCAGATCATCTGTATATTGTTGGATCGACTGTTTCTCATCTTTCTCTTGAAAATATCCCATAGATTCAGGTCAGCCATGTTGGCTGGCCAATAAAACACAGTAATATCATGGTTAGCAAACCACTTGGAAGTGGTTTTTGCACTGTAGGCAGGTGCTAAAGTCCTGCTGGAAAAGGAAATCAGCATCTCCATAAAGCTTGTCAGCAGATGGAAGCATAAAGTGCTCCAAAATCTCCTGGAAGATGGCTGCATTGACTTTGCATTTGATAAAACACAATGGACCAACACCAGCAGATGTCACGGCCACCCAAATCATTACTACCTTCAGAAACTTCCCACTAGACTTCAAGCAGCTTGGATTCTGTGCCTCTCCAGTCTTCCTTCAGACTCTGGGACCATGATTTCAACATGAAATGCAAAATTGACTTTTATCTGAAAAGAGGACTTTCGACCACTGTTCACTGTCCAGTTCTTTTTCTCCTTAGCCCAGGTAAGATACTTCTGACGTTGTTTCTGTTTCAGAAGTGGCTTGGTAGTCCTTTTCCTGAAAATGTCTGAATGTGGTGACGGTTGATGCGCTGACTCCGGCTTCATTCGACTCATTGTGAAGCTCTCCCAAGTGTTTGAATCGGCTTTACTTGACAGTATTCTCAAGCTTGCGGTCATCCCTGTTGCTTGTGCACCTTTGCCTACCCAATTTCTTCCTTCTAGTCAACTTTGCATTTAATATGCTTTGATACATCACTCTGTAAACAGCCACCACATTCAGTAATGACCATCTGTGACTTACTCTCTTTATGGAGGGTGTCAATGATTGTCTCCTGGACCACTGCCAAGTAAGCAGTCTTCCCCATTAGTGTGGTTTCAAAGAACAAGAGATACCCGGAATTTATACTGTAGGGATGGTCATTTAATGAAACTCAAAAGTAAATATTCTAATATTTTGAGATACTGGATTTTGGACTTTCATGAGCTATACGCTCTAATCAACAAATTAAAAAAAAAAAAACTTTTGAAATGTTTTACTTTACATGTAGGGAATCTAGTATAAATTAAAGTTTCATTTTTTAAAATAATTTACAATGAAAAAATGAACTTTTTTTACGATATTCTAATTATATGACCAGCACCTGTAGATGTGTAGTAAGTTGTTTGCCATTGTTCTGTTCCCGGCATTTCAGAAAAAGTCGACTGTTCAAGGTTCCTCATTTTGCCAATATCTGCTTTTGTGTGTTACTTTTGTGTTAATAATAAAGATCCTTTTCTGAAATGCAATTTGTAATCTGTTGATTTGATGTACTTGAACTGAATTGTAATGTAATACACTTGTAGTGTAATAACAACATTCATGCTTAAGTATAACAAAATGGGGATAAAATTACAAATGAAAGGTACTTTCAATTTGTTTCTACCTTACACTATAATAACATTGCACTGAAAGTACGTGTCTATGATGTTTAGGTTGTAATTGAACTTCACTTCAAAAACATTATTATTGTCAAAGTGGGACACTTTAAAAGCACTAAATATAGTTAGGAAGTGCATTTGTAGATCACTTGAAATGTTACAGAGGCATACTAAATTAACTGTTTATAGTAATTATAAGTATGATAGCAGTATGCACAAAATGTACTTAAACACAACTATAATTTGCACTTCAATGCCTTTTTAAGTGTATTTCCATTAGAATGGCAATACAATGCAATTGTACTGTAAGTGTGCTTAATTGCTCATGAATCTTGATTTTCATTAGTGTATTTTAGTGCACTTGAAGTTTAAAAAAAGTTGTTCCATTTTAGTATACTATTTACACTAGAAGTGTAGTTAAATAGATGTTAAGTTGAAGTTAATACATAAATGAATACACTTAACTATACTTGGATTTGACGAAAATAGTACAAAATGTAGAAAATATACTTAGTACACTTTATTAAAGTATATTTTTAATAGAATTCTTTTTCACCTGGGATAACTGTTTCAGTAGATTGCATACAATAGTTAACTTATTACGCTGTGCATATGTGACAGGTTGAGCTTTCTTTTATTCTTCTTTAATGGTGTACGCTTCACCGTAGTGGGCGTGTCCCCTGAGCTGGAGCTGCGTTCTGTTATGGAACACACCTGTGCGGTGTAATCAGGGACGTGTAATGTATTGTCATTTTGACAGTGTTTCTTTAAGTGGCGCTCCGGCCTCCGTAGTCGATGCTGTGACTCCTCCTACTTTTGTATATGCACTGCAGTACCCAGTAAACTGAGTATGTGTCGTTACTAAAGCTCTGTGTCAGTCGCATTATTTTACATGGTGTCAGAAGTCTGTCAGGAACAGATAATAAGCAAAGTATGACATCATCACAGTTTGATCACCCTAAGATCGACTGGGATGCTCCAGATTTGTACCAAGAGTTTGAAAGATTTCGGAGCCACGTCACATTCGTCTTCGACGGCCCGCTATCGGAGCAAACAGCAAAACAACGTGCAGGCTGGCTGGGCACGTGGATCGGTGAGCAGGGCAGAGAGATATATAAGACGCTCCAGTGGGGCGAAGGTGAGAAAGATGACCCGTCTAAAGTCCTGGACAAGTTCGCCAACTATATAAGGCCGAGGAAAAATAAGAGAATAGCCAGACACCGTTATAAACAAAGAAAACAAGGAGTCACGGAAGGTTTTGATCACTTTGTGAAGGATTTGAGACTCCTGCTCATGGATTGCGAGTATGGCGATCCAGATGATATGTTGATCGATGCGATAATAGCGGGTGTCAGAGAAAAGCGCGTCCAAGAGAGACTGTTAGACAAAGGGGAAGATTTAACGCTACCAAAAGCAATTGAAATCGCCCAGCAGTTTGAACTGTCACAGAGGCAAATTAAAATTGTCAGAGAAGAAGAATCTCAAGTGCAAGCAGTAAAGGTGAAAACGAAATACCAAACTGCAAATAAGAAAACCTTCCAGAAAAATCAGGCAAAATTTGTGCAGAAAGAAATGCATGTAAACCGACCAAAAAACTGTCCAAGTTGCGGCAAAGACCCACAACATAAGTGGAATCAAGGAAAATGTCCAGCAAAAGGCTCTGTATGTTCATACTGTCACAAACCGAACCACTGGGTGGCAGTATGCCGAAAAAAATCGGTAAACACAGTCAGTGTGCAACTGCAATCAGAAACAGAAGATGAGGAGATGCTGAGCATAAATATCACACAAACACATGAGCACAGTGATGATAAATGGACAGCAGACATTGAAATTCTGTCTCAGAAGGTACCATTCAGAATTGATACTGGTGCAAAATGTAACACATTGACTTTAAGTGGTTACCAGGCACTCCTGCATGATGGTGAGCTTAAATGCTCTAATCGAGTGCTAAGTCCTACTCTAACCACAAGTTGAAACCAATAGCTGCGGTTGACCTTCTGACTAAATATAAGGATGCTGAGATATTAACAGAATTTGAGATTGTGGACATTTCTCAAGAAAATGTGCTCAGCGGTGCAACAGCAGAAGCCTTAGGCTTAGTAATGCGGCTTGATGCATTGCAGCCTACTATCATAGAAAATAAGACACATTACGGTCAGACGACAACAGAACAAAATGTGCCAGCTGGACTAGACGATTACCCAGAGCTGACTCGCACTACTGGAACTTTACCAGGCAAATATACAATTAAAATTGATCCCGATGCAAAAGGTGTAGTCCATCCTGTCCGCCGTCAACCAGCTGCACTGAAAAAGAAAATAATAGAAAAACTACATGAGATGGTTAAAGATGGATACATCACGAAAGTCAGCCAACCGACCGAGTGGGTGAGTTCAATGGTAGCAGCTGTCCGTAATGGCAAGATAAGGATCTGCATTGACCCAAGCGACCTGAATAAGGTCATAAAGAGGGAACATTACCCAATGCGTACCATCGAAGAGGTAGTCTCCGCAATGCCTGGTGCTAAAGTCTTCTCGGTCTTGGATGCAAAATCTGGTTTCCTGCAAATAGAACTAGATGAAGCATCATCATTTTTGACAACCTTTAACACGCCTATAGGTAGATTTAGGTGGCTTAGGCTACCTTTTGGCCTAAAATGCGCACCAGAAATCTTTCAGCGTATTATGGATGAAATGCTGGAGGGCATCAGCGGAGCAATAAGTGTCATGGATGACATTCTCATCGCAGCACCCTCAGTAAAGGAACATGATGAGATCCTCCACAAAGTAATTCAGAGAGCAACAAGCTATAATCTGAGCCTCAATTTCAGCAAATGCCATATCAAGCAATCTTCTGTGCCCTACGTAGGACACCTGATAACATCAGACGGTCTGAAGGCAGACCCAGCGAAAATAGAGGCTGTCAAGTCCATGCCAACACCAAGCGACAAGGATGGTGTTCGTCGTTTCCTAGGTTTCGTCACCTATCTGTCAAAATTCCTGCCAAACCTCAGCGAGGTCGACGCACCTCTAAGACAGCTCCTGAAAGCAGATGTTGAATTCGCATGGCAACCAGCACAACAGCAAGCTTTTGACAAACTCAAGGACTTATGCACGAAGTCCCCTGTGCTACATTTTTTTGATCCGTCCAAGCCTGTTGAGATCTTCTGTGATGCCAGCAGCAACGGCCTCGGTGCTGTTTTACTACAGGACAGTCATCCAGTGGCTTTCTCATCCAGGTCACTGACAGATACAGAAACGCGCTACGCGCAAATTGAGAAAGAAATGCTCTCAATAGTTCATGCATGTGTCAAGTTCCACAATTACATATTTGGAAACCATGTCACAGTGTACAATGACCATAAGCCTCTGGAAGATATTTACAGAAAGCCACTGCTCTCTACCCCCATGCGCATACAAAGAATGCGCCTCCGCCTGCAGTGGTATGATCTGACTGTTAAGTACAGACGAGGAAAGGATATGGAACTGCCTGACACACTGTCTAGAGCCCAGTTACCTGAAAACAAGCCGGAGATGGAAGGCTTTGAGTGCGTCTCCATGCTCAACTTTGTTTCGGTGAGTGAGCAGAAATATTTAGAGCTCCAGGACTGCACAAAGAAGGAGCTCTGCTGTCTTCAGCAGACAATTCGACAGGGTTGGCCAGGCCATAGGCGTGATGTACCTAATGCAGCTCAGCCATTTTGGGACTCACGAAGCCAACTTGTCGTTACTGATGGTGTTGTCTATAAAGGGCTGCGTATAGTCGTACCCCCTTCCATGCGAGAACATATGCTGAAGCTTATACATCAGTCTCACTTAGGAATAGTGAAGAGCAAGCAAAGAGCTCGCGAGGCCTTATACTGGCCAGGCATGAGCTCTGAAATCGAGCAAATGGTGAAGAACTGCGGCAAGTGTGCAGACTTTCAGAACCGGTTACCTAGACAACCACTCAAACCAACAGAAACGCCTGATCTTCCATTCAAAGAAGTAGCTTCTGACCTGTTTGAGTTTGAAGGAGACCATTATGTTCTGCTGGTGGATTACTACTCAAAATTCATTGAAGTGGAGAAGCTGAAGAGCTTACATTGCCGTGCTGTCATAGAAAAGCTCAAGGCTCAATTCAGCAGACATGGAATCCCCACCATCCTTCGAACAGACAATGGTCCACAATATTCAGCGGATGAGTTTAAGGATTTCTGTCAAAGTTATGAAATCATTCACAAAACATCATCCCCACATACGCCACACTCCAACGGTGAGGCAGAGCGCGCAGTCCAGACTGTTAAGAAACTCTGGTGTAAGGCACCAGACAAACATCTTGCACTGCTTGACTACAGAACTACGCCACTGGAGTCAGTAGGCCTTTCACCAGCTCAGCTGCTGATGGGCAGGCGTCCCCGCAACAACCTGCCCGCTGCCCGTCTGCTGCTCACACCAGCAGCGTACGACCCCCTCAAAGTTAAACGGCAACTAGACGAAAGTAAAAGTATTCAGAAGTTTTACTACGACCGCAGGAGAGCAAGCGGCCCTCGTGCTGCGCTGAAGCCTGGAGATGAAGTAAGGATGCAACCATATCCTGGCAGTCCCAAATGGTCTCCTGGAGTTGTTATGAGATCACACTGTGCCCCAAGATCTTATGTTGTTGACTGTGGAAGTAGAGAGTACCGTCGCAACATTCAGCATCTTCGCAAGAGCACAGCAGCTGCTAACGAGTCCCGTCACGGGCTTAACGATGATCAGTGGACAGAGACATCAGAGCCAGTGAGTGTTGAGGAGCCAAAGTCTGTGGATCATCCTAGTTCATCCCAAGCATCACCTAAAGAACTCAGGACTGCTAAGCAGACATTGTCAACTGGGCAGTATACTACCAGACGAGGCAGAGTGGTGAAGCCTCCTGACAGGCTTTGCTTGTAGTCAGGGAAAGGCGTGGTAAAGACGCCTTGTGGAAGTGATGTGCTAGCAACCTCTCCTTCCTAGTTACATGTTTATGTTCAACAGTTCATTGTTTGATAGATTGTGTCTGACTAAGTTGCATACATGATGTGCCAACATCTCTTTAATACATGGACATGCAAGTTTTATGCAAATTCCTGAGTTAAAGAACAAATACTGCAATGTTTAATACTTGTAATGACTGTATATATACAGTGTGATTATGTATGTGATTATGTTAGTATGGTTTTTGTTTCATGCTTAGGGGGGGAGATGTAATGTATTGTCATTTTGACAGTGTTTCTTTAAGTGGCGCTCCGGCCTCCGTAGTCGATGCTGTGACTCCTCCTACTTTTGTATATGCACTGCAGTACCCAGTAAACTGAGTATGTGTCGTTACTAAAGCTCTGTGTCAGTCGCATTATTTTACAGGACGCATGTTAGTGGCTTTATAAAAAGCATGTCCAAGTATAGCGCTGTGATTTCCCTTTGTGTGTCGTGGGCAGAAAAGGTCTTGTGGCTTATTTCCTGTTGCTTTTCCCTGGTAAGTCGCTCATTTGGTTGCCTTCCTCATAGTTTTAGATTTTAGTCTAAATACACGTTTGTCATCAGGGATGTGTGTGCGTGAGGTGGCAATCGAACGCAGGTAACAAGGTTACTGTAGTCTGAGTCCCGCTTGGGAGGTAAGATATTTTTCTCAGGGGTTCTTTTTTTGGAAGGGGGAAATTATTTGAAACTTTATTTTTTTGTTTTTCAGGTGCGGCCTGAGCGCTAGCTGCTGTTTGTAGCTGCTGTTTGTAGCTGCTGTTTATAACTGTTTGAAATACCTGTTAGAATGTACTTGTTTGATGAACTTGTTTGAGAGGCGTTTGATACACCTGCTTCTATATATTTTTATACCTGTTTGATATGTGTTTCCACTGGTTTTCATATAACCGTTCCATGTTCCCGTTTTTCATCGAGGATACAACTGGCTGTAGACGTCGCGGTCTTGCGCCGTTTATTTGAACTGTTTTTAAAGATTATTCTGCCCTAGTTATCTGTATGACCAGTTGGAACCAGTGTTGAAAGCTTTCGTCCTCCTTGCAAGTATATTAAACTAACCTGCTTTGTATTCTTCTCCTTCTGTGAAGCAGTTCGAGTTATTGTGCAATATTAATTGTGATTTATTTATTTTTTTGCATTTATTGTATTCTTTTTTTTATTTCTTTTATTTTGTTGGTATCAGTAATGTTTGCCATGTGTTTATTTGTATTATTTGAGGAGCTGTAATATTGAGATTTAACGGAAGGGAGGAGAATTGTCTTTTCTTTTTTTGGGGGTTTGTTTTTGTATTTGTTTTCACTTATTTCTAATGATTGATGCACTGATTGCTGTGGTTTGTGTCCCTTCTGTGAAACTCATACTAGTTCCATAATAACTGAGTAAATAACTGGTCAACTGCTGAAGAAATTCTCATTTTACGAAGATTTTATAGTTGTTGATTTGTGAAATAAATTAATGTTATATTTGTAGAAAGTCACGTCTCTGTCTTTAATTCCTACCGAACCGGCAGGGTCCTTCATTTTATTGTAATTCCTTTTGGTTGAATTTCTTTTTTTTGGTATAACTATTTTATTCCTGGGTAGATCGCCTAGGTGGCATAGTCGGGGTTGCCGTTACTTATAGCCAAAGGTTACACATAGAAGAAATTAATATAACATATGTGCTCTTGCATATTGCAACATGTTGTTTCCTTGCATCCTATATAAGAACTAACGTATTGCTCATGCATTTAAGAGATTACTTAACTCGTTGTTTTGTGATCAATAAGCTAACTCAGCTGTTATGCATTGACATATAACATGTCACGGGGCAGGCCCCTCAGGCTGCAACCACCCCTAAACCCGTACCACCCTTGGGGAGTCGGACAGCGGCCAGACAAGGACGACAGACAAGGCTTCAAGTAACACCGTATTTTATTGAATATAAAAAGGGAATCTAAAAATAATGAGTCTTCTGGGCAGGGTCGTTCCGTCCTGCGGACCCACAGAGTGCGATATAGGGGGGTGCTCTAGGGAATGGCTTCGCTATCTTCCAATGGGAAAGACGGGTCAGGGCTCACACTGGGAGGAGACTGCTGTAGGACTGTTCAGGTACGTATTTCAGGTGACGTACTCCCTTCTTCCCAAGGGGAGGATGGGTCAGGACTTACGACCGGAGGGTCTGTGATGGGACAGTTAAGGTACGTGTTTTGGATACGTACTCTTCTTCTGCAGATGACAGGCAGAAAACTGACGGCTGAGGAGCTCCACTACCAAGCAGTCCGGGATGTATTCCAATATGAAATCCTCTTGATGGGCTGGCAGACACAGAGCTTACAATAGGGGAAGTTCACTGCAAAGCAGACAGGTGAATACAGAGATACGTAATCCTCTTCTTCAGCAATGACAGACAGGGAACTTACAGCTGGAGGAGCTTCACTGCAAAGCAATCAGGTGAGTATTCAGGTACGACTTCCTCTTGAAGGACTGGCAACCACAGAGCTCACAATGGGAGAAGTTCACTGCAAAGCAGGTAGGTGAATACACAGATACGTAATCCTCTTCTTCAGTAATGACAGACAGGGAACTTACAGATGGAGGAGCTTCACTGCAAAGCAATCAGGTGAGTATTCAGGTATGACTTCCTCTTAAAGAAAGCTGGAGGAACTTCACTGCAAAGCAATCAGGTGAGTATTCAGATATGACTTCCTCTTGAAGGACTGGCAGATACAGAGCTTACAATGGGATAAGTTCACTGCAAAGCAGGCAGGTAAATACACAGATACGTAATCCTTCTCTTCAACAAGGACAGTCAGAGAACTTACAGTTGGAGGAACTTCACTGCAAAACAATCAGGTGAGTATTCAGATGTAACTTCCTCTTGAAGGGCTGGCAGACACAGAGCTTACAATGGGAGGAGTTCAATGCAAAGCAGGCAGGTAGATACACAAATGCGTAATCCTCTTCTTCAACAATGACAGACAGAGAACTTACAGCTGGAAGAGCTTCACTGCAGAGCAATCAGGTGAGTATTCAGATATAACTTCCTCTTGAAGGACTGGCGGACACAGAGCTTACAATGGGAGGAGTTCACTGCAAGCAGGCAGGTAGATACACAGATACATAATCCTCTTCTTCAATAATGACAGACAGAGAACTTACAGCTGGAGGAGCTTCACTGCAAAGCAATCAGGTGTGTATTCAGGTATGACTTCCTCTTGAAGGACTGGCAGACACAGAGCTTACAATGGGAGACGTCCACTGCAAAGCAGGCGGGTAAATACACAGATACGTAATCCTCTTCTTCAACAATGACAGACAGAGAACTTACGGCTGGAGGAGCTTCACTGCAGAGCAATCAGGTGAGTATTCAAGTATAACTTCCGCTTGAAGGACTGGCAGACACAGAGCTTACAATGGGAGGAGTTCACTGCAAAGCAGGCAGGTAAATACACAGATACGTAATCCTCTTCTTCAACAATGACAGACAGAGAACTTACAGCTTGAAGGGCTTCACTGCAGAGCAATCAGGTGAGTATTCAGGTATAACTTCCTCTCGAAGGACTAGCAGACACAGAGCTTACAATGGGAGACGTTCACTGCAAAGCAGGCAGGTAAATACACAGATACGTAATCCTTCTCTTCGACAAGGACAGACAGAGAACTTACAACTGGAGGAGCTTCACTGCAAAGCAATCAGGTGAGTGTTCAGGTATAACTTCCTTTTGAAGGATTGGCAGACACAGAGCTTATAATGGGAGGAGTTCACTGCAAGCAGGCAGGTAAATACACAGATACGTAATCCTCTTCTTCAACAATGACAGACAGAGAACTTACAGCTTGAAGGGCTTCACTGCAGAGCAATCAGGTGAGTATTCAGGTATAACTTCCTCTCGAAGGACTAGCAGACACAGAGCTTACAATGGGAGACGTTCACTGCAAAGCAGGCAGGTAAATACACAGATACGTAATCCTTCTCTTCGACAAGGACAGACAGAGAACTTACGGCTGGAGGAGCTTCAATGCAGAGCACTCAGGTGAGTATTCAAGTATAACTTCCTCTTGAAGGACTGGCAGACACAGAGCTTACAATGGGAGGAGTTCACTGCAAAGCAGGCAGGTGAATACACAGATACATAATCCTCTTCTTACTTCTTAGAACGTGACAGAAAGCTCAGGTAAGTAGTGGACACCCGGCGGGTTTAAGTTCACACTTCACACATCAAACAGTGCATCACATCACTTCATCACTGCAATTCAACACTCAGTGGGAAATACATATATAGATGGCTGTCGCCCATTTCTGACCTGGCATTCACGTCAGGAAGTCCCATAAACAAGGAAGAGGATGGAGATCAATTGAACTACTCACAGTCTCTCCCAAACAATCTTACTGTCCAGCGATTTCCTCCTTCCGATTGAGTCAACGTGCTCTCTCTCCCAAACTCACAATGCCGTGCCTGATTGCCAGTTCCACTTCCTCTTCTCCACTGCTCACTCTTCCTCCGAGATTCACAGTCCCCAAACAAAAGAAACAAAACGCCCCTTTTAGTGCATCCTCTCTCCTTTTATCCTACCCTAAGGGCAACGTGTCCCAATGTGCACCGCTGCCGGCAATCTTCACTAATCACCCCATTCGCGGGGATTTTTCGCTAAACCGGAACTAGCCTGGTGTTCCGTTGTTATTGGTCCGGCGGGAGGCAATCGCGGCGAACATTAGTTCCGCCTTGACAGTTGGAATTTTTGTCACCTCGTGACACACCCCCCCACCCAACCGTTCTAGTCCCTAGAACGTGGTGGCTCTACCCAGTCTCCGTACCTTGCCGGAGGCTGGCCTCGGTTATCCCGCTGGGATCGTCTTAGGGGCGAGGGGAAATTGGCTTGCTCAGGTTCAATGGCTGGCTCAGGTTCAATGGCTTGCTCAGGTTCAATGGCTTGCTCAGGTTCAATGGCTTGCTCAGGTTCAATGGCTTGCTCAGGTTCAATGGCTTGCTCAGGTTCAATAGCCGGTCCCCTTGGGACCACCGTCCATCCTATCATCGGGGTCTGGTGAGCTCTTTCTTCGGTGGGGATGATGGTGTCTACCAGCCTTGGATAATTGGGACAAGGGCGGATCAGGTTCCGATGCAATACCCTTTCTGGGCCGGTTCCCCCTTCAGGACAAAGGACGTACACAGGCTGGTCAATTCGGGGTTGTCGTTGGACCACATAAGGTCGAGGCTCCCAACGGTCACTTAACTTTCCCTTTCCTTGGCGCCGACTGTCTTTAACCAGAACCCTTTCTCCCGGCAGCAGGGGAGCCTCACGAGCTGTTCGATCGTATAATCTTTTGTTCTTCCACGCAGCTCGTTCAATTCGAGAGGAAACCTGCTCATAAGCAAAATGGAGGCGCTGATGGTGATTGCTCACCCATTCTGTTAGGCTAGTCCCCTCCTCTGCGGGGCTGGATCCCAACAGTAAGTCCATGGGTAGCCGTACATGCCGTCCGAACATCAGGTACGTCGGAGCATATCCAGTAGTGCTATGCACGCTGTTATTATAAGCCTGGACTACGGCCGGGAGACTTGCCATCCAATTACCCTGTTGTTCCACCTCCAGTGTCCCCAACAGACCCAACAGGGTCTGATTGAATCGTTCACACCCTCCGTTCCCTTGAGGGTGGTACGGCGTGGTGTGGGTCTTCTTGCACCCATATAGCTGACACAGCTCTCTGATGACCCGGGACTCAAAGTTTGGGCCCTGATCCGAATGAAGGACTTCTGGACATCCAAAGGGCTGGAACACATTCTTCCAAAGGGCACTGGCAGTGGTGGTTGCAGTCTGGTCTCTAGTTGGAATGGCCCATGCGTACTTCGTAAAAAGATCTGTTACTACGAGGATGTTTTGGATAAAGTCAGTGGGCCGACCTAACGTCAAGTAGTCCATTGCCACCATATGTAGTGGGGCTTTAGCTTGAATGGGGGCCAGTGGAGCTCGTACCTCTCTCCGAGTCTTGAAGAGGGTGCAGCGTGGGCACTGTGCAATGAACATCCTTACTGCCTTCTCCATCCCCGGCCAGTAAAAGTGTCTCCGCACCAACGAAAGCGTCCTCTCCTGCCCTTGATGTCCCAAGTGATTGTGATAAGCTTGGAGCAGAGCTTGGGATTGATCTTCAGGCACCACTATTTGACATACCTCCTCCCCCAGTGCTGGATCCTGTAACATTCGACAGACGACTCCCTCCTTAAGAACGAGCCTCTCCCGTTGTCCCAGGAGCTGCCTCACCCCTCGAGGTTGCCCCTGTCGTGCTCCCCCTTCTGGCCAAGTCCCTCGCCGCAGCCAATCTTGTACCTGGGCCAAAACCGAGTCCTCTGCCTGTCGGTCCTTCCACCGTTGGGGGTCCCAACCCCAACTCAAGGGAACTCCTTCCCTTCGGAGCCCAGGGGCCTCTACAATCCCCACCATAAGTCCTTCCCCCGGTGCTACATTCTGAAGCGGAGTAGATCTCAAGGGTTTACCCTCAGGGAGCCGCGACAGTACGTCGGCATTAGTATGCTCCTTCCCTGGCCGATACTGAAGGTGATAATCATAATTGGCCAGCTGCGCCACCCATCGCTGCTCGACGGCTCCCAATTTAGCCGTTTGGAGATGGACCAGCGGGTTGTTATCCGTAACCACGACTACCTTCGCTCCCCACAGATAATCCTTGAACTTCTCGCTGACGGCCCACTTCATAGCAAGGAGCTCAAGCTTGAAGGAGCTATAGTTAGCGTCGTTACGCTCAGCTGGATGCAAACTCCTACTCGCATAGGCAATAACCCTCTCTTCCCCCTGTTGCTTTTGGGCTAATACGGCCCCCAATCCCAGATTACTGGCGCCCGTATAGAGCGTAAAGGGCTGAGAGAAGTCAGCATAGGCCAAGATCGGGGCTTGGAGCAGCTCTTGTTTTAGCTTCTGAAAGGCCAACTCACAGGCGGGGTCCCACGAGATGGTAGGGGACCCTCGACCCCGGGTCCGCCCCGAGCCTCCAAGCAGCTGATTCAGGGGCTTAGCGATCTTGGCAAAGTCCTTAATGAACCGCCGGTAGTATCCCACGAATCCCAAGAAGGATCTCACCTGACGCACAGTCCTCGGCGCGGCCCACTCCTGAACGGCCGACACCTTTTCGGGGTCCACCGCAATCCCAGCCGCACTAACTCGATGGCCCAGAAACTTTACCTCTTTCTTGAGCAACTGGCACTTCTCGGGCTGTAGCTTTAACCCGTACCGTTCCAAAGACTGGAATACTTGCTCCAAGTGTCGAAGGTGAGACTCAAAGTCGGGAGAGTACACAATGACATCGTCTAAGTAGACGAGCGTGGTGTCCATAAGCTGACCTCCCAAACAGCGCTGCATGAGCCGTTGGAAGGTAGCGGGAGCGTTACACAGACCAAACGGCATACGCTCCCACTCAAAGAGGCCAAAGGGAGTGGTAAAGGCAGTCTTTTCCCGGTCTCCTTCCTCCACTTGAACTTGCCAGTAACCACTGGCCAAGTCTAAGGTAGAATACCAGGCGGCCCGAGTGAGGCTGGTCAGGGAGTCCTCAACCCGCGGCAAGGGGAAAGCGTCTCGTTTGGTGACATGGTTCAGCTTCCGATAATCGACGCAGAATCGCCATGCTCCGGTCTTCTTCCGAACGAGGACGATCGGTGCTGCCCACGGGCTACTGCTCTCTCGAATAACACCCTTCTCCAGCATCCCTCGTAAGAGGGTACGAACCTCAGCATACAGAGTCGGGGGTACGGGACGATAGCGTTCCCGGCTCGGAGGAGCATCTCCAGTAGGGATCTGATGTTTTACGATGTCTGTCCGCCCATAATCCTCATCATGTGCGGAGAAGAGATGCTCCCATCTCACCAGGAAATCCCGGAGTTGCTTCGCCTGCCCTTCTTCTAACCCGTCACCTCGTAAGGACTCCCCCGCAAGGTGGGCCGGCAGCGCTTCCTCCTTTCTGCGCACAAGGGATTCGGTCTGTGCCAAGGCCACCTCTACTACCGTTGGGCCCACCTGCAGAACCGAAACTCTCCTTCCTCGTGAACTTGTTGGGGGCTTACCATGGTGACCCGAGCCAGACGTTGGTGTCGATGCAGATCCACTGCATAGGGGTTTGTATTTCTCAGTCTTACGGCAACCCGGCCCCGGCGGACAGAAGCCAATCCTCGGGCCACTTCCACAGCCTGGCAGTCTGAGTGAGGCTCCACCAGGATCCATTCCTGGGACCCGTGAAGCTGGGCAGGAAGGCGGGCCCAGATAATGGCCTCGCTCTCGGCCGGGACTGACAGTGCGTAACGACACATCACTCTCCCCACATTCTCTCGATTCCGTTGGGCATCAGCCATGCGGACCCGGCGACAATCGGCCACAATCCGATCCCATTCCCGTTTTTCCTCCCTCGGGACCGAGGGGGTGGGTCTCGCTTTAAACAACTCCTCCCAGCAATCCATGATGACGTTCATCCCCAGTAGGGCACGGTGAGCTCCCAAACATGTATCCCGTACGATCACAACTCCCTTTTGAGGCACAAGGGTCCCATGAACCTCCAGGTCTGTGACCAGATAGCCCACATATGGAATATCCAAACCATTTGCCCCACGCAGGGTTAACCAAGGGGCATCTGCAACCGAATGGCCCTGGACTCCGAATAACTCCCGAGACAGGCTTTCGGAGAACAGTGTGACCTGGGAACCGGTATCCAGAAGGCATTGGACTTCGGTCCCCTTGACTTGAACCACCACAAGGGGGCAGCGCCCGACTAGACAGTTCTTGGCCTCCAATGGAGAGGGGTCAATTAGGGGGGTCCCGACCACTTGACCCACAGTGGCCGGAGACTCTAAAAACCCCCCTGCGATCCCCGGCGTGCGCTGCATTGCCGGACGTAATGGCCTGGTTCGCCACAGCCATTGCAAATGGGACGTCCTTGTTCGTCCCATTGAAAACGGGGCCCGGATGACCCGGGTGGACGTCGCACTGGGAATCGACTACCTTCGGAGTGTGCTCGCTCCCGTGCCGGTGGTAATGGCCGGAAATGTTCTCGGCGTAATTCTTCTAGAAAGGTTTTAGACAACTCTGTCATCTGGTCACGAACATCTCTTCTCAACTTCTCGTAAGGCCTGTTTCCAGTCAGACGGAACGAGAGGCAGGGGACTACTGGCAGCATTGGTGGCCATACAGTGGGAAGGATCTGAAGTATCTACATGATCCTGTTCGAGGGCCAGAGCTTCCTGGCGTAACTCATCAAACGTCAGAGTAGGACTACGACGAAGTTGTATTCGGAGGCTCTGACGTATTGGGCCATCTCGCAACCCCAAAAGAAACTGGTCCTTTAAAAGGGCCTCTCCTTCTCCAAGCCCATGGTCCTGCCTTTTCTTCAGCCGAAACAATTGTTCTCGCAATTGCAAAGCAAAGGCACGTATGGTCTGCCGAGGTCCCTGCTTGCAATTAAAGAATTGCGTCCGAAGGACAGCTGCAGGAGTTGCGTCACCGTACTGCTCCGTTAGAAAGTCAAGGATAGCCTGGGCCGTGGTTCGAGTTGCTTCCGGCGCCGCTTGTACTTCTCTCCTGGCATCACCTTCGAGTGAATTTAAAATAAACTGGGTCTTCTGTGTAGCGTTTAACCCTTGGAGGCCTGCCAAGTACTCCACTTGAGTTTTCCACGCCGACAAACTGAGTTCTGAACCTGGTCCTCCATACTTTTGGGCCCATGGGGCTCCCATAAAGATGGGCATAACACGTGAGTGACCCGCCGGTACATCTTCGTCTGCCATTGCTCCGCCTCTGTCTACTCAACCCAAGGTGGAACCCTGCCGACTACTGCCAAATTATGTCACGGGGCAGGCCCCTCAGGCTGCAACCACCCCTAAACCCGTACCACCCTTGGGGAGTCGGACAGCGGCCAGACAAGGACGACAGACAAGGCTTCAAGTAACACCGTATTTTATTGAATATAAAAAGGGAATCTAAAAATAATGAGTCTTCTGGCAGGGTCGTTCCGTCCTGCGGACCCACAGAGTGCGATATAGGGGGGTGCTCTAGGGAATGGCTTCGCTATCTTCCAATGGGAAAGACGGGTCAGGGCTCACACTGGGAGGAGACTGCTGTAGGACTGTTCAGGTACGTATTTCAGGTGACGTACTCCCTTCTTCCCAAGGGGAGGATGGGTCAGGACTTACGACCGGAGGGTCTGTGATGGGACAGTTAAGGTACGTGTTTTGGATACGTACTTCTTCTGCAGATGACAGGCAGAAAACTGACGGCTGAGGAGCTCCACTACCAAGCAGGATGTATTCCAATATGAAATCCTCTTGATGGGCTGGCAGACACAGAGCTTACAATAGGGGAAGTTCACTGCAAAGCAGACAGGTGAATACAGAGATACGTAATCCTCTTCTTCAGCAATGACAGACAGAGAACTTACAGCTGGAGGAGCTTCACTGCAAAGCAGTCAGGTGAGTATTCAGGTATGGCTTCCTCTTGAAGGACTGGAGAGCTCACTGGGGAAGCACTGCAAAGCAGTAGGTGATACAGTATAACTTCTCTTGAAATGGCAGACAGAGCTTACAATGGAGGAGTTCACTGCAAAGCAGGCAGGAGAATACAGATACTTCCTTCTTAAAGAAAGCTGGAGGAGCTTCACTGCAAAGCAATCAGGTGAGTATTCAGGTATGACTTCCTCTTAAAACTGGCAAACAGAGCTACAATGGGAGAAGTTCACTGCAAAGCAGGCAGGTGAATACACAGATACGTAATCCTCTCTTCAGTAATGACAGACAGGAACTTACAGATGGAGGAGCTTCACTGCAAAGCAATCAGGTGAGTATTCAGGTAACTTCCTCTTGAAGGACTGGCAGACACAGAGCTTACAATGGGAGGAGTTCACTGCAAAGCAGGCAGGTAAATACACAGATACGTAATCCTCTTCTTCAACAATGACAGACAGGACTTACACTGGAGGAGCTTCACTGCAAAGCAATCAGGTGAGTTCAGGTATAACTTCCTCTCGAAGGATTGGCAGACACAGAGCTTACAATGGGAGGAGTTCACTGCAAGCAGGCAGGTAATACACAGATACGTAATCCTCTTCTTCAACAATGACAGACAGAGAACTTACAGCTTGAGGGCTTCACTGCAAAGCAATCAGGTGAGTATTCAGGTATAACTTCCTCTGAAGGACTAGCAGACACAGAGCTTACAATGGGAGACGTTCACTGCAAAGCAGGCAGGTAAATACACAGATACGTAATCCTCTTCTTCAACAATGACAGACAGAGAACTTACGGCTGGAGGAGCTTCATGCAGAGCAATCAGGTGAGTATTCAAGTATAACTTCCGCTTGAAGGACTGGCAGACACAGAGCTTACAATGGGAGGAGTTCACTGCAAAGCAGGCAGGTAAATACACAGATACGTAATCCTCTTCTTCACAATGACAACAGAGAACTTACAGCTGAGGGCTTCACAGAGCAATCAGGTGAGTATTCAGGTATAACTTCCTCTAAAGGACTGGCAGACACAGAGCTTACAATGGGAAGTTCACTGCAAAGCAGGCAGGTAAATACACAGATACGTAATCTTCTTCGACAAACAGACAGAGAACTTACACTGGAGGAGCTTCACTGCAAAGCAATCAGGTGAGTGTTCAGGTATGACTTCCTTTGAAGGACTGGCAGACACAGAGCTTACAATGGGAGGAGTTCACTGCAAAGCAGGCAGGAAATACACAGATACGTAATCTTCTTCACAATGACAGACAGAACTTACAGCTGAGGAGCTTCACTGCAGAGCAATCAGGTGAGTATTCAGGTATAACTTCCTCTCGAAGGACTAGCAGACACAGAGCTTACAATGGGAGAGTTCACTGCAAAGCAGGCAGGTAAATACACAGATACGTAATCCTTCTCTTCGACAATGACAGACAGAGAACTTACAGCTGGAGGAGCTTCATGCAGAGCATCAGGTGAGTATTCAGTATAACTTCCTCTGAAGGACTGGCAGACACAGAGCTTACAATGGGAGAGTTCACTGCAAAGCAGGCAGGTGAATACACAGATAATCCTCTTCTTCTTAGAACGTGACAGAAAGCTCAGGTAAGTAGTGGACACCCGGCGGGTTTAAGTTCACACTTCACACATCAAACAGTGCATCACATCACTTCATCACTGCAATTCAACACTCAGTGGGAAATACATATATAGATGGCCGTCGCCCATTTCTGACCTGGCATTCACGTCAGGAAGTCCCATAAACAAGGAAGAGGATGGAGATCAATTGAACTACTCACAGTCTCTCCCAAACAATCTTACTGTCCAGCGATTTCCTCCTTCCGATTGAGTCAACGTGCTCTCTCTCCCAAACTCACAATGCCGTGCCTGATTGCCAGTTCCACTTCCTCTTCTCCACTGCTCACTCTTCCTCCGAGATTCACAGTCCCCAAACAAAAGAAACAAAACGCCCCTTTTAGTGCATCCTCTCTCCTTTTATCCTACCCTAAGGGCAACGTGTCCCAATGTGCACCGCTGCCGGCAATCTTCACTAATCACCCCATTCGCGGGGATTTTCGCTAAACCGGAACTAGCTGGTGTTCCGTTGTTATTGGTCCGGCGGGAGGCAATCGCGGCGAACATTAGTTCCGCCTTGACAGTTGGAATTTTTGTCACCTCGTGACATAACACATTACATGTGCATGGCATTTCAGTAAGTTATTCCATTTTCCATTGCAATAGTTAACTTATTACGCTGTGAATAGAAGAAATAAATAAATAACATATGTACCATTGCAACATGTACGATATGTACTGTTTCCTTGCATCTTATACAAGAACTAACGTATTGCACTAAACATGAATTGAAGAGAGAAAAAAAAAAGGAAAAATTGTTTTGCGATGTATGTGCTAACTCAGCCGTTATGCATTGAGATATAACAAGTGGCATGGCATTTCAGTAAATTATTCCATTTTCCATTGCAATAGTTAACTCATTACGCTGTTGCATTGCAACATGTAAAATATGTTTTGCGATGAATGAGCTAACTCATCCTTTACGCATTGAAGAGATAACACATAACATGCGCATTTACATTTCAGTAAGTTATTCCGTTTCGTTGCGAAGAGAACACTACAGGTGTTTGTTGCACTGCATGGCATACAAGAACTAACTCTTTTGTGCTTTGAAGAGAAAACAAATCACATATGTTTCAGTGCATTGCATTCAATAGTTAAATTATTACGCTGTGCGTAAATGTGCATTACAATATGTAAGTTATGCACTGTTGAATAAAAGAAATAACGTATTCATCATGCATCAAATCACATATCTCATATATCAAATCACGTATGCTGTGCATTGCAATGCATTAAGAACTTTTTCAGTGCACTGCATACAATTATTAACATGTTGTGGAAAGAAGAAATTAATATACATGTGCTGTTGCATTGCAATGCATACAATAACTAACATATAAGTTATGCACATACATATGAAAAGTTCAAGATCAAGTACTCTTTGGCCAGAAATATTCCCATTATGTCAAGTAAGCAATACATGGCTAATCAGTCATCAGTCAATTTGTATGTATAAAAAGTTCATGATCAAGGACTAATTTTCCAGAAATATATTCAGGAGTTCAAACATGATCGATGATTATGATGTTAGATCAGTGTTTTTGTTTTTGTACACAATGCAAGGAAACAGTGTGTATGTTATCTCTTCATTTCACTGCGGATTAAGTAGTCCATACACATTTTGTATGGACTACTGTTCTTCTGATATAACATCAGAAGGAGTCAATGAGTCTGTATAGATAGTTCATGATCGAGGACACTTGGGCCAGAAATATGTTCATGTTAAATTTGTACTGTCAGTGTGATTTGACATCAGAAGGCTTCAATGAGTATATGTAAAAAGTTCAATATCAAATACTGTTTGGTTAGAATTATGGTCAGTCAGCCAATTATGAACTATTGTCTGTACTGATCTAACATCAGGTGGAGTCAACTGGAATGTATTGAAAGTTCAGTACTGCATATTTGACCTAATGGACATATTTCTGGCAAATTAGTCCTCAGTCATGAACTTTCTATACATTAAACATGTTAGATCAGTTTGCAGTCAATTTGTATTGTTTTGTGATGTGTCTCTAAGCACCTTTACCTTATTTTTATTATTCTCAGGTTAGGTAGGAAAGTCAAATCTGACCTAAATTATAAGCATTTTAAAAATACTTACAATCAGACAGAAGACTTCTCCGTGGTCTGTTCAGGTTCAACGACTAAAATTAATGCCACATGAGGCCGAGTTTAGTTATAAAGTTATAAGTTCATTTATTTATTACATTAATACTACTAACATTATATATATTTTACTAACATTCTATACAAGTAATTAAATAAAGTATAAGTATTAAAAGTTCTTCAGTCAAGGCAATATCAGCGATGGAGGCATCATCAGCTGGTTCTGGTGTCGGAGGTGCAGCCTCAGGTGTGAAGCAGCCCCTCCTGTTCTCTTCATGGTCCAGCCTTTTATAGACTATCTGACCACTTGATGTCATCTTCTTGGGAATTCCCCTCATATGTCTATATATAGAGGCCTTCTCCTCTGCTGCGTCCTGCTCTTCTGATCAAGACATCCTTCAACGGTAAGACTGCCTTTCTTTCTAATACATGTTATTTCCTTTCTAATCTACTAACATGTTGCTAACAAATGCATTTCCAGTTGTTTTGTATTCTTTCATAAGTGATTAATACATGCTTTAATAAAGGCATTACAATACCAGTTGTCTGTCATTCTTTAATAGTTAATATATGCCTTAATAAAGACGTTACAATACCAGTTGTCTGTCATTCTTCAGTGGTTAATATATATGCTATTGGGCTCTTTTTCTTTCTACATTCTTTTGATGTGATCACATCTTTTCATTTACATGAACAGATATCAATCTTTCTGTTTACATGAACAGATATCAACCTTTTTGTTTACATGAACAGATATCAATCTTTCTGTTTACATGAACAGATATCAACCTTTTTGTTTACGTGAACAGATATCAACCTTTTTGTTTACATGAACAGATATCAACCTTTTTGTTTACATGAACAGTTATCAACCTTTTTGTTTACATGAACAGTTATCAACCTTTTTGTTTACATGAACAGATATCAATCTTTCTGTTTACATGAACAGATATCAACCTTTTTGTTTACATGAACAGTTATCAACCTTTTTGTTTACATGAACAGTTATCAACCTTTTTGTTTACATGAACAGATATCAACCTTTTTGTTTACATGAACAGTTATCAACCTTTTTGTTTACATGAACAGATATCAATCTTTCTGTTTACATGAACAGATATCAACCTTTTTGTTTACATGAACAGATATCAATCTTTTTTGTTCACATAAACAGCTATCAAACATTTTGTTTCACTGTTTACCCATAAACAAGTTATCTATATATCTATATATACAAGTTATCATAACAGCTGCACTTCATAAACAGCTAACTTCTTTTCACTTGTTTACACACAAACATGTCATTGAACATGTTTCTTCCTCCAAGGTATCTCTTTATGATAGCTGTACCTCATAAACAGCTTACTTCTGTTTATCTTCAAATCAAAGTTGTGTTGTTATTATTGTTCTTTATAAATCACTTATTTCAATAAATGTTTTTTTCCTTTTAAGTTTCAGCTGTGTTGTCATTATTATTCTTTATAAGCAGAAGAGGTTCAAGTAGCCTAGAAAAGTTGCATTTCCTAATGAAGCAGAGTGTGGCTCATATCAACAGTATGTATAAAAAGATAATGATTTAGGACTAATTTGCCAGAAATATCTAGACCGACACTATGTTGCTGATCTGGACCGACATTATGTTGCTGTCTGGGATGTTCAGTGCATGGGTCATACACGGGCTCATGGGTAAAGTAACATCAGAGTGAGTCACTGACTATGTATAGAAAGTTCATGATTGAGGATTTATTTGCCAGAAATATGTTCAGTTGGTCTAATATTGACTTCTTTATTGTTCAAGTAACATCAGGAGTAATGTATAGACACGTGTAGATTGAGAAATGTATAGATTGAGATCAAGTACTCTTTCACCAGAAGTATTTCCATTATGTCAAATATGCACTGTTAGGAAACAGTTATGCACTGTTTCCTGGCAATGAATACAAAAACTAAAGGTAACACTATACAATAATGTTTATTTAACATTAGTTCATTACATTAGTTAACATGACTAATGATGAACTGCATTTATACAGCATTTATTAATCTTTGTTAATGTTAATTTCAACATTTACCGATACATTATTAAAATCTTGTAACATTAGTTAATGCACTGTGAACTAACATGAACAACGAACAACTGTATTTTCATTAACTAACGCTAACGAAGATTAGTAAATCCAGTAACAAATGTATTTCTCATGGTTATTTCATGTTAGTTAATACATCACTAATTTTTAACTAATGAACCATTGTAAAGTGTTTCCAAACTAACTTATGCACTGAAGAGATAACACATAACATAGGTGTGTTGCGATAAATGAACTAACTCATCTGTTATGCATTGAGATATATAACATGTGCATTGCATTTCAGTAAGTTATTTTGCAGTGAAGAAATAACAAGACAGGTGTTGTTGCACTGCGTTGCATACAAGAACTAACTCTTTTGTGCATTGAAGAGAAAACAAATAACCCATGTTGTTATTTTGTAATGCTTCAAGTAGTTCTTGTACTGCTTACAGTAGTGTGTATAGAAGAAATTAATATAACATATGTGCTGTTGCATTGCATTATGCACTGTTTGATGGAAAATATACAAGAAATAAACATATTCCTCATGCATTTAAGAGATAACAAATCGCATTGCAGAAACTTAATCCGTAGTGAAATGACGAGATAACACATGACAGGTGCTTGTTGCACTGCATTGCATACAAGAACCAACTCCTTTCTTAGTGCGCTGTTTCCTTGCATCCTATACAAGAACTAACGTATTGCTCATAAATTGAGCAACTCGTTGTTTTGCGATGAATGAGCTAACTCAGCCGTTATGCATTTAGATATAACACATAAACATGTGCATTGCTTTTCAGTAAGTTACTCCTTTTTCCATTGCAATAGTTAACTTATTACGCTATTGCAACGTGTAAATTATGCGCTGTTTCATTGCATTGTATACAAGAACTGACCTGTTCGTCATGCATTGAAGAGATAACACATAACGTGCATTGCAGTAACTTGATCTGTTGGGCAGTGAAGTTATAACACATGTAAGGTGTTTGTTACACTGCAGTGTTTGTTGCACTGCATTGCATACATATAACATGTAAATTCGTTTCGCTGTGAAGAGATAAGACGACAGGTGCTTTTTGCACTGTGTTGCATACAAGAATCAAATTCATTACTTTGTGCATTAAAGAGAAAACAAACCACAAATACCGTTGCACTGCAATGCATTGAGAACTGTTTCAGTGCATTGCATACAATAAATAACTTATGTTGTGCAAAGAAGACAATTATATCACGTGAAATGCACTGCAATGCATAAAAAACTAACATGTAAGTCATGCGCTGTTTCCTTGCATGGTGTACAAAACTTAACATATTCCTTATGCATTGAAGAGATAACACATGAATGAACTAACTCATTCGATATGTATTGAGATATAACACATAAGGTGCATTGCTAGTTATCCCGTTTTGCAGTGAAGAGATAAGACGACAGGTGCTTGTTGCAATGCGTTGCATACAGAAACTAACGCTTTCCTTTTTGCATTGTAGAAAAAAAACAAAAAACAAATAACATATGTTGTTGTTTTGCAATGCATCAAGAATTGTTTAACTGCATTGCTTAGAATCGTTACCTTGTGCATAGAGGAAATTAATATAACATATGTGCTCTTGCATTGCAACATGTATGATATAAACTAACGTATTGCTCATGCATTGAAGATATAACACATAACTCGTTGTGTTGCGATGAATTAAGTAACTCATCTGTCATGATTTGACACATCTTGTGCATTGCATTTTAGTAATTTATTATTTTTCGCTGCAAAGAGAGAACACTACAGGTGGTCTAAAGGAACTAACTTTCCTTTTCACATGGAAGAGAAAAGAAATCAAATCACATACGCTGGTGCATTCCAATGCATCAAGAACTGTTTCAGTGCATTGCGTACAATAGTTAACGTATTACGCTGTGCATAAATAAATAATAAAAAAAAAACCCAAAAAACATATGCACTGTTTCCTTGCATCTATACGAGAACTAACGTATTGCTCATGCATTGAAGAGATACATAACTAGTTGTTTTGCGATGAATGAACTAACTCATCCATTATGCATTGAAGAGATAACAAATAACGTGTATTTCATTGCAGTAACTTGATCCGTTGTGCAGTGAAGTTATAACACATGCAAGGTGCTTGTTGCACTGCATAACATTTGTATTGCATTGCAGTAAGTTATTCCATTTTCTATTGCGATAGTTAACTCATTAAGCTGTTGCATTGCAACGTGTAAGTTTATGCGCTGTTTCCTTGCATCGAAGAAATAAATAAAACATATGTACCGTTGCATTGCAACATGTACGATATGTACTGTTTCCTTGCATCTTATACAAGAACTAATGTATTGCACTAAACATGCATTGAAGAGATAAAAAAAATTAAAAAAAAGTTGTTTTGCGATGTATGTGCTAACTCAGCCGTTATGCATTGAGATATAACAAGTGGCATGGCATTTCAGTAAATTATTCCATTTTCCATTGCAATAGTTAACTCATTACGCTGTTGCATTGCAACATGTAAAATATGTTTTGCGATGAATGAGCTAACTCATCCTTTACGCATTGAAGAGATAACACATAACGTGCATTTACATTTCAGTAAGTTATTCCGTTTCGTTGCGAAGAGAGAACACTACAGGTGTTTGTTGCACTGCATGGCATACAAGAACTAACTCTTTTGTGCTTTGAAGAGAAAACAAATCACATATGTTTCAGTGCATTGCATTCAATAGTTAAATTATTACGCTGTGCGTAAATGTGCATTACAATATGTAAGTTATGCGCTGTTTCCTTGCATTGAATAAAAGAAATAACGTATTCATCATGCATCAAATCACATATCTCATATATCAAATCACGTATGCTGTGCATTGCAATGCATTAAGAACTTTTTCAGTGCACTGCATACAATTATTAACATGTTGTGGAAAGAAGAAATTAATATACATGTGCTGTTGCATTGCAATGCATACAATAACTAACATATAAGTTATGCACTGCACTGCATACATATGAAAAGTTCAAGATCGAGTACTCTTTGGCCAGAAATATTCCCATTATGTCAAGTAAGCAATACATGGCTAATCAGTCATCAGTCAATTTGTATGTATAAAAAGTTCATGATCAAGGACTAATTTTCCAGAAATATATTCAGGAGTTCAAACATGATCGATGATTATGATGTTAGATCAGTGTTTTTGTTTTTGTACACAATGCAAGGAAACAGTGTGTATGTTATCTCTTCATTTCACTGCGGATTAAGTAGTCCATACACATTTTGTATGGACTACTGTTCTTCTGATATAACATCAGAAGGAGTCAATGAGTCTGTATAGATAGTTCATGATCGAGGACTCTTGGGCCAGAAATATGTTCATGTCAAATTTGTACTGTCAGTGTGATTTGACATCAGAAGGCTTCAATGAGTATATGTAAAAAGTTCAATATCAAATACTGTTTGGTTAGAATTATGGTCAGTCAGCCAATTATGAACTATTGTCTGTACTGATCTAACATCAGGTGGAGTCAACTGGAATGTATTGAAAGTTCAGTACTGCATATTTGACCTAATGGACATATTTCTGGCAAATTAGTCCTCAGTCATGAACTTTCTATACATTAAACATGTTAGATCAGTATGCAGTCAATTTGTATGTATAAAAAGATAATGATTTAGGACTAATTTGCCAGAAATATCTGGACCGACACTATGTTGCTGATCTGGACCGACATTATGTTGCTGTCTGGGATGTTCAGTGCATGGGTCATACATGGGTTCATGTATTGGTAAAGTAACATCAGAGTGAGTCACTGACTATGTATAAAAAGTTCATGATTGAGGATTTATTTGCCAGAAATATGTTCAGTTGGTCTAAAATGGACTTCTTTATTGTTCAAGTAACATCAGGAGTAATGTATAGACACGTGTAGATTGAGAAATGTATAGATTGAGATCAAGTACTCTTTCACCAGAAGTATTTCCATTATGTCAAATATGCACTGTTAGGAAACATCTATACTATACGAGAACTAACGTATTGCTCATGCATTGAAGAGATACATAACTAGTTGTTTTGCGATGAATGAACTAACTCATCCATTATGCATTGAAGAGATAACAAATAACGTGTATTTCATTGCAGTAACTTGATCCGTTGTGCAGTGAAGTTATAACACATGCAAGGTGCTTGTTGCACTGCATAACATTTGTATTGCATTGCAGTAAGTTATTCCATTTTCTATTGCGATAGTTAACTCATTAAGCTGTTGCATTGCAACGTGTAAGTTTATGCGCTGTTTCCTTGCATCCTATACAAGAACTAATATTGAAGAGATGCATAACTCGTTGTTTTGCGAAGAATGAGCTAACTCAGCTGTTATGCATTGAGTTATAACACATAACATGTGCATTGCATTTCAGTAAGTTATTTAATTTTTTGTTGCGGTAGTTAACTCATTACGCTGTTGCAACGTGCAAGTTTATGCTTCCTTGCATCCTGTACAAGAACTAACGTATTGCTCATGCATGGAAGAGATACATAACTCGTGTTGCGATGAATGAGTTAACTCACCCTTTATACATTGAAAAGATAACGCATAACATGTGCAATGCATTTCAGTAAGTTATTCCGTTTCGCTGCGAAGAGAGAACACTAGGTGTTTGTCGCACTGCGTTGCATACAAGAACTAACTCTTTCTTTTGTGCATTGACGAAAAAATATATGTGCTGTTGCATTGCACAGTGTAATAAGTTATGCACTGTTTGCTTGCATCCTATACAAGAAATAGTGTATTCCTCATGCATTGAGGAGAAAACACATAACATGTGCATTGCATTGCAGATACTTGATCCGTAGTGCATTGAAGAGAAAACAAAACACATATGCTGTTGCACCACAATAAATATAAGAACTAACTGTTTAATTGCATTGCATACAATAATTAACTTATTTTTTATTGTGCACAGAAGAAATTTATAGAACATGCTGTTTGCATTGCAAAGAGCTAACACTGCTAACATTGAGAGCTAACATTGCATACAATAACTGTTTCAGTAGACTGCATACAATAGTTAACTTATTACGCTGTGCATAGAAAAAATTAATATAACATATGTGCTGTTGCATATTGCAACATGCAAGATATACACTGTTTCCTTGCATCCTATATAAGAACTAACGTATTGCTCATGCATTGAAGAGATTACTTAACTCGTTGTTTTGTGATCAATAAGCTAACTCAGCTGTTATGCATTGACATATAACACATTACATGTGCATGGCATTTCAGTAAGTTATTCCATTTTCCATTGCAATAGTTAACTTATTACGCTGTGAATAGAAGAAATAAATAAAACATATGTACCGTTGCATTGCAACATGTACGATATGTACTGTTTCCTTGCATCTTATACAAGAACTAACGTATTGCACTAACATGCATTGAAGAGATAAAAAAAAAAAAAAAAAAAAAAAGTTGTTTTGCGATGTATGTGCTAACTCAGCCGTTATGCATTGAGATATAACATATAACAAGTGGCATGGCATTTCAGTAAATTATTCCATTTTCCATTGCAATAGTTAACTCATTACGCTGTTGCATTGCAACATGTAAAATATGTTTTGCGATGAATGAGCTAACTCATCCTTTACGCATTGAAGAGATAACACATAACATGCGCATTTACATTTCAGTAAGTTATTCCATTTCGTTGCGAAGAGAGAACACTACAGGTGTTTGTTGCACTGCATGGCATACAAGAACTAACTCTTTTGTGCTTTGAAGAGAAAACAAATCACATATGTTTCAGTGCATTGCATTCAATAGTTAAATTATTACGCTGTGCGTAAATGTGCATTACAATATGTAAGTTATGCACTGTTTCCTTGCGTTGAATAAAAGAAATAACGTATTCATCATGCATCAAATCACATATCTCATATATCAAATCACGTATGCTGTGCATTGCAATGCATTAAGAACTTTTTCAGTGCACTGCATACAATTATTAACATGTTGTGGAAAGAAGAAATTAATATAATGTAAATTAATATAATGTGCTGTTGCATTGCAATGCATACAATAACTAACATATAAGTTATGCACTGCACTGCATACATATAACGTAAATTATTCCGTTTCGCTGTGAAGAGATAACACGACAGGTGCTTTTTGCACTGCGCTGCATACAAGAATCAAATTCTTTACTTTGTGCATTAAAGAGAAAACGAACCACAAATACCGTTGCATTGCAATGCATTGAGAACTGTTTCAGGGCATTACATACAATAAATAACTTATGTTGTGCAAAGAAGACAATTATATCACGTGCTGTTTGCACTGCAATGCATAATTAATATAACATATATTAATATATTGATTAATTAATATAACATATGTGCTCTTGCATTGCAACATGTATGATATACACTGCTTCCTTGCATCCTATACAAGAACTAACGTATTGCGCATGCATTGAAGATATAACACATAACTCGTGTTGCGATGAATTAAGTAACTCATCCATCATGCACTGAGATTTGACATATTTCTTGTGCATTGCATTTCAGTCAGTTATTCCGTTTCGCTGCGTTGCATACAGGAACTCTTTCTTTTGTGCATTGAAGTAACGTTGTTGTTTTTGCAATGCTAACTCTTTATTTTGTGCATTGAAGAGAAAGCAAATCACATATGTGCTGTTACATTGCATTGCATAACAAAATACATATGCGCTTCAGGTTAACTAACTTATACCGTTATAATGATCTAACTAAATGAGTTGTGCAGTGAAGAATAATATATAAGCTATGTACTTTTTCACTGCATTGCATACAAAAACTTTTTTGTTGTGTATTGTTCAGTGAACACATAACGCAGGTGCTGTTGAACTGCACTGCACACAAACAAATTCCTTTGTGATTTTGAAGAGAAAACAACGTGCTGTTGCATTGCAATAAAACAATAACTTTCATTTGGTTTCTGCATTAAATAGGTAATACAGAAGTTATGTTGCATACAATAAGTAACATATAATCCTTGAGATGTATATAAGAATTCATTTATTCCGTTATGTATGGAAGAGATACCATACATGTACTGCAATTAATACATTAACATATTAGGCACGCGCTTTTTCATTGCAATGTACACAACAACTAACTTATTATAGTAAGTACTCTTTGACCTAATGAACATATTTCTGGGCCAAAAGTACTATATAAATAAAACTTTCAATACATATTCATTGATTCACTCTGATCTTGCTTGAGTCATATATGAACCCATTTTCACCTACTGAGCAAATTTCTGGCAAATTAGTCCTTGATGATGAACTTTTTATATGAAGTCATTGACTCTTACATAATATGTTAATACATTAACATATTAGGCACGAGACATTTCATTGCAATGTACACAACAACTAACTTATTATAGTCTATTTACTAACATATTATAGTCCATATATGAACTGAACATATTTCTGACCAAAAGTTTCTTGAACTTGAAATTACTATACAAACTCATTGACTCCTTTTGATGTTACATCAGCCAGACAGTACTCCGCATTTGACATACTGAACATATTTCTGACCAAAGTGTTTACGATATTAAACTTTTTACAATATACTCGTTGAAGCCTTGCTATGTCACATCAGCCAAAAAATAGTGCATATTAGACCCACTTAAACATTTTTTTTGTTTTGTTTTGTTTCCTCGATCATGAATATTGTATACATTGTATACATACTCTTTGCTTCACTCTGATGTCACTTGAGTCTATATTTTACCTACTGAACATATTTCTGGCCCAATCTTGAACTTTATATACAGGAGTCCATTTTAGACTTGATTAAAGTTTTTCGGTCCCAAAAGTCCTCGATCATGAACTTTAAATACATGCCTCATTTTGATGTTACTTTAGCCATAGAGTATTGCATATTTGACATAATGGACATATTTCTGGCAAATAAGTCCTCGATAATGAACTTTCTATACATACTCATTGACTCCATCTGATGATACGTCAGCCATAGAATACTGCAAATTTGACCTAAAGGTCATATTGGTGGCCAAAGAGTTCTCAAACTTGAACTTTGCACACATGACTATTGACTCCTTCTGATGTTACTTCACCCATAAAGAAGTCCATACTAGGCATACTGAACATATTTCTGGCCTAAGTGCGCTTGATCTTGAACTTTCTATATATACGCTTTGATTCCTTCTGATTTGACTTCACCCATACAGAAGTCCATATAAGACCTACTCAATATATTTCTGGCAAATTAGTCATCGATCAAGAACTTTCTTTACCTACTCATTGACTCCATCTGATGAAATGTCAGGTATGAAGTATTGCATATTTGATCCAATGGACATATTTCTTGGACAAAGAGTACTCGATATTGAACTTTTTATATATACATACTGAATGCCTTTCTGATGTCACATCGGCCATACTGTAGTCACTCTTTGACCTAATGAACATATTTCTGGGCCAAAAGTACTCTTGAACTTTCAATACATATTCATTAATTGACTCTGATCTTGCTTGAGTCATATATGAACCCATTTTCACCTACTGAGCAAATTTCTGGCAAATTAGTTCTTGATGATGAACTTTTTATATGAAGTCATTGACTCTTTCTGATGATACGTCAGCCACAGATAATTGCATATTTAACCTAATGGACATATTTCTGTCAAATTGATCTTCAACTTTCAATACATACTCATTGACTCGTTCTGATGTTTCTTCAGTCATGTATGAAGTTCATTTTAGACCTACTTAAACATTTTGTTGTTGTCGATCATGAATTTTGTATACATAATAATTGACTTCATCTAATGTTAGATAAGCCAGACAGTAGTCCATATTTGACCGACGGAACATATTCCTTGCCAAAATAGTATTCGACATTGAAGTTTTTATATACGCTCACTGACGCTTTCTGATTTCACATCAGCCATATATAGAAGTCTATATTTTACCTACTGAACATATTTCTGGCCCAATCTTGAACTTTCTATTCAGCAGTGTATTTTAGACTTGATTAAAGTTTTTCGGTCCCAAAAGTCCTCGATCGTGAACTTTATATACATGCCTCATTTTGATGTTACTTTAGCCGTAGAGTATTGCATATTTGACATAATGGACATATTTCTGGCAAATAAGTCCTCGATCATGAACTTTCTGTACATACTCATTGACTCCATCTGATGATACGTCAGCCATAGAATACTGCAAATTTGACCTAAAGGTCATATTGCTGGCCAAAGTGTTCTCAAACTTGAACTTTTCCCACATGACTATTGACTCCTTCTGATGTAAATTCACCCATACATAAATAAGTCCATATTAGGCATACTGAACATATTTCTGGCCAAAGAATACTCGATCTTGAACTTTTTACATATACTTACTGACGCCTTCTGATATCACATCAGCCATACTGTAGTCGCTCTTTGACCTAATGAACATATTTCTGGGCCAAAAGTACTCTTGAACTTTCAATACATAGTCATTGATTCCCTCTGATATTGCTTGAGTCATATATGAACCCATTTTGACCTACTGAACAAATTTCTGGCAAATTAGTCCTTGATGATGAACTTTTTATATGAAGTCATTGACTCTTTCTGATGATACGTCAGCCACAGAGAATTGCATATTTGACCTAATGGACATATTTCTGTCAAATTGGTACTCAATCTTCAACTTTCAATACATACTCATTGACTCATTCTGATGTTACTTCAGTCATGTATGAACCCATTTTTGACCTACAGAACAAATTTCTGGCAAATTAGTGTTTGATGATGAATGGCTCAAACTTTCTTTTTTTTTTTCTTTTTTTCCCATTCTTTTTTAAAACAGAACAGAACATGACCAGAGAGAGAAAACAAGGCATTAAAAGAAAATTAAGACAGGTGTAAATCAGTATAAGTATCCCAATTGTTCCAAAGTCTTTCAAATTTGTCCAGTTGTAAATGTAGTCCGAATGTGATTTTTTCCATTTTCCTTATGTCCATAATAATGTCTGCCCAGTCCTTGATTGTCGGTGCAGTTTGTATCATCTATTTTTTTGTGATGGCCTTTTTCCCTGTGGCCAGGAGTATACTCCAGAGATATCCATTAGCTGTGTCCATGGCAGGAGTTTTAAGGCTCAGATACATAGTTCTGTAATCCAGTAGGACGGGGACATCAAAAACAATTTGCAGCGCTTTGTTGATTTCAGACCAGTATTTTCAAACCACCAGACAGTCCCAGAACACATGGTAATGGTGCGCCTCCTGACAACCACAATTTTGCCAACACTCAGCATTTCCCTGTGAAAAATGAGCGCTTTGACAAGGTATTTTGAAAAAACGAGATACACTTTTCCAACAAAATTCTTTCCAGACATGTGATTTCATGGTTCTCCAATGTGTAGTACATATATTCTCCCATTCCTCATCAGTCAAAGTGAAATTGCCTTCTCTTTCCCATTTATTTTTAATATATTGAGTTGAATAATTTCCCAAATTGTTAAGACATTCATATTTTTTTGATATTATTCCCCTTGAAAGTTCTGATTTATATGCCTTAATAAAGATTTTGATCAGAGGGTTATAATGGTCATCATTTTGTTTAATTTCTTGGTTATAATAACTCCTTGTCTGTAAATACCTATAAAAGTCCAGTTTTTCCAAGCCAAAGGATTCCCTCAACACATCAAAGGTTTCATTTGATTTTCTTTCATAAGCCAACTTGCTTAAGATTTTAACATCTTTGTTTAGTTTATATGTTTTGATCAGCTCTTTCCAGGTTGTAAGCACCGATTTTACCCAGGGATTCTCAATTTCATCCAAATGACTCAGCCATTTGTCATCTGCCAATAAGGCCTGAACAAGGAACCTCCGGCAAAACACTGCACTCAATAATTTTCCATTGAGCTTCATATTTTGAATCACACCAGTACAGCAATGCTCTGATTTGGGCTAAAATAAAGTAATCTTTCAGACGAGGTAAACCCCATCCACCTTTTTCTTTTGAAAGTTGTAAGATTTTAAATTGGATACGAGGTTTCTTGCCTTGCCATACAAATCTTGAGATTGTTTTATTCCATTCATTGAATAAACGATTAGGAATGGAAACTGGGAGAGTCTGGAACAAGTAGAGGAATCTGGGCAAAACGTTCATTTTAATAGTTTCAATCCTTTGGCTTAGACTTAAGTATGGAATAAGATTCCATTTTTCAAGGTCCTTCTTTATATTGGAAAAAAGAGGGGTATAGTTTTTCTTTATAATTGTTGATAAATCTTAATGGAGAATTACACCTAAATATTTGAGAGATTCTGCTTGCCATTTAAATGGATAAGTCTTTCTAAAAATCAGCGGAGGTCTCCAGTAGGAAAGAATTTCAGTCTTCTGTATATTCAATTTGTATCCAGACATTGGACAAATATCATTGAGGAAATGCATCACATTAGGTAAAAAGATTTCTGGTTTACTCAAGAACAGTAGGACATCATCTGCGTAGCATGCAATTTTATGTTTGATCCCATCAATTGTAACACATTGGATAGTGTTGGATTGTCTAATATATTGGGCCAATGGTTCCAAATATAAAGCAATCAGAAGAGGGGACCAGGCACAGCCCTGCCTCACCCCTTTCCAGAGTCATTGAGTCTGTCAAATGACTGTTAATTTTGATTCTTGATGTTGGACCATCGTAGGAGAGCCCCAATATTTTTAATTATTAGGTCATCCATTTGGAATTTGTTTAACACTTTGATTAAATAAAGCCAATTAAACAGGCTAAGGCTTTCTCAGCGTCCAAACTAATCATGACAGCTTCATTTTGGTGTTTTTGTACATAATTCATTATGTGTAAAGATCGTCTTATGTTCTCCTGAGTTTGTGTATTGTTAATAAACCCTGTTTGATCGTTGTGAATTAAATTTGGGAGTATTTGTTCCATTCTTTTGGACATAATTGAGGTGTATATACGATAATCCACATCCAGAATCGAAATTGGTCTATATGATGCACAGTTAAGTCGATCTTTCCCTTCTTTGGTTATTAGAGATAATAATGGCTTCTTTCCAACTTGGGGGGGGTCTGAGCTTGTTTGAGTGCCCAATTAAAGGTTGTCAAAGCAGGGGAGTAAGTGTTTCTTTCAACGCTTTATACCACTCGCAGGTGAACCCATCACTCCACAGAGACTTATTGTTCTTTAATCTCTTGATTGCATTCTGTATTTCCAGAGCAGTAATTTCAGACCCTAGTTTTTAGGGGTTTAAGCACGTAGTGCTGAAACCCTATTGTAATTGTCCTGATTTTTATTAGGGGTTCAAGCACGTAGTGCTGAAACCCTATTGTAATTGTCCTGATTTTTATTAGGGGTTCAAGCACGAAGTGCTGAAACCCTATTGTAATTGTCCTGATTTTTATTATTAGGGGTTCAAGCACGTAGTGCTGAAACCCTATTGTAATTGTCCTGATTAGGGGTTCAAGCACGTAGTGCTGAAACCCTATTGTAATTGTTAGGATTATTATTAGGGGTTCAAGCACGTAGTGCTGAAACCCTATTGTTATTGTTAGGATTTTTATTATTAGGGGTTCAAGCACGAAGTGCTGAAACCCTATTGTAATTGTTAGGATTTTTATTATTAGGGGTTCAAGCACGTAGTGCTGAAACCCTATTGTTATTGTCCTGATTTTTATTATTTTTCTTCTGCCGTAAAACGCATCGTGCAGCCCAAACCGTAAAGCCTAGAGACTTGAAACTTTGTCAGATGTTAGTACAAAAATCGAGGAGAGGATGACAGAGTATGACCCCAATCGGCCAATAGGTGGCGCTACAAGTGTCTTATATCAGTGGAATCCTTGGCTCAAGCCGGTCAAAACGTATATCTCCGATTTTTTTTGCGCCTGGAAAAATTTTCCACCATTTTGAATTTTGTCCAAAACCTACTTTTGCGAACTAGTCCTAGGTTTTTCGCCCAATCGGAACCAAACCAGTGCAGGAATGTTCTCTGGAGTCTGTTTATCAATAATTATCAAAAAAAAGTGGAAATTTTGATTCACGGTCGTTAAGGGACGCCAAAATATATGATGTGGGCGGAGCCACTTTTACTAAAATGGCTATAACTCGAGAATGAAATGAGATATTTGCACCAAACTCAGTACACATGTGTATGGGCTCATTCTTTGGTCACGATAAAAATATCGCCTCGATTGGCCTCTAGGTGGCGCTATAACTTGGATAAAACATGAAAACAGCTGTAAATATGCAACCGTTAGCCTCAACTTTGCCTCAAGAACTAATGCTGTCAATCAAACCATTAATTAATTATTCGCAAACCTGATCTGAACAAAACCAATGCAGGACAATTCTCTGGACTCTCTAGATAAATAATTATCGAAAAAAGTTTAACTTTATTATTTGGGTTGCTATAACAGGGTCATTTAGAAAATGGGTGTGGCAAAATATACTCAAAAGCCTATAAATCCTAAACGAAAAGTCGGAACTTCACGAAAATAAGTGAGCATCCCATACGGTAAAAAAATATATTTTATCTGGCCAAAATATATTTTAAATATATGGTAAATATATGTAACAAACAGTGAAGTTCAATGAAATATATTTTTGAAACTGAAAATATATTTTGTTTCAACCTTCATATACTTAAAATATATTTAAACATGTATTTCAGGGGCAGGAAAAATATATTTATATATAAAAATATATTTCAGGGCGCAAGAAAATACATTTCCAATCTTACAGTCGACAATGCAAATGTGCGTGGAAGAAAGCCTTGCGAACAAAACTATCCATTATGTTTGAAGAATTATAAACACTTACAGAAAAACATGAATTTCCACATATTTTCCACATTGACACTTTGTTCACATATCTTCCCAAAAAATACAGATCGATCTGTGTAATAGTGATCATGGCACCTCACAAATGTGTGTTTTAGTCTATTACTTATTAATTAATTCATTTATTTATGAATTTAATTGTAATTTATTGTCAGTGTAATATAGCGTTTAGATCTACATCAAATACAAATAAATAGATTAATAAAATCGCTAGATGTACGATGTCAACTGTGACGTAATTTGAATGGGAAACCACTAGCAGCGCTCACGGACTTTTGGAGTACTGCGCATGCGCGTAATTTTGAACTGTAACGGTCATCAGTCAACCGGGAGTTCTCGGAGTAAAAGGTAAGAGCTAACGTTATAACTTTATTTTTAGTCGTCATTTTTCACATATGTAATGTTCATTGCTACTTTGAATGTATAATGTTTTATTGTCAAGGTTTTTTTTTTTAACTTTATTTGTCAAATTAATGCCCCGTTTGTTTATTTGCTCACATGAGACGCATTTGATATTTTCAGATTTCCGTTTTAAAGTTAGTTGTTTTTAATTTGGACACTAGTGAAAACTAACGTTACACACAAAAAATGTTTAATATTTTTTTAAATTTCAGCTGTAGAGTGTTTGGGAGACCGTGCTGCCTGCTGTTGTCGATCTATGATGCTCCTGATAGTGGAGCCTGTAATGTAAGTTTTTTTTTTTGTTTTGTTTTTTTTTTTTTTTGCTAAATTTAATGTTTTACTAAACTTGTTAATTAGGCACACGTTATTTGCTCGTTATTAAAGTTCAGGCATATGCTGGTTTGGCATTAATGGCATTTCATACGCTCAATTTTTCTACTACTATTATTATTATTATTATTATTAATATAGCCTTACTATAATATAATTTTTATTCACTTTCTGCTGAATGACAAGCTGTTTTCGATTATCCAGTTGAGCCAGTGATTCAGTAAGTTGCTTGTAACAGAAGATGCTTATTTGTCACGACTTACAGGTTTACATGTGTCATTCATTACTGTAAAAAAAAATCTACTTTTTATTTTCAGTAGCAGAAGCAGAGACGGTTTGTGCAACAGCAACAAGGTGAGAATGATGAGACACTTTTTAATTAAGCACTGTTAAGCAAATTATATTATTTTATTTGTGTAATTTATGAATTGATATGTTCTCTGCACTTGTGTCAATATCTGTTTCTGTCTGGAACAGGTGCGGGTCAAAACCCATCTGTCAAGACGCTTGTCCACTTGCTGTCCGCCCCACCAGCCCAACGATTGTGCTGGAGAACCACAAGTCACAGGTACAGGATAATGTTCATAGTCAAGTCATCTTCATTTCTGTGGCACTTTATACAAAACAGCTTCACAGTAATAAACATGAAATAGTCAACATGACCCTAGTTGAAGTGAAACACTAGGTGTGTGTTAGAAAAATACTAATATTTTAAAGTCTGTACATCCAAATGATTCCTCAAGCTTTAAAACACATCACAAATTACAACATGTTGACTTTGAGCCCATATTGGACAGTTGGCAAATCTGTAATGTAACAAATTTAACATAACAGTATTTTCCAAAAACACACCTATTGTTTCACTTCAGAAGAAGTTGATTAATCAACTGAGGTCATGTGGATTACCGTCATGTTCACTTTGGTTTTTGACCTTCTTGCGTGAACACACAGAGATGGATTATTTTTCTAAATATCTCTGTTTGTATTCCACAGAAAAAGAGAATGTCATAATCAACTGGAACAGCATGAGGGTAAGTATCCCTTTGTTAAGTTAGCTTAACTGAGTGACTTTGTGATATTCCACTATCCCTTCATTTGTAAAAGTGAAAATGCAATGCAGAAGTGTAAAGAAAGGCTAATTCGACCTCTCCTCAATCATCAGTTTCTTTACTGTACTGTCTAAAACTATGCCCATTAAATATCTTTAAAATCCAGTATACCTGTAATTGTTTTAGTTCCAATGTAAACAAAAATATCAGGAAATCCAAAACTAGTTAGAAGACAAAGTGCATGCCCTCTGTACCTGTACTGATGTTCAGTTATTGTGTTTTGTCTTTTGTAGGAGTACAGTAGAGACAGAAGAAGTGCCCTTGATGAGGAAACCATGGCAGCCATATATATGGTAAGTCAATACTTAGTGAAAAGAAAATTTACTAGAAACATAAAGTTAAAAAAATAACTGATTTTTGTCTCACAGTCAAGAAGAGATTTCCAAATGTGTCCAAAGAGGCTTTGAGGATTTGACGTGGGGAAACTGAGACTTCTTGAAAGCAAAAAAGTTATATTTGTTTGAATATTGTAATTTTTTGAACATTGTAAAGTATGTTCCTTGCTGATTATTATTCAAATGTTCATGTGTTATAGACAACAAATAAAAGTTTTTCAAATGTGACATGTGAATGTATTTTCTTGGGTTGAAATATATGTAGGGCAAAATATATTTTTAAATGCTTTTGTAAAATATATTTTGAAAATATATTTTTAAAAAATATACAAAAAATGGCCAAAAAATACATTTTAGGAAAATATATTTATATAAATATATTTGAAAATATATTTTTAAAAATATACAAAAAATGGCCAAAAAATATATTTTTAGAAAATATATTTATATGTGAAAATATATTTATAGCGAATATATTTTTTGGCCAATTTTTGTATATTTTGAAATATATTTAAAAATATATTTGAAAATATATTTTTTTACCGTATGGGATATGCCAAATATGGTTCTAAATAAGCATAACAAATTTTGTGAAGATTGGGCAACAGGTATAGAAGTTATAACAGTTACAATGATGAAAAATGACAATATTCCTATGTTTATAAACGAAATCTCAACCAGTCCAGTCAGCACTGAGCTCATTCGAACCGTCTAGATGACGTCTGTCCACACTATGAATTTCAGGCATTTTCATTGAATTTTCGCCGAGATATTAGCCAAAAACCAGCGGGCGCGTTTTAAAATGGCGGCCGCCAATGACGTCACAATCCCGGTACATTTTTGCTTCTAACTCAGGAACCGAAAGTCCCCGCGAGCTCAGACTCGGATGGCAAGGTCCCCTCCCGGCCCTTGAGCGGCCACATCCGTCGCGGGCCTCGGGAACGCCCCCCCGCGGATCGCGAGTTCGCGGGACCCCCGAATTTAAACGGCCGTAACTCCCGAGCCCTAGGACCTAGGGGAAGGGCTTGTTTGAAAGGCCTTTTCCCCGACTAGATTCGATTCGAGTTTGGTGCAATTTGGCCTGAGCGTTCTTGAGATATAAGCACAAAAAGATACGCATTAGACCAGGCGTAACTCCCGACCCTCACCGCCCACTACCCCCGTGATGGTCTCGTTCCACATGGCCGTTCCACAATTTTTCGATGTCCTGTTCCCGAGATATAAGCGAAAAACCAAATTCCCCTTTATCATTCATTCATTCATTCATTATTCTGTTGTCAGAAAGACAAGACTTGCACTAAGATATTCTTACCTATCATGTATTTCAAATATCTACAACAATGTATGTGTAAACATGTTTAATGCAGTCATGGAAAATTTACAAAACCAAAACCAGACCATTAAACTGAACGTAGTATTATTTGAAAGTAGGCTAATAACTGGTCCTTTGCTGCCACCTGCTGGTTAAAGTAGTCATATTGTTCTATAATGCATATTTAGACTTGATAAAATCACTATTAATGATTACAATCACATTTTGTCAAAATGCTAATTTTGGTTGAAGTATTAATGACAATTGTGCCACATTATGTGAAACTTTAAGGAGACTTGCAGTAAACATTTCGTTACCCATATTATGTCAATCAAATCGTTCATTCAAGAATATTTTAAAAACCTACTTTTGCATACTAATCAGGTTTTTTGCTCAATCTGAATAAAACCAATGCAGTACAATTCTCTGGACTCTGTTGTTTAATAATAATCAAAAAAAGTTAGTGGATATAAAAGGGTCATTTCAAAATGAGCAAGGACGTGTGACATGACTCTAAACAAGCAATTTCATGGAGATCAGGACAATAGCTACCTCTAACAGTTAAAAATCTGTTGAATATCAATGTTCATATGTTTTGTATGTCCTGAAATTATCATTTGCTACCAGATGGCAGTAGAAGGCCACTAATATAGTTCAACTTTTCGAGTTTTTTTCAAAGTTTTGTCATGTTATATCCCTTTTAAACTATATAAATCCTGTGATTTGTAATATCAGTACAAATCACATTTTGTCAAGGTTTACCTCTTCATTTGTTCATCTGACGTATGTTTTTTTTTTTGCAATAATATAACATTACAATTACATTGAGACCTGAAAATGATGATTTTTAAAGGGGAAACCTGGAATAAGCATTTTCTTACCTCATTATTGATTTCAAATATCCATATCTGCAACAAAATGTGTTTGTAAGCACGTTTAATTAATGTAGTGAACATGGAAATATACTTGAAACACAAAACAGATACTGTTTTGACACAGAATGAAAGTGAACCAATAAGTGGTGTGTGTGTGTATGAGTAAGCATGCGTATTATTGTTTAAGCCTTTTCTTTCTCTGTGTTTGGTTTAGCATATATCATAGCTGTTCATCTGTGATTTAAGTGGTGACATGCTTGCTAAATAAAACTTAAATATCTTTTAAACTTTAAAATATCTTTTTATGCATATCTGCTTAAAGGTCTTAAATGCTTGAACCCCGGTAAATGCTGCTTGCAGCTTTAATTAGGGGTTCAAGCACGTAGTGCTGAAACCCTATTGTTATTGTGCTGATTTTTATTATTAGGGGTTCAAGCACATAGTGCTGAAACCCTATTGTTATTGTCCTGATTTTTAGGGGTTCAAGCACGTAGTGCTGAAAACCTATTGTTATTGTGCTGATTAGGGGTTCAAGCACGTAGTGCTGAAACCCTATTGTAATTGTTAGGATTATTATTATTAGGGGTTCAAGCACGTAGTGCTGAAACCCTATTGTAATTGTTAGGATTATTATTAGGGGTTCAAGCACGTAGTGCTGAAACCCTATTGTTATTGTGCTGATTTTTAGGGGTTCAAGCACGTAGTGCTGAAACCCTATTGTTATTGTGCTGATTTTTATTAGGGGTTCAAGCACGTAGTGCTGAAACCCTATTGTTATTGTGCTGATTTTTATTAGGGGTTCAAGCACGTAGTGCTGAAACCCTATTGTTATTGTGCTGATTTTTATTATTAGGGGTTCAAGCACGTAGTGCTGAAACCCTATTGTTATTGTGCTGATTTTTATTATTATTATTAGGGGTTCAAGCACGTAGTGCTGAAACCCTATTGTTATTGTGCTGATTTTTATTAGGGGTTCAAGCACGTAGTGCTGAAACCCTATTGTTATTGTGCTGATTTTTATTATTATTAGGGGTTCAAGCACGTAGTGCTGAAACCCTATTGTTATTGTGCTGATTTTTATTATTATTATTATTATTATTCTTTTTCTTCTGCCGTAAAACGCATCGTGCAGCCCAAACCGTAAGGCCTAGAGACTTGAAACTTTGTCAGATGATAGTACAAAAATCGAGGAGAGGTTGACAAAGTATGACCCAAATCGGCCAATAGGTGGCGCTACAGCGATCAAATGCGCAAAATGGCTCATAACTCCTAAACCGTTTGTCGTAGATTAAAAGAATTACATATTTGGAATCCTTGCGTCAAGGCGGTGACAAGCGTAGAAGATATTATTAGATATTATTAGATACCCGCCATTTTGAATTTTGTCCAAAACCTACTTTTCGAACTAGTCCTAGGTTTTTTGCCCGATCGGAACCAAACCAGTGCAGAAATGTTCTCTGGAGTGTGAATATCAATAATTATCAAAAAAAAGTTGAAATTTTGATTCACGGTCACGAAGGGGCGCCAAAACGTACGTTAAGGGCGGAGCCACTTTTACTAAAATGGCTATAACTCGAGAACGAAATGAGATATTTGCACCAAACTCGGTACACATGTGTATGGGCTCATTCTTTGGTCACGATAAAAAAATCTCGTCGATTGGGCATTAGGTGGCGCTATAACTTGAAAAAAACATAAACATGTCTGTAACTAAGCAACCGTTAGTCCAATCGACTTGAAATTTGGCATGCAGTGTCTTGGTCCAAGGGGGCATGATGGTCTATGAGGACATTGGCGTATCTCAAAAAACATGGCCGCCATCGGCCAATGAAGTTTGAGCACCTATTAGACCAGGTTAACGGAGGCCGATCGGAACGAAACTCAATGGGCATGTTCAACTCATGGTCCTAGAGGTCTGTAAGAATTTTGAAAGAAATCGGCCACAAGTTGGCGCTAACGAGTTTTACGCCTCGGTAATCACATGGTGTTTCATAAAATGCATATCATTTGATAGATCTCCTCATGCGGAACAACTTTGCCTCAAGAACCAATTCTGTCAATCAAATCGTTCATTAATTATTCGCAAATATGTGAAAAACCTACTTTTGCGAACTAGTCCTAGGTTTTTCACCCGATTGGAATGAAACCAGTGTAGGACAATTCTATGGACTCTCTAGATCAATAATTATCAAAAAAAAGTTGAACTTTGTCCTTTGGGTTGCTATAACTGGTCATTTAGAAAATGGGTGTGGCAAAATGTACTCAAAAGCCTATAAATCCTAAACGAAAACTCGGAACTTCACGAAAATAAGTGAGCATATGCCAAATATTGTTCTAAATAAGCATGACAAATTTTGTGAAGATTGGGCAACAGGTATAGAAGTTATAACAGTTATAATGATGAAAAATGACAATATTCCTATGTTTATAAACGAAATCTCAACCAATCCAGCCAGCACTGAGCTCATTCGAACAGTCTAGATGACGTCTGTCCACACTATGAATTTCAGGCATTTTCATTGAATTTTCGCCGAGATATTAGCCAAAAACCAGCGGGCGCGATTTAAAATGGCGGCCGCCAATGACGTCACATCCCGGTACATTTTTGCTTCTAACTCAGGAACCGAAAGTCCCCGCGAGCTCAAACTCGGATGGCAAGGTCCCCTCCCGGCCCTTGAGCGGCCACATCCGTCGCGGGCCTCGGGGACGCCCCCCCGCGGATCGCTAGTTCGCGGGACCCCCGAATTTAAACGGCCGTAACTCCCGAGCCCTACCTCCTAGGACCTTGGGGAAGGGCTCGTTGGAAAGGCCCTTTCCCCAACTAGATTCGATTCAAGTTTGGTGCGATTTGGTCTAGGCGTTCTTGAGATATAAGCACAAAAAGATACGCATTAGACCAGGCGTAACTCCCGACCCCCAACACTCACTGTCCCGGCGATGGTCTCGTTCCACAGGGCCCGTTGAGCTCTATCTACCCTCTGAGTTTCAGAATTTTTCGATGTCCTGTTCCTGAGATATAAGCGATAAACCAAATTCCTATTCATCATTCATTCATTCATTATTTTGGTGTGAAAAAGACAAGACTTGCACTAAGATTTTCTTACCTATCATGTAATTTCAAATATCTACAACAAAACATTTTGCGTGGCAAAATGTACTCAAGAGCTTATAATTCCTAAATTAAAACTCAGAACTTCACGAAATTAAGTGAGCACACGCAGCATATGCCTCTAAAGAAGCATGCCAATTTTTATGGAGATCGACCAATAGGTGGCGCTATAACTGTAAAAGCTTTAAAATCCATATATTTTCAATGGTAAATTGCCTGTTTTGGCTGAAAATGGTCAATACCTTCTATGATTTAGGTGTTTACATGCTTGCTAAATAAAACTTAAATATCTTTTAAACTTTAAAGTATCTTTTTATGCATATCTGCTTAAAGGTCTTAAATGCTTGAACCCCGGTAAATGCTGCTTGCAGCTTTAATTAGGGGTTCAAGCACGTAGTGCTGAAACCCTATTGTTATTGTGCTGATTTTTATTATTATTATTAGGGGTTCAAGCACGTAGTGCTGAAACCCTATTGTTATTGTGCTGATTTTTATTATTAGGGGTTCAAGCACGAAGTGCTGAAACCCTATTGTAATTGTTAGGATTTTTATTATTATTATTATTATTATTATTATTCTGCCGTAAAACTGATCGTGCAGCCTAAACCGTAAGGCCTAGAGACTAGAAATTTGGCCAGATTGTAGTGCTCAATTTGGGGAGAACCTATCAAAGTCTTGACCCAATCGGCCAAACGGGGGCGCTACAGCGCAAAAAACAAAATTTTCAGACATTTTTGGCCATAGCTCGTAAACCGCTTGACGTAGACTCAAAAACTGTACATCGTTGCAATCCTTGGGTTAGTACGAACAAAATTGTTTTGCGCCTTTTTTAACTCTACGACGCACCGTTTTTCCGTAAAATTGACCCGAAGCCCAAACGTACTTTCGCGAACTAGTCCTAGGATTTTCAACCGATCGGAACCAATCCACTGCAGAAATATTCTCTGGACACTGAATATCAATAATTATCAAAAAAAAGTTGAAATTTCGAATTTTGCACGAAACAGTACGCCAAAAACATCTATGCTAACGTTAGCCAAATGCTATTTTTAGTGATAACTCTTGAACAGAATGGAATATCTTCACTAAACTTGGTACATATATGTATAAGCTCAGACTTTGGTTAAATAAAAAAAATTGCGCACCTCTGCCACTAGGTGGCGCTATAATGCGAAAAAAACATAAAAACAGCTATAACTATGCAACCGTTAGTCCGATTGACTTAAAATTTGGCATGCAGTGTCTTGGTCCAAGGGGGCATGATTGTCTTTAAGGACATTGGTGAATCTCAAAAAACATGGCCGCCATCGGCCAATGAAATTTGAGCACCTATTAGACAAGGTTAACGGAGGCCGATCGGAACGAAACTCGGTGTGCATGATCGAATCGTGGTCATGGACGTCTGTACCAATTTTGAAAGAAATCGGCCACTAGTTGGCGCTAACGAGTTTTACGACTCTGTAATCACATGGTGTTTCATAAATCCACACAATATGCATATCATTTGATAGATCTCCTCATGCTGAACAACTTTGCCTCAAGAACCATTGCTGTCAATCAAATCGTTCATTAATTATTCATGAATATTTTAAAAACCTACTTTTGCGAACTAGTCCTAGGTTTTTCGCACAATCGGAACGAAACCAGTGCAGGACAATTCTATGGACTCTCCAGATCAATAATTATCAAAAAAAAGTTGAACTTTACCCTTTGGGTCGCTATAACGGGGTCATTTAGAAAGTGGGCGTGGCTAAATATACCCAAAAGCCTATAAAACCTAAACGTAAACTCAGAACTTCACGAAAATTGGGGAACGCATGCAAAGTATAACTATACAGAAGCACACCAATTTTTATGGAGATCGGACCATAGGTGGCGCTATAACTGTTAGAAAACTTTAAAAAACTTGTGTTTTTAATGCTTTTGGATGAAATTGTATATAACTCTGGATGTGATCGACTTATTTTGACAAGAGATATATCTTTAGACTCCTGAATCCTTGCCGAGTTCAACGATATCAGACTTGCCAGGTTTCGGAAAATGGTTTGTGTCACCTTGTGATTTAGCGCTTAAAAAACGTTTGCGAATATTTTCGAAACCGTTTGTCCGATCGTCACGAAACCACCGTAGAAAACACGGAACCTAAGTTGGTTTACTATACGTTAAAGCCCAAATGTCAAAATTTTGATAGGAAGTGGCAAAAAAATCCAATCAAAGTCTTTCATGGGTCAATTTTTATGCGCTCATATATATAACCCAGATAGCACACATACATGTGGCCGACGTCGGCCGCAGAGCGGAACGTCGGCTTCATATCTGTAACATCTAATAAGGATCTGCCAGGCATAGGCGCGTGTCTTCAGTCAAAGCTCTATCTCCAGCTTGTCGGCTTTGAGTCGGATCACGACTGCAGGCCGATATGCCGCGCTTTTCTGTTTGCGCGTGACCATTCATCTCTGCAACCGACGAGAGAAATGGCGACTCCGGCGACATCTGTGGTTTTCAGGTAAGTTTTCACTTTAAGTAAATTAGAAAAATCTTTTTATAATTCTGTGACACTTAAAAGTTACTAAGGCACTCGGTTTACTACAGGCAGTTTGTAATCTCAATTTCTCGGAGGCGAAAGGCAGATGAGCAGCGGAATGCGAGGTTAGCCCAGCTTGTTTAGTTCAGAAAAGTTTTTCTAAGTAGCCAAATTATCTGAACATATCCCGTCCTCTGCAAAATAAACGGATCAAGTCATTAAACTGGTAATGTTAGATGTTAAAAATGCTGCGTGACTTTGACTTTGAACGTTCAAACACTGGAGAAGTTACCATGGTAACGGTGAACCGCAGTAAGCTGCAAAATCTCCGTCTCTCGCTGTTGCTTTCTCTGCTTTCGGGTGAGTTTAGTCCCTAAAATCACATAAATGATATAAAACTGTTCTGGATACATTTCTAACCTGTAATTGACACGCTTCTGTCGAATATTTACTTTATTGAAATAGTTTATTTTCTTCGGAAAAAGTCCGTTAGCATAACCGTTTTCAGAACTGTTTGGCTAATATACTGAGCTCTTATGAAAGTTTGCGTTTTTAATCACATCTTTATGTTCAGAAGAGAGGCTTTCATAGTTTTGCTAAGGTTTTGTTGGTAATCTGTCAAAGGGTAATTGAAAGTGAGCTAATTTATATAAACTGCTATATGACATCACTTACAGGAAGCGCGAAAATCAAATGAAACGAAATGAAATGATCTCTCATGGTAAACAAATTACCTCGATTACATTTAATGTTTAATCATTTAATACCAATCACATTGAAGAAAAAATGTTCTGTGATTTCAGGAGTGAACAAATCTACAACACCGGAGGGGGAAGAGCTGCTGACAGGAGTAACTTCAGGAAACTCAGGTGAACTGAGAAAGCTCATTAAATAACTTCATACGCATTTTTTCCACAAAGGGTAACACTTTAGTATGGGGAACAATTCTCACTTTAAACTAGTTGCTTATTAGCTTGCATATTGGCTGTTATTACAGATATCAATGCCTTATTCTGCATGACCTTATTCTACAACATCCCTAAATCACACCTGATATCCACCCTTAAATGCTGTAACTACCTTACGGTCTATTAATAAGCAGTATATTAAGAGTTTGAGGCAAAAGTTAATAGTAAATATGTTTTCCATTCCAAAGTGTTGCCCCACAAAATATTTTGCCTATATCACCATGCATGTTATTTTCTTTTGCAAAATTATTTTTTAATATTACAGTTTGTAAGGTTCTGACATCCAAACGTAAGTAACACAATATATATATATATATATATATATATATATATATATATATATATATATATATATATATATATATATATAAATGAAGTAAGCCTAAAACAAATTTTGTTAATAAATTTTTGTTTATATATTCTGTTTATTCTACTTTCTCTTACCTGCATTTCACCTTTGCTGTAGCTGGTTTGATTCTAATGAACCTGACATTATATAGGCTCTGTGATAAACTGTTTGTTATGTTTCTAGATTATTCCATGCTGATGGCCTGCACTCCTGTCCAAGAAAATCTCAGGCTAAAAACCATATAACCAGTAAGCAAATCCTCAAACATACACTACTGTTCAAAAGTTTGGGGTCTGTAAGATTTTTTTTGTTTGTTTAAAAAAAAAAAAAAAAAAAAAAAAAAATCACATTTTAAAATCATTAAAGGGTTAGTAGTTTAGCCAAAAATGAAAATAACGTCATTAATTACTCACCCTCATGTCCTTCCACACCCGCAAGATCTTCGTTAATCTTCGGAACACAAATTAAGATATTTTTGTTGAAATCCAATGGCTCAGTGAGGCCTGCATAGCCAGCAATGACATTTCCTCTCTCAAGATCCATTAATGTACTAAAAACATATTTAAATCAGTTCATGTGAGTACAGTGGTTCAAAATTAATATTATAAAGCGACGAGAATATTTTTGGTGTGCCAAAAAACAAAATAACGACTTATATAGTGATGGCCGATTTCAAAACAATGCTTCAGAAAGCTTCGGAGCGTTATGAATCAGCGTATCGAATCATGTTTCGTGTCAAACTGCTGAAATCACGTGACTTTGTCGCTTCGAACCGCTGATTCGAGATTGGTGCAATTTGGCCTGAGCGTTCTTGAGATATAAGCACAAAAAGATACGCATTAGACCAGGCGTAACTCCCGACCCCCAACACTCACTGTCCCCGCGATGGTCTCGTTCCACAGGGCCTGTTGAGCTCTATCTACCCTTTGAGTTTCAGAATTTTTCGATGTCCTGTTCCCGAGATATAAGCGAAAAACCAAATTCCCATTTATCATTCATTCATTATTTTGTTGTCAGAAAGACAAGACTTGCACTAAGATTTTCTTACCTATCATGTATGTCAAATATCTACAACAATGTGTGTGTAAACATGTTTAATGCAGTCATGGAAAATGTACAAAACCAGACCATTTTTAAACTGAAAGTAGGCTAATGACTGGTCCTTTGCTGCCACCTGCTGGTTAAAGTAGTCATATTGTTCTGTAATGCATATTTAGACTTGATAAAATCACTATTAATGATTACAATCACATTTTGTCAAAATGCATCACTCAATTTCGGTTGAATTATTAATGACAATTGTGCCACATTATGTGAAACTTTAAGGAGACTTGCAGTAAACATTTCGTTACCCATCATTTATTATGTCAATCAAATCGTTCATTCAAGAATATTTTAAAAACCTACTTTTGCATACTAATCAGGTTTTTTGCTTAATCTGAATAAAACCAATGCAGTACAATTCTCTGGACTCTGTTGTTTAATAATAATCAAAAAGTTGAACTTTTGCATTAGTGGATATAAAAGGGTCATTTCAAAATGTGGCCTTCACCAAGTGTCCCTGAAAGCCATATATCTCTCCAAGGAATGCTCAGATCTTTCTGAAAATAAGCAAGGACGTGTGACATGACTCTAAACAAGCAATTTCATGGAGATCGGGACAATAGCTAACTTCAACAGTTAAAAATGTGTTGAATGACAATGTTCATATTTTGTATGTCCTGAAATTGTCATTTGCCACCAGATGGCAGTAGAAGGCCACTAATATAGTTCAAGATTTTGAGTTTTTTTCAAGGTTTTGTCATGTTATATCTCTTTTAAACTATATAAATCCTTATAATATCATTACAAATCACATTTTGTCAAGGTTTACCTCTTCATTTGTTCATCTGACATATGTTTTTTTTGCAATAATACAACATTACAATTACATTGAGACCTGAAAATGATGATTTTTAAAGGGAAAACCTGGAATAAGCATTTTCTTACCTCATTATTGATTTCAAATATCCATATTTGCAACAAAATGTGTTTGTAAGCATGTTTAATTAATGTAGTGAACATGGAAATATACTTGAAACACAAAACACATACTGTTTTGACACAGAATGAAAGTGAACCAATAAGTGGTGTGTGTGTGTATGAGTAAGCATGCGTATTATTGTTTAAGCCTTTTCTTTCTCTGTGTTTGGTTTAGCATATATCATAGCTGTTCATCTGTGATTTAAGTGGTGACATGCTTGCTAAATAAAACTTAAATATCTTTCAAACTATAAAATATCTTTTTATGCATATCTGCTTAAAGGTCTTAAATGCTTGAACCCCGGTAAATGCTGCTTGCAGCTTTAATTAGGGGTTCAAGCACGTAGTGCTGAAACCCTATTGTAATTGTCCTGATTTTTAGGGGTTCAAGCACGTAGTGCTGAAACCCTATTGTAATTGTCCTGATTTTTATTATTATTATTATTATTTTTCTTCTGCCGTAAAACGCATCGTGCAGCCCAAACCGTAAGGCCTAGAGACTTGAAACTTTGTCAAATGATAGTACAAAAATCGAGGAGAGGTTGACAAAGTATGACCCAAATCGGCCAATAGGTGGCGCTACAGCGATCAAATGCGCGAAATGGCTCATAACTCCTAAACCGTGCGTCACAGACTCAAGTGTCTTATATCATTGGAAAGCTGAGACCTTGACGAACAAAACGTATATCTCCGATTTCATTTCCGGTATGAAAATTTTTCCGCCATTTTGAATTTTGTCAAAAACCTACTTTTGCGAACTAGTCCTAGGTTTTTCGTCCGATCGGAACCAAACCAGTGCAGAAATGTTCTCTGGACTCTGAATATCAAAAGTTATCAAAAAAAGGTTGAAATTTTGATTAACGGTCGCTAAGGGGCGCCAAAACGTACGCTAAGGGCGGAGCCACTTTTACTAAAATGGCTATAACTCAAGAACGAAATGAGATATTTGCACCAAACTCGGTACACATGTTTATAGGCTTAGTCTTTGGTCACGATAAAAAAACTGCGTCGATTGGACACTAGTTGGCGCTATAACTTGAAAAAAACATAAAAACAGCTGTAACTATGCAACCGTTAGTCCGATTGACTTGAAATTTGGCATGCCGTGTCTTGGTCCAAGGGGGCATGATATTCTATGAGGACATTGGCGTATCTCAAAAAACATGGCCGCCATCGGCCAATGAAGTTTGAGCACCTATTAGACAAGGTTAACGGAGGTCGATCGGAACGAAACTCGATGGGCATGTTCGACTCATGGTCCTAAAGGTCTGTAAGAATTTTGAAAGAAATCGGCCACAAGTTGGCGCTAACGAGTTTTACGCCTCAGTAATCACGTGGTGTGTCACAAAACCACACAACATGCATATCATTTGATAGATCTCCTCATGATGAACAAATTTGCCTCAAGAACCAATGCTGTCAATCAAATCGTTCATTAATTATTCGCAAATATGTGAAAAACCTACTTTTGCGAACTAGTCCTAGGTTTTTCGCCCGATCGGAACGAAACCAGTGTAGGACAATTCTATGGACTCTCTAGATCAATAATTATCAAAAAAAAGTTGAACTTTGCCCTTTGGTTCGATATAACTGGGTCATTTAGAAAATGGGCGTGGCTAAATATACCCAAAAGCCTATAAAACCTAAACAAAAGCTCAGAACTTCACCAAAATAGGTGAGCACATGCAGCATATGACTCTAAAGAAGCATGCCAATTTTCGTGTAAATCGGACAATAGGTGGCGCTATAATTGTGAAAAAACTTTAAAAAACATATGGTTTTAATGGTTTTAGATGAAAATATATATAACTTTGGATGTGTCTGACTTATTTTCACGGGAGTCACTTCTTTAGACTCCTGAATCCTTGCCGAGTCTAACGATACCAAATATGGTAGGTTTCGGCCTATGGTTTGTGCTACGTTGTGATTTAGCGCTTAAAAAACTTTTGCGAATATCTTCGAAACCGTTAGTCCGATCGTCACGAAACCACCGTAGAAAACACGGAACCTAAGTTGGTTTACTATATGTTAAAGCCCAAATGTCAAAATTTTGATGGGAAGTGGCAAAAAAATCCAATAAAAGTCTTTCATGGGTCATTTTTTACGCTCTCTTATATATAACTGTCTATAACTTCAAAACGGAATGAGATATTTTCACCAAATTTGGCACACATATGTATGGGCAAACTCTGAGGACACCCAAAAAAAGTGGTGGAGATCGGGCAACAGATGGCGCTATAACTGTCAAAAAACCTTTAAAAACCATGTTTTTCCTTACTGAATTGCCTGTATTGGCTGTAAATGGCCTTTTCCGTCTATGATCTAAATGTTTACATGCTTGCTAAATCAAATATAATAACTTATTATGTGCTTAAAGGCCTTAAATGCTTGAACCCCGGTAAATGCTGCTTGCAGCTTTAATTATTATTATTATTATTATTTTTCTTCTGCCGTAAAACGCATCGTGCAGCCCAAACCGTAAGGCCTAGAGACTTGAAACTTTGTCAAATGATAGTACAAAAATCGAGGAGAGGTTGACAAAGTATGACCCAAATCGGCCAATAGGTGGCGCTACAGCGATCAAATGCGCGAAATGGCTCATAACTCCTAAACCGTGCGTCACAGACTCAAGTGTCTTATATCATTGGAAAGCTGAGACCTTGACGAACAAAACGTATATCTCCGATTTCATTTCCGGTATGAAAATTTTTCCGCCATTTTGAATTTTGTCAAAAACCTACTTTTGCGAACTAGTCCTAGGTTTTTCGTCCGATCGGAACCAAACCAGTGCAGAAATGTTCTCTGGACTCTGAATATCAAAAGTTATCAAAAAAAGTTGAAATTTTGATTAACGGTCGCTAAGGGGCGCCAAAACGTACGCTAAGGGCGGAGCCACTTTTACTAAAATGGCTATAACTCAAGAACGAAATGAGATATTTGCACCAAACTCGGTACACATGTTTATAGGCTTAATCTTTGGTCACGATAAAAAAACTGTGTCGATTGGACACTAGGTGGCGCTATAACTTGAAAAAAACATAAAAACAGCTGTAACTATGCAACCGTTAGTCCGATTGACTTGAAATTTGGCATGCAGTGTCTTGGTCCAAGGGGGCATGATATTCTATGAGGACATTGGCGTATCTCAAAAAACATGGCCGCCATCGGCCAATGAAGTTTGAGCACCTATTAGACAAGGTTAACGGAGGTTGATCGGAACGAAACTCGATGGGCATGTTCGACTCATTTTCCTAAAGGTCTGTAAGAATTTTGAAAGAAATCGGCCACAAGTTGGCGCTAACGAGTTTTACGCCTCAGTAATCACGTGGTGTGTCACAAAACCACACAACATGCATATCATTTGATAGATCTCCTCATGATGAACAAATTTGCCTCAAGAACCAATGCTGTCAATCAAATCGTTCATTAATTATTCGCAAATATGTGAAAAACCTACTTTTGCGAACTAGTCCTAGGTTTTTTGCCCGATTGGAACGAAACCAATGTAGCACAATTCTATGGACTCTCTAGATCAATAATTATCAAAAAAAAGTTGAACTTTGCCCTTTGGTTCGATATAACTGGGTCATTTAGAAAATGGGCGTGGCTAAATATACCCAAAAGCCTATAAAACCTAAACAAAAGCTCAGAACTTCACGAAAATAGGTGAGCACATGAAGTATATATGACTCTAAAGAAGCATGCCAATTTTCGTGTAAATCGGACCATAGGTGGCGCTATAATTGTGAAAAAACTTTAAAAAACATATGGTTTTAATGGTTTTAGATGAAAATATATATAACTTTGGATGTGTCTGACTTATTTTCACGGGAGTCACTTCTTTAGACTCCTGAATCCTTGCCGAGTCTAACGATACCAAATATGGTAGGTTTCGGCCTATGGTTTGTGCTACGTTGTGATTTAGCGCTTAAAAAACATTTGCGAATATCTTCGAAACCGTTAGTCCGATCGTCACGAAACCACCGTAGAAAACACGAAACCTAAGTTGGTTTACTATATGTTAAGCCCAAATGTCAAAATTTTGATGGGAAGTGGCAAAAAAATCCAATAAAAGTCTTTCATGGGTCATTTTTTACGCTCTCTTATATATAACTGTCTATAACTTCAAAACGGAATGAGATATTTTCACCAAATTTGGCACACATATGTATGGGCAAACTCTGAGGACACCCAAAAAAAGTGGTGGAGATCGGGCAACAGATGGCGCTATAACTGTCAAAAAACCTTTAAAAACCATGTTTTTCCTTACTGAATTGCCTGTATTGGCTGTAAATGGCCTTTTCCGTCTATGATCTAAATGTTTACATGCTTGCTCAATAAAATATAATAACTTATTATGTGCTTAAAGGCCTTAAATGCTTGAACCCCGGTAAATGCTGCTTGCAGCTTTAATTATTATTATTATTATTATTATTATTATTATTCTGCCGTAAAACTGATTGTGCAGCCTAAACCGTAAGTGCTAGAAACTTGAAACTTTGTCAAATGATAGTACAAAAATCGAGGAGAGGTTGACAAAGTATGACCCAAATCGGCCAATAGGTGGCGCTACAGCGATCAAATGTGCGAAATGGCTCATAACTCCTAAAGCGTTTATCGTAGATTAATAAAATTACATATTTGGAATCCTTGGGTCAAGGCGGTTAAAAGCATAGAAAAAAAGATTCGCGCTGCGAGGTCCCGTTTTCCCGCCATTTTGAATTTTGTCCAAAACCTACTTTTGCGAACTAGTCCTAGGTTTTTTGCCCGATCAGAACCAAACCAGTGCAGAAATGTTCTCTGTAGTGTGATTATCAATAATTATTAAAAAAAAGTTGAAATTTTCATTCACGGTCACTAAAGGGCGCCAAAACGTACGATGTGGGCGGAGCCACTTTTACTAAAATGGCTATAACTCGAGAACGAAATTAGATATTTGCACCAAACTTGGGACACCTGTATACGGGCTAAATTTTTGGTCACGATAAAAAAATCGCGACGATTGGCCACTAGGTGGCGCTATAACGCGAAAAAAACATGAAAACAGCTGTAACTATGCAACCGTTAGTCCGATTGACTTAAAATTTGGCGTGTAGTGTCTTGGTCCAAGGGGGCATGATTGTCTATGAGAACATTGGCGTATCTCAAAAAACATGGCCGCCATCGGCCAATGAAATTTGAGCACCTATTAGACAAGGTTAACGGAGCCCGATCGGAACGAAACTCGGTGTGCATGATCGAATCGTGCTCATGGACGTCTGTACCAATTTTGAAAGAAATCGGCCACTAGTTGGCGCTAACGAGTTTTACGACTCTGTAATCACATGGTGTTTCATAAATCCACACAATATGCATATCATTTGATAGATCTACTCATGCTGAACAATTTTGCCTCAAGAACCAATTCTGTCAATCAAACCGTTCATTAATTATTCATGAATATTTTAAAAACCTACTTTTGCAAACTAGTCCTAGGTTTTTCGCCTAATCGGAATAAAACCAGTGTAGGACAATTCTCTGGACTCTCTAGATCAATAATTATTAAAAAAAAGTTGAACTTTATCCTTTGGGTCGCTATAACGGGGTCATTTAGAAAGTGGGCGTGGCTAAATATACCCAAAAGCCTATAAAACCTAAACGAAAACTCAGAACTTCACGAAAATTGGTGAACGCATGCAGAGTATGACTATACAGAAGCACACCAATTTTTATGGAGATCGGACCATAGGTGGCGCTATAACTGTTAGAAAACTTTAAAAAACTTGTGTTTTTAATGCTTTTGGATGAAATTGTATATAACTCTGGACTGTGATCGACTTATTTCAACGGGAGATATATCTTTAGACTCCTGAATCCTTTCCGAGTTCAACGATATCAGACTTGCCAGGTTTCGGAAAACGGTTTGTGCCACGTTGTGATTTAGCGCTTAAAAAACGTTTGCGAATATCTTCGAAACCGTTTGTCCGATCGTCACAAAACCACCGTAGAAAACACGGAACCTAAGTTGGTTTACTATATCTTAAAGCCCAAATGTCAAAATTTTGATAGGAAGTGGCAAAAAAATCCAATCAAAGTCTTTCATGGGTCAATTTTTATGCGCTCATATATATAAGTGTCTATAACGTCAAAACGAAATGAGATATTTTCACCAAATTTGGCACACATATGTATGGATACACTCCAAGGACATCCCCCAAAAATGGTGGAGATCGGGCAATAGGTGGCGCTATAACTGTCAAAAAACCTTTAAAACTATATATTTCTATAATGAATTGCCTGACACTGTCATTTTGTGCCACCAGATGGCAGCAGAAGGCCACTAATATAATTCAAGGTTTCAAGAATTCAATGTTTTGTCATTTAAAATCCCTTTAAACCAGGGGTGCCCAATCCTGTTCCTGGACATCTACCTACCTGCACATTTTAGCTCCAACCCTGATAAAACACACCTGAATCAGTTAATTAAGATCTTCAGGAGCACTTCATAATTACAGACAGGTGTGTTGAGCTGGGCTAGAGCTGAATTGTAGGAAGGTAGATCTCCAGGAACAGGATTGGGCACCCCTACTTTAAACTATATAAATCCTTATAATAACATTACAAATCACATTTTTTTCAAGGTTTACCACTTCATTTGTTCATGTGACTTATGTCTTTGCAGTAAGACAACATTACAATTACATTGTGACCTGAAAATTATATTTTTTTGTTTATGTGTGTGTGTGTATGTGTGTAAAGCATGCTTCGTATGTATAAGGTATTACTGTTTAAACCTTTTCTTTCTGTGTTTGTTTTAGCATATATGATTTCAGTGGTACATGCTTGCTAAATAAGACAAATCCTGCCTTAAACTGCCTTAAATGCTTGAACCCCGATAAAATGCTGCATGCAGCTTTAATTAGGGGTTCAAGCACGAAGTGCTGAAACCCTATTGTAATTGTTAGGATTTTTATTATTATTATTATTATTATTATTATTATTCTGCCGTAAAACTGATTGTGCAGCCTAGACCGTAAGTGCTAGAGACTTGAAACTTTGTCAAATGATAGTACAAAAATCGAGGAGAGGTTGACAAAGTATGACCCAAATCGGCCAATAGGTGGCGCTACAGCGATCAAATGTGCGAAATGGCTCATAACTCCTAAACCGTTTATCGTAGATTAATAAAATTACATATTTGGAATCCTTGGGTCAAGGCGGTTAAAAGCATAGAAAAAAAGATTCGCGCTGCGAGGTCCCGTTTTCCCGCCATTTTGAATTTTGTCCAAAACCTACTTTTGCGAACTAGTCCTAGGTTTTTTGCCCGATCAGAACCAAACCAGTGCAGAAATGTTCTCTGTAGTGTGATTATCAATAATTATTAAAAAAAGTTGAAATTTTCATTCACGGTCACTAAAGGGCGCCAAAACGTACGATGTGGGCGGAGCCACTTTTACTAAAATGGCTATAACTCGAGAACGAAATTAGATATTTGCACCAAACTTGGTACACCTGTATACGGGCTAAATTTTTGGTCACGATAAAAAAATCGCGACGATTGGCCACTAGGTGGCGCTATAACGCGAAAAAAACATGAAAACAGCTGTAACTATGCAACCGTTAGTCCGATTGACTTAAAATTTGGCGTGTAGTGTCTTGGTCCAAGGGGGCATGATTGTCTATGAGAACATTGGTGTATCTCAAAAAACATGGCCGCCATCGGCCAATGAAATTTGAGCACCTATTAGACAAGGTTAACGGAGGCCGATCGGAACGAAACTCGGTGTGCATGATCGAATCGTGGTCATGGACGTCTGTACCAATTTTGAAAGAAATCGGCCACTAGTTGGCGCTAACGAGTTTTACGACTCTGTAATCACATGGTGTTTCATAAATCCACACAATATGCATATCATTTGATAGATCTCCTCATGCTGAACAACTTTGCCTCAAGAACCATTGCTGTCAATCAAATCGTTCATTAATTATTCATGAATATTTTAAAAACCTACTTTTGCGAACTAGTCCTAGGTTTTTCGCACAATCGGAACGAAACCAGTGCAGGACAATTCTATGGACTCTCCAGATCAATAATTATCAAAAAAAAGTTGAACTTTACCCTTTGGGTCGCTATAACGGGGTCATTTAGAAAGTGGGCGTGGCTAAATATACCCAAAAGCCTATAAAACCTAAACGAAAACTCAGAACTTCACGAAAATTGGTGAACGCATGCAGAGTATGACTATACAGAAGCACACCAATTTTTATGGAGATCGGACCATAGGTGGCGCTATAACTGTTAGAAAACTTTAAAAAACTTGTGTTTTTAATGCTTTTGGATGAAATTGTATATAACTCTGGATGTGATCGACTTATTTCAACGGGAGATATATCTTTAGACTCCTGAATCCTTGCCGAGTTCAACGATATCAGACTTGCCAGGTTTCGGAAAACGGTTTGTGCCACGTTGTGATTTAGCGCTTAAAAAACGTTTGCGAATATCTTCGAAACCGTTTGTCCGATCGTCACGAAACCACCGTAGAAAACACGGAACCTAAGTTGGTTTACTATACGTTAAAGCCCAAATGTCAAAATTTTGATAGGAAGTGGCAAAAAAATCCAATCAAAGTCTTTCATGGGTCAATTTTTATGCGCTCATATATATAAGTGTCTATAACGTCAAAACGAAATGAGATATTTTCACCAAATTTGGCACACATATGTATGGATACACTCCAAGGACATCCCCCAAAAATGGTGGAGATCGGGCAATAGGTGGCGCTATAACTGTCAAAAAACCTTTAAAACTATATATTTCTATAATGAATTGCCTGACACTGTCATTTTGTGCCACCAGATGGCAGCAGAAGGCCACTAATATAATTCAAGGTTTCAAGAATTCAATGTTTTGTCATTTAAAATCCCTTTAAACCAGGGGTGCCCAATCCTGTTCCTGGACATCTACCTACCTGCACATTTTAGCTCCAACCCTGATAAAACACACCTGAATCAGTTAATTAAGATCTTCAGGAGCACTTCATAATTACAGACAGGTGTGTTGAGCTGGGCTAGAGCTGAATTGTAGGAAGGTAGATCTCCAGGAACAGGATTGGGCACCCCTACTTTAAACTATATAAATCCTTATAATAACATTACAAATCACATTTTTTTCAAGGTTTACCACTTCATTTGTTCATGTGACTTATGTCTTTGCAGTAAGACAACATTACAATTACATTGTGACCTGAAAATTATATTTTTTTGTTTATGTGTGTGTGTGTGTATGTGTGTAAAGCATGCTTCGTATGTATAAGGTATTACTGTTTAAACCTTTTCTTTCTGTGTTTGTTTTAGCATATATGATTTCAGTGGTACATGCTTGCTAAATAAGACAAATCCTGCCTTAAACTGCCTTAAATGCTTGAACCCCGATAAAATGCTGCATGCAGCTTTAATTATTATTATTATTCTTTTTCTTCTGCCGTAAAACGCATCGTGCAGCCCAAACCGTAAGGCCTAGAGACTTGAAACTTTGTCAAATGATAGTACAAAAATCGAGGAGAGGTTGACAAAGTATGACCGAAATCGGCCAATAGGTGGCGCTACAGCAATCAAATGCGCGAAATGGCTCATAACTCCTAAACCGTGTGTCACAGGCTCAAGTGTCTTATATCATTGGAAAGCTGAGACCTTGGCGAACAAAACGTATATCTCCGATTTCATTTCCGCCTGGAAAATTTTTCCGCCATTTTGAATTTTGTCAAAAACCTACTTTTGCGAACTAGTCCTAGGTTTTTCGCCCGATCGGAACCAAACCAGTGCAGAAATGTTCTCTGGACTCTGAATATCAAAAGTTATCAAAAAAAAGTTGAAATTTTGATTAACGGTCGCTAAGGGGCGCCAAAACGTACGCTAAAGGCGGAGCCACTTTTACTAAAATGGCTATAACTCAAGAACGAAATGAGATATTTGCACCAAACTCGGTAAACATGTCTAGGGGCTCAATCTTTGGTCACGATAAAAAAATCGCGTCGATTGGACACTAGGTGGCGCTATAACTTAAAAAAAACATAAAAACGATTGTAACTATGCAACCGTTAGTCCGATTGACTTGAAATTTGGCATGCAGTGTCTTGGTCCAAGGGGGCATGATATTCTATGAGGACATTGGCATATCTCAAAAAACATGGCCGCCATCGGCCAATGAAGTTTGAGCACCTATTAGACAAGGTTAACGGAGGTCGATCGGAACGAAACTCGATGGGCATGTTCGACTCATGGTCCTAAAGGTCTGTAAGAATTTTGAAAGAAATCGGCCACAAGTTGGCGCTAACGAGTTTTACGCCTCGGAAATCACGTGGTGTTTCATAAAACCACACAATATGCATATCATTTGATAGATATCCTAATGCTGAACCACTTTGCCTCAAGAACCATTGCTGTCAATCAAACCGTTTATTAATTATTCGCAAATATGTGAAAAACCAACTTTTGCGAACTAGTCCTAGGTTTTTCGCCCGATTGGAACGAAACCAATGTAGCACAATTCTATGGACTCTCTAGATCAATAATTATCAAAAAAAAGTTGAACTTTGCCCTTTGGATCGCTATAACTGGGTCATTTAGAAAATGGGCTTGGCTAAATATACCTAAAAGCCTATAAAACCTAAACAGAAGCTCAGAACTTCACGAAAATAGGTGAGCACATGAAGTATATGACTCTAAAGAAGCATGCCAATTTTCGTGTAAATCGGACCATAGGTGGCGCTATAATTGTGAAAAAACTTTAAAAAACATATGGTTTTAATGGTTTTAGATGAAAATATATATAACTTTGGATGCGTCTGACTTATTTTCACGGGAGTCACTTCTTTAGACTCCTGAATCCTTGCCGAGTCTAACGATACCAAATATGGTAGGTTTCGGCCTATGGTTTGTGCTACGTTGTGATTTAGCGCTTAAAAAACTTTTGCGAATATCTTCGAAACCGTTAGTCCGATCGAGACGAAACCAGCGTAGGAAACACGAAACCTAAGTTGGTTTACTATATGTCAAAGCCCAAATGTCAAAATTTTGATGGGAAGTGGCAAAAAAATCCAATAAAAGTCTTTCATGGGTCATTTTTTACGCTCTCTTATATATAACTGTCTATAACTTCAAAACGGAATGAGATATTTTCACCAAATTTGGCACACATATGTATGGGCAAACTCTGAGGACACCCAAAAAAAGTGGTGGAGATCGGGCAACAGATGGCGCTATAACTGTCAAAAAACCTTTAAAAACCATGTTTTTCCTTACTGAATTGCCTGTATTGGCTGTAAATGGCCTTTTCCGTCGATGATCTAAATGTTTACATGCTTGCTAAATAAAATATAATAACTTATTATGTGCTTAAAGGCCTTAAATGCTTGAACCCCGGTAAATGCTGCTTGCAGCTTTAATTAGGGGTTCAAGCACGAAGTGCTGAAACCCTATTGTAATTGTTAGGATTTTTATTATTATTATTATTATTAGGGGTTCAAGCACGAAGTGTGTGAACCTAAAGTGTGCAGCCTAAACCGTAAGTGCTAGAGACTTGAAACTTTGTCAAATGATAGTACAAAAATCGAGGAGAGGTTGACAAAGTATGACCCAAATCGGCCAATAGGTGGCGCTACAGCGATCAAATGTGCGAAATGGCTCATAACTCCTAAACCGTTTATCGTAGATTAATAAAATTACATATTTTGAATCCTTGGGTCAAGGCGGTTAAAAGCATAGAAAAAAAGATTTGCGCTGCGAGGTCCCGTTTTCCCGCCATTTTGAATTTTGTCCAAAACCTACTTTTGCGAACTAGTCCTAGGTTTTTTGCCCGATCGGAACCAAACCAGTGCAGAAATGTTCTCTGTAGTGTGATTATCAATAATTATTAAAAAAAAGTTGAAATTTTCATTCACGGTCACTAAAGGGCGCCAAAACGTACGATGTGGGCGGAGCCACTTTTACTAAAATGGCTATAACTCGAGAACGAAATTAGATATTTGCACCAAACTTGGTACACCTGTATACGGGCTAAATTTTTGGTCACGATAAAAAAATCGCGACGATTGGCCACTAGGTGGCGCTATAACGCGAAAAAAACATGAAAACAGCTGTAACTATGCAACCGTTAGTCCGATTGACTTAAAATTTGGCGTGTAGTGTCTTGGTCCAAGGGGGCATGATTGTCTATGAGAACATTGGCGTATCTCAAAAAACATGGCCGCCATCGGCCAATGAAATTTGAGCACCTATTAGACAAGGTTAACGGAGCCCGATCGGAACGAAACTCGGTGTGTATGATCGAATCGTGCTCATGGACGTCTGTACCAATTTTGAAAGAAATCGGCCACTAGTTGGCGCTAACGAGTTTAACGACTCTGTAATCACATGGTGTTTCATAAATCCACACAATATGCATATCATTTGATAGATCTACTCATGCTGAACAATTTTGCCTCAAGAACCAATTCTGTCAATCAAACCGTTCATTAATTATTCATGAATATTTTAAAAACCTACTTTTGCAAACTAGTCCTAGGTTTTTCGCCTAATCGGAATAAAACCAGTGTAGGACAATTCTCTGGACTCTCTAGATCAATAATTATTAAAAAAAGTTGAACTTTATCCTTTGGGTCGCTATAACGGGGTCATTTAGAAAGTGGGCGTGGCTAAATATACCCAAAAGCCTATAAAACCTAAACGAAAACTCAGAACTTCACGAAAATTGGTGAACGCATGCAGAGTATGACTATACAGAAGCACACCAATTTTTATGGAGATCGGACCATAGGTGGCGCTATAACTGTTAGAAAACTTTAAAAAACTTGTGTTTTTAATGCTTTTGGATGAAATTGTATATAACTCTGGATGTGATCGACTTATTTCAACGGGAGATATATCTTTAGACTCCTGAATCCTTGCCGAGTTCAACGATATCAGACTTGCCAGGTTTCGGAAAACGGTTTGTGCCACGTTGTGATTTAGCGCTTAAAAAACGTTTGCGAATATCTTCGAAACCGTTTGTCCGATCGTCACGAAACCACCGTAGAAAACACGGAACCTAAGTTGGTTTACTATATGTTAAAGCCCAAATGTCAAAATTTTGATAGGAAGTGGCAAAAAAATCCAATCAAAGTCTTTCATGGGTCAATTTTTATGCGCTCATATATATAAGTGTCTATAACGTCAAAACGAAATGAGATATTTTCACCAAATTTGGCACACATATGTATGGATACACTCCAAGGACATCCCCCAAAAATGGTGGAGATCGGGCAATAGGTGGCGCTATAACTGTCAAAAAACCTTTAAAACTATATATTTCTATAATGAATTGCCTGACACTGTCATTTTGTGCCACCAGATGGCAGCAGAAGGCCACTAATATAATTCAAGGTTTCAAGAATTCAATGTTTTGTCATTTAAAATCCCTTTAAACCAGGGGTGCCCAATCCTGTTCCTGGACATCTACCTACCTGCACATTTTAGCTCCAACCCTGATAAAACACACCTGAATCAGTTAATTAAGATCTTCAGGAGCACTTCATAATTACAGACAGGTGTGTTGAGCTGGGCTAGAGCTGAATTGTAGGAAGGTAGATCTCCAGGAACAGGATTGGGCACCCCTACTTTAAACTATATAAATCCTTATAATAACATTACAAATCACATTTTTTTCAAGGTTTACCACTTCATTTGTTCATGTGACTTATGTCTTTGCAGTAAGACAACATTACAATTACATTGTGACCTGAAAATTATATTTTTTTGTTTATGTGTGTGTGTGTGTATGTGTGTAAAGCATGCTTCGTATGTATAAGGTATTACTGTTTAAACCTTTTCTTTCTGTGTTTGTTTTAGCATATATGATTTCAGTGGTACATGCTTGCTAAATAAGACAAATCCTGCCTTAAACTGCCTTAAATGCTTGAACCCCGATAAAATGCTGCATGCAGCTTTAATTATTATTATTATTCTGCCGTAAAACTGATCGTCCAGCCTAAACCGTAAGGCCTAGAGACTTGAAATTTGGCCAGATTGTAGTGCTCAATTTGGGGAGAACCTATCAAAGTCTTGACCCAATCGGCCAAACGGGGGCGCTACAGCGCAAAAAACAAAATTTTCAGACATTTTTGGCCATAGCTCGTAAACCGCTTGACGTAGACTCAAAAACTGTACATCGTTGCAATCCTTGGGTTAGTACGAACAAAATTGTTTTGCGCCTTTTTTAACTCTACGACGCACCGTTTTTCCGTAAAATTGACCCGAAGCCCAAACGTACTTTCGCGAACTAGTCCTAGGATTTTCAACCGATCGGAACCAATCCACTGCAGAAATATTCTCTGGACACTGAATATCAATAATTATCAAAAAAAAGTTGAAATTTCGAATTTTGCACGAAACAGTACGCCAAAAACATCTATGCTAACGTTAGCCAAATGCTATTTTTAGTGATAACTCTTGAACGGAATGGAATATCTTCACTAAACTTGGTACATATATGTATAAGCTCAGACTTTGGTTAAATAAAAAAAATTGCGCACCTCTGCCACTAGGTGGCGCTATAATGCGAAAAAAACATAAAAACAGCTATAACTATGCAACCGTTAGTCCGATTGACTTAAAATTTGGCATGCAGTGTCTTGGTCCAAGGGGGCATGATTGTCTTTAAGGACATTGGTGTATCTCAAAAAACATGGCCGCCATCGGCCAATGAAATTTGAGCACCTATTAGACAAGGTTAACGGAGGCCGATCGGAACGAAACTCGGTGTGCATGATCGAATCGTGGTCATGGACGTCTGTACCAATTTTGAAAGAAATCGGCCACTAGTTGGCGCTAACGAGTTTTACGACTCTGTAATCACATGGTGTTTCATAAATCCACACAATATGCATATCATTTGATAGATCTCCTCATGCTGAACAACTTTGCCTCAAGAACCATTGCTGTCAATCAAATCGTTCATTAATTATTCATGAATATTTTAAAAACCTACTTTTGCGAACTAGTCCTAGGTTTTTCGCACAATCGGAACGAAACCAGTGCAGGACAATTCTATGGACTCTCCAGATCAATAATTATCAAAAAAAAGTTGAACTTTACCCTTTGGGTCGCTATAACGGGGTCATTTAGAAAGTGGGCGTGGCTAAATATACCCAAAAGCCTATAAAACCTAAACGTAAACTCAGAACTTCACGAAAATTGGGGAACGCATGCAAAGTATAACTATACAGAAGCACACCAATTTTTATGGAGATCGGACCATAGGTGGCGCTATAACTGTTAGAAAACTTTAAAAAACTTGTGTTTTTAATGCTTTTGGATGAAATTGTATATAACTCTGGATGTGATCGACTTATTTTGACAAGAGATATATCTTTAGACTCCTGAATCCTTGCCGAGTTCAACGATATCAGACTTGCCAGGTTTCGGAAAATGGTTTGTGTCACCTTGTGATTTAGCGCTTAAAAAACGTTTGCGAATATTTTCGAAACCGTTTGTCCGATCGTCACGAAACCACCGTAGAAAACACGGAACCTAAGTTGGTTTACTATACGTTAAAGCCCAAATGTCAAAATTTTGATAGGAAGTGGCAAAAAAATCCAATCAAAGTCTTTCATGGGTCAATTTTTATGCGCTCATATATATAAGTGTCTATAACGTCAAAACGAAATGAGATATTTTCACCAAATTTGGCACACATATGTATGGATACACTCCGAGGACATCCCCCAAAAATGGTGGAGATCGGGCAATAGGTGGCGCTATAACTGTCAAAAAACCTTTAAAACTATATATTTCTATAATGTATTGCCTGACACTGTCATTTTGTGCCACCAGATGGCAGCAGAAGGCCACTAATATAATTCAAGGTTTCAAGAATTCAATGTTTTGTCATTTAAAATCCCTTTAAACCAGGGGTGCCCAATCCTGTTCCTGGATATCTACCTACCTGCACATTTTAGCTCCAACCCTGATAAAACACACCTGAATCAGTTAATTAAGATCTTCAGGAGCACTTCATAATTACAGACAGGTGTGTTGTGTTGAGCTGGGCTAAAGCTGAACTCTGTAGGAAGGTAGATCTGCAGGAACAGGATTGGACACCCCTGCTTTAAACTATATACACATTTTTCACATTTTTTTTCAAGGTTTACCACTTCATTTGTTCATGTGACTTATGTCTTTGCAGTAAGACAACATTACAATTACATTGTGACCTGAAAATTATATTTTTTTGTTTATGTGTGTGTGTGTGTGTATGTGTGTAAAGCATGCTTTGTATGTATAAGGTATTACTGTTTAAACCTTTTCTTTCTGTGTTTGTTTTAGCATATATGATTTCAGTGGTACATGCTTGCTAAATAAGACAAATCCTGCCTTAAACTGCCTTAAATGCTTGAACCCCGATAAAATGCTGCATGCAGCTTTAATTAGGGGTTCAAGCACGTAGTGCTGAAACCCTATTGTTATTGTGCTGATTTTTATTATTATTATTATTATTATTATTATTATTATTATTATTATTCTTTTTCTTCTGCCGTAAAACGCATCGTGCAGCCCAAACCGTAAGGCCTAGAGACTTGAAACTTTGTCAAATGATAGTACAAAAATCGAGGAGAGGTTGACAAAGTATGACCCAAATTGGCCAATAGGTGGCGCTACAGCGATCAAATGCGCAAAATGGCTCATAACTCCTAAACCGTTTGTCGCAGATTAAAAAAATTACATATTTGGAATCCTTGGATCAAGGCGGTGAAAAGCATAGAAAAAAAGATTCGCGCTGCGAGGTCCCGTTTTCCCGCCATTTTGAATTTTGTCCAAAACCTACTTTTCGAACTAGTCCTAGGTTTTTTGCCCAATCGGAACCAAACCAGTGCAGAAATGTTCTCTGGAGTGTGAATATCAATAATTATCGAAAAAAAGTTGAATTTTCGATTCACGGTCGATTCAGGGACACCAAAATGTACGATGTGGGCGGAGCCACTTTTACTAAAATGGCAATAACTCGAGAACGAAATGAGATATTTGCACCAAACTCAGTACACATGTGTCTGGGCTCATTCTTTGGTCACGATAAAAATATAGCGTCGATTTGCCTCGAGGTGGCGCTATAACTTGGAAAAAACGTGAAAACAGCTGTAACTATGCAACCGTTAGTCCGATCGACTTGAAATTTGGCATGCAGTGTCTTGGTCCAAGGGGGCATGATGGTCTATGAGGATATTGATGTATCTCAAAAAACATGGCCGCCATCGGCCAATGAAGTTTGAGCACCTATTAGACCAGGTTAACGGAGGCCGATCGGAACGAAACTCAATGGGCATGTTCAACTCATGGTCCTAGAGGTCTGTAAGAATTTTGAAAGAAATCGGCCACAAGTTGGCGCTAACGAGTTTTACGCCTCGGTAATCACATGGTGTTTCATAAAATGCATATCATTTGATAGATCTCCTCATGCTGAACAACTTTGCCTCAAGAACCAATTCTGTCAATCAAATCGTTCATTAATTATTCGCAAATATGTGAAAAACCTACTTTTGCGAACTAGTCCTAGGTTTTTCACCCGATTGGAATGAAACCAGTGTAGGACAATTCTATGGACTCTCTAGATCAATAATTATCAAAAAAAAGTTGAACTTTGTCCTTTGGGTTGCTATAACTGGTCATTTAGAAAATGGGTGTGGCAAAATGTACTCAAAAGCCTATAAATCCTAAACGAAAACTCGGAACTTCACGAAAATAAGTGAGCATATGCCAAATATTGTTCTAAATAAGCATGACAAATTTTGTGAAGATTGGGCAACAGGTATAGAAGTTATAACAGTTATAATGATGAAAAATGACAATATTCCTATGTTTATAAACGAAATCTCAACCAATCCAGCCAGCACTGAGCTCATTCGAACAGTCTAGATGACGTCTGTCCACACTATGAATTTCAGGCATTTTCATTGAATTTTCGCCGAGATATTAGCCAAAAACCAGCGGGCGCGATTTAAAATGGCGGCCGCCAATGACGTCACATCCCGGTACATTTTTGCTTCTAACTCAGGAACCGAAAGTCCCCGCGAGCTCAAACTCGGATGGCAAGGTCCCCTCCCGGCCCTTGAGCGGCCACATCCGTCGCGGGCCTCGGGGACGCCCCCCCGCGGATCGCTAGTTCGCGGGACCCCCGAATTTAAACGGCCGTAACTCCCGAGCCCTACCTCCTAGGACCTTGGGGAAGGGCTCGTTGGAAAGGCCCTTTCCCCAACTAGATTCGATTCAAGTTTGGTGCGATTTGGTCTAGGCGTTCTTGAGATATAAGCACAAAAAGATACGCATTAGACCAGGCGTAACTCCCGACCCCCAACACTCACTGTCCCGGCGATGGTCTCGTTCCACAGGGCCCATTGAGCTCTATCTACCCTCTGAGTTTCAGAATTTTTCGATGTCCTGTTCCTGAGATATAAGCGATAAACCAAATTCCTATTCATCATTCATTCATTCATTATTTTGGTGTGAAAAAGACAAGACTTGCACTAAGATTTTCTTACCTATCATGTAATTTCAAATATCTACAACAAAACATTTTGCGTGGCAAAATGTACTCAAGAGCTTATAATTCCTAAATTAAAACTCAGAACTTCACGAAATTAAGTGAGCACACGCAGCATATGCCTCTAAAGAAGCATGCCAATTTTTATGGAGATCGACCAATAGGTGGCGCTATAACTGTAAAAGCTTTAAAATCCATATATTTTCAATGGTAAATTGCCTGTTTTGGCTGAAAATGGTCAATTCCTTCTATGATTTAGGTGTTTACATGCTTGGTAAATAAAACTTAAATATCTTTTAAACTTTAAAGTATCTTTTTATGCATATCTGCTTAAAGGTCTTAAATGCTTGAACCCCGGTAAATGCTGCTTGCAGCTTTAATTATTATTATTATTCTGCCGTAAAACTGATCGTGCAGCCCAAACCGTAAGGCCTAGAGACTTGAAATTTGGCCAGATTGTAGTGCTCAATTTGGGGAGAACCTATCAAAGTCTTGACCCAATCGGCCAAACGGGGGCGCTACAGCGCAAAAAACAAAATTTTCAGACATTTTTGGCTATAGCTCGTAAACCGCTTGACGTAGACTCAAAAACTGTACATCGTTGCAATCCTTGGGTTAGTACGAACAAAATTGTTTTGTGCCTTTTTTAACTCTACGACACACCGTTTTTCCGTAAAATTGACCCGAAGCCCAAACGTACTTTCGCGAACTAGTCCTAGGATTTTCAACCGATCGGAACCAATCCACTGCAAAAATATTCTCTGGACACTGAATATCAATAATTATCAAAAAAAAGTTGAAATTTCGAATTTGCACGAAACAATACGCCAAAAACGTCTATGCTAACATTAGCCAAATGCTATTTTTAGTGATAACTCTTGAACGGAATGGAATATCTTCACTAAACTTGGTACATATATGTATAAGCTCAGACTTTGGTTAAATAAAAAAAATTGCGCACCTCTGCCACTAGGTGGCGCTATAACGCGAAAAAAACATAAAAACAGGTATAACTATGCAACCGTTAGTCCGATTGACTTAAAATTTGGCGTGTAGTGTCTTGGTCCAAGGGGGCATGATTGTCTTTAAGGACATTGGTGTATCTCAAAAAACATGGCCGCCATCGGCCAATGAAATTTGAGCACCTATTAGACAAGGTTAACGGAGGCCGATCGGAACGAAACTCGGTGTGCATGATCGAATCGTGGTCATGGACGTCTGTACCAATTTTGAAAGAAATCGGCCACTAGTTGGCGCTAACGAGTTTTACGACTCTGTAATCACATGGTGTTTCATAAATCCACATAATATGCATATCATTTGATAGATCTCCTCATGCTGAACAACTTTGCCTCAAGAACCAATGCTGTCAATCAAACCGTTCATTAATTATTCATGAATATTTTAAAAACCTACTTTTGCGAACTAGTCCTAGGTTTTTCGCACAATCGGAACAAAACCAGTGCAGGACAATTCTCTGGACTCTCCAGATCAATAATTATCAAAAAAAAGTTGAACTTTACCCTTTAGGTCGCTATAACGGGGTCATTTAGAAAGTGGGCGTGGCTAAATATACCCAAAAGCCTATAAAACCTAAACGTAAACTCAGAACTTCACGAAAATTGGTGAACGCATGCAGAGTATGACTATACAGAAGCACACCAATTTTTATGGAGATCGGACCATAGGTGGCGCTATAACTGTTAGAAAACTTTAAAAAACTTGTGTTTTTAATGCTTTTGGATGAAATTGTATATAACTCTGGATGTGATCGACTTATTTTGACAAGATATATATCTTTAGACTCCTGAATCCTTGCCGAGTTCAACGACTATCAGACTTGCCAGGTTTCGGAAAATGGTTTGTGTCACCGTTGTGATTTAGCGCTTAAAAAACGTTTGCGAATATCTTCGAAACCGTTTGTCCGATCGTCACGAAACCACAGTAGAAAACACGGAACCTAAGTTGGTTTACTATATGTTAAAGCCCAAATGTCAAAATTTTGATAGGAAGTGGCAAAAAAATCCAATCAAAGTCTTTCATGGGTCAATTTTTATGCGCTCATATATATAAGTGTCTATAACGTCAAAACGAAATGAGATATTTTCACCAAATTTGGCACACATATGTATGGATACACTCCGAGGACATCCCCCAAAAATGGTGGAGATCGGGCAATAGGTGGCGCTATAACTGTCAAAAAACCTTTAAAACTATATATTTCTATAATGTATTGCCTGACACTGTCATTTTGTGCCACCAGATGGCAGCAGAAGGCCACTAATATAATTCAAGGTTTCAAGAATTCAATGTTTTGTCATTTAAAATCCCTTTAAACCAGGGGTGCCCAATCCTGTTCCTGGATATCTACCTACCTGCACATTTTAGCTCCAACCCTGATAAAACACACCTGAATCAGTTAATTAAGATCTTCAGGAGCACTTCATAATTACAGACAGGTGTGTTGTGTTGAGCTGGGCTAAAGCTGAACTCTGTAGGAAGGTAGATCTGCAGGAACAGGATTGGACACCCCTGCTTTAAACTATATAAATCCTTATAATAACATTACGAATCACATTTTTTTTCAAGGTTTACCACTTCATTTGTTCATGTGACTTATGTCTTTGCAGTAAGACAACATTACAATTACATTGTGACCTGAAAATTATATTTTTTTGTTTATGTGTGTGTGTGTATGTGTGTAAAGCATGCTTGTATGTATAAGGTATTACTGTTTAAACCTTTTCTTTCTGTGTTTGTTTTAGCATATATGATTTCAGTGGTACATGCTTGCTAAATAAGACAAATCCTGCCTTAAACTGCCTTAAATGCTTGAACCCCGATAAAATGCTGCATGCAGCTTTAATTATTATTATTATTCTTTTTCTTCTGCCGTAAAACGCATCGTGCAGCCCAAACCGTAAGGCCTAGAGACTTGAAACTTTGTCAGATGATAGTACAAAAATCGAGGAGAGGTTGACAAAGTATGACCCAAATCGGCCAATAGGTGGCGCTACAGCGATCAAATGCGCAAAATGGCTCATAACTCCTAAACCGTTTGTCGTAGATTAAAAGAATTACATATTTGGAATCCTTGCGTCAAGGCGGTGACAAGCGTAGAAGATCAGATTTGCTCTCCGAGGTCCCGTTTTCCCGCCATTTTGAATTTTGTCCAAAACCTACTTTTCGAACTAGTCCTAGGTTTTTTGCCCGATCGGAACCAAACCAGTGCAGAAATGTTCTCTGGAGTGTGAATATCAATAATTATCAAAAAAAAGTTGAAATTTTGATTCACGGTCACGAAGGGGCGCCAAAATGTACGTTAAGGGCGGAGCCACTTTTACTAAAATGGCTATAACTCGAGAACGAAATGAGATATTTGCACCAAACTCGGTACACATGTGTATGGGCTCATTCTTTGGTCACGATAAAAAAATCTCGTCGATTGGGCATTAGGTGGCGCTATAACTTGAAAAAAACATAAACACGTCTGTAACTAAGCAACCGTTAGTCCAATCGACTTGAAATTTGGCATGCAGTGTCTTGGTCCAAGGGGGCATGATGGTCTATGAGGACATTGGCGTATCTCAAAAAACATGGCCGCCATCGGCCAATGAAGTTTGAGCACCTATTAGACCAGGTTAACGGAGGCCGATCGGAACGAAACTCAATGGGCATGTTCAACTCATGGTCCTAGAGGTCTGTAAGAATTTTGAAAGAAATCGGCCACAAGTTGGCGCTAACGAGTTTTACGCCTCGGTAATCACATGGTGTTTCATAAAATGCATATCATTTGATAGATCTCCTCATGCTGAACAACTTTGCCTCAAGAACCAATTCTGTCAATCAAATCGTTCATTAATTATTCGCAAATATGTGAAAAACCTACTTTTGCGAACTAGTCCTAGGTTTTTCACCCGATTGGAACGAAACCAGTGTAGGACAATTCTATGGACTCTCTAGATCAATAATTATCAAAAAAAAGTTGAACTTTGTCCTTTGGGTTGCTATAACTGGTCATTTAGAAAATGGGTGTGGCAAAATGTACTCAAAAGCCTATAAATCCTAAACGAAAACTCGGAACTTCACGAAAATAAGTGAGCATATGCCAAATATTGTTCTAAATAAGCATGACAAATTTTGTGAAGATTGGGCAACAGGTATAGAAGTTATAACAGTTATAATGATGAAAAATGACAATATTCCTATGTTTATAAACGAAATCTCAACCAATCCAGCCAGCACTGAGCTCATTCGAACCGTCTAGATGACGTCTGTCCACACTATGAATTTCAGGCATTTTCATTGAATTTTCGCCGAGATATTAGCCAAAAACCAGCGGGCGCGATTTAAAATGGCGGCCGCCAATGACGTCACATCCCGGTACATTTTTGCTTCTAACTCAGGAACCGAAAGTCCCCGCGAGCTCAAACTCGGATGGCAAGGTCCCCTCCGGGCCCTTGAGCGGCCACATCCGTCGCGGGCCTCGGGGACGCCCCCCCGCGGATCGCTAGTTCGCGGGACCCCCGAATTTAAACGGCCGTAACTCCCGAGCCCTACCTCCTAGGACCTTGGGGAAGGGCTCGTTGGAAAGGCCCTTTCGCCAACTAGATTCGATTCAAGATTGGTGCGATTTGGTCTGGGCGTTCTTGAGATATAAGCACAAAAAAATACGCATTAGACCAGGCGTAACTCCCGACCCCCAACACTCACTGTCCCCGCGATGGTCTTGTTCCACAGGGCCCGTTGAGCTCTATCTACCCTCTGAGTTTCAGAATTTTTCGATGTCCTGTTCCTGAGATATCAGCAATAAACCAAATTCCTATTCATCATTCATTCATTAATTATTTTGGTGTGAAAAAGACAAGACTTGCACTAAGATTTTCTTACCTATCATGTATTTCAAATATCTACAACAATGTGTGTGTAAACATGTTTAATGCAGTCATGGAAAATGTACAAAACCAAAACCAGACCATGAAAGTAGGCTAATGACTGGTCCTTTGCTGCCACCTGCTGGTTAAAGTTGTCATATTGTTCTATAATCCATATTTAGACTTGATAAAAATCACTATTAATGATTACAATCACATTTTGTCAAAATGCATCACTTAATTTCGGTTGATTAATGACAATTGTGCCACATTATGTGAAACTTTAAGGAGACTTGGAGTAAACATTTTGTTACCCATCATTTATTTTGTCAATCAAATCGTTCATTCAAGAATATTTTAAAAACATACTTTTGCATACTAATCAGGTTTTTTGCTCAATCTGAATAAAACCAATGCAGTACAATTCTCTGGACTCTGTTGTTTAATAATGATCAAAAAAAAGTTGAACTTTTGCATTAGTGGATATAAAAGGGTCATTTCAAAATAATTTTGCTAATTATTAAATTTAATTAATTTTAGCTTGCAGTAAGTATTTTTTATGTATCATTTATCAGTTATAGAGGCCGATTGGTGGACCTGTTTGATTCATTGTTTTTTGAGTGTGTGCACAGTTCTAAAAAGGAATTAACCAATAGGAAATGTAATTATGGTTTTCAATTGTCTATGAATGTATGAAAAAAAATGTATTTGTACTTTGAAAGTTTATAAATGATGTTTAATAAAGTTATCAAAAAATCTAGTTATACCTGTGTATGATCATATAATTTATTAGTGTTTGGGTGTTACAGGAAGAATACAGATGAAGGCTGAATAACAAAAAACAGGTTTTAATTCAGGCAAATATGCAACAGAGTGCTAACACACAAACAATAACAGACAGAGACTGAACTAAACAGGGAGAATATATACACAGGAGTGGATGAGGGAACTAAATGGGAACAGCTAAGCAAGGATTAACATAATCAAACAACATGGCAACTAGAACATGACAGACAACAGAACACACATGACATTGGGACTGTTTATATAAATATTGTACATACTGCAACTGTTGTTTAAAATTCCCTTAAAACAACTGTAAATCTGTCTGCCCCAATGTTCTCATTGAAGCCCGCCACAATATGGTTGAGTTATTACTAAAAATACAAATATATAATTAATGGAAAGAAGTTTTTTGGTTGGTGAAATTTTGCATATACTCATACAAAGTAGGTTCAATTTTTAAAATATTATAGGAAATAAATAATTAATGCATTTATTAGGAATTTCATTATATTGTTTCTATTTGCATATATATGGTTCAGAAAAAAAAATATTGTATACTGAGTTCAAATGAAACATTTGTTAAGACAAATAGTAAAAACAGTAAAGTTAAACTATTTGTAAATAATTTCATATAATATTGTATAATAGTCTAAATAACATCAAATTCTCTCATTACCTTTTGTTTTTATTTTATTTTATTTTATTTTATTATTATTATTATTATTATTATTATTTTACTTTTTTGTATATTGCAGTAATAAATATTGTGAATTAAACCAAAACCAACTCAATACAAATCAAATATTGACTATTACATGGGGAATTTAAAAAAAAAAAAAAAGATACATTAAAAAATCCAATAAATGTAAATTAACACGTATTCATTTCAATTGTTGGTGTATTAAAGTAGCAAACTGTGTTAATATATGGTCAGCTGGAAATTATACATTTACAAATACAATAAAAAAACTTTGAAGCTTACTTAAAAAAGTAACTAGAATGCAGACAGAACCTTATAATTTATAAAGGTGATAAGATGTGCAAAAGGAAAATCACATATTAGATTTAAAAAATATTACACAATATAAAATTATATATAAAAAACAAGTACATACAATTAACAAACAAAAAAATGTATATGAGTATAAAGACAATAAAATATAAAAAAAAAAAATGCATGTGAAAATAAGAAATATAAAATAGTAAGGAAATATTAATTAGCCTAATTAATTAATTCATTCATTCATTCATTCATTCAGTTTCAATGGTTTGGATATTAAAGTGTGTAGATGTCAAAAACAAAAAGCACATAATATATAAAACATATCTTTGAAGTAACAAATGTTAAGTGTCAAAAACATTTACAGAGTTTAGAAATGTAAAAAGTACATTTTTTTTTTTAAATTACTGAAAATTTTAAAAAGCATAAAACATTTTAAAAATATCCAACAAATTTAAAATGATTCATTCATTCATTCCATCAATTTCAATGGGTTATATATGTGAAAGTAGTAAAGTTTTTGTGTTAATACATGTTCAAAATTAAATCAGATTGAAACTGAACTATCAGAATATTTTCATGACATTACTCTCCAAGCCCCACTACTAAAAAGTATGTGGTTGTGCTGCAAAATGCTCAACAGAAGCAACAAAAAGTGGTTCAAAACGTTGGAGAGGAGCAGGCAAAGACTGATGAGACTTAGGATGTAGCAGAAACAAATAATACAGTGGATAAGAAGTAAGAAGGTAGGATGTGATGGAGGCCCACAACTAAACAGATGGAGGTTAGATGCACAATAGAACAAGGAGCTTGACCGACATGGGTGGAGTTGTGAACAGTGTAAATCCAGGTGAACATGTTGATAAAGGAGACTTTGAGCCAACAGAGACAAGCTCCAACAACAGATACTTAAAGTTGGGTGGAATCAGCAGTGATGGACATTACTTGGAATTGGATTGATTGGCTTAGAATTTAGCTCATAATATAACAAAACTTGATGGTAACTGAGCTCATAGGATAATTCTCAGTGATAGCAGTTTGAGTTTCAGTCCATGCAGGCCAACAAAATATCCTCAGTGAAATATGACATTAGATGTTGTCAAACACTCCAGGCTCTCATTATCTGTACCAAGGATCCAAAAAGGCTGACTCAGTTTCTGGTTCAAAGTGAGGCAGATATTGTCCTCAGCGAGACAGATGGAGTCATGATTGTTGTTTGAATTGAGTATTTCTGTTACAGTTCTGCAGGAAAATCCTAGAAGATCAATAGTCTTACTTAGTATGTAAACAAATAATTAAATGCACAAACAATCCAGTGAATGATAATAGGCTACTGCAGACAAAAAAAATCCTTTTTTTTACGTTTTACATAAATGGCAATGTAAAATGACATGATCAAATTGTTTTCTTCTTCTGAGAGCCAAGAACAGAAAGCTAAATCTGCAATTAGCTCAAAGTCAAAAAAAAAAAAAGGTCAGTCAACAGTGGAAAAAGGTACACTGCACTCTTATTTGATTTGCAGCTGAATTCAGCCACACACATATGATACCGAGATCATGAGTCAATAACTTGCCTTGAATCAATAATCCATAATGGTGATGGGGCTGTAATGGTCTGGAGAATGTTCTCTGCAGTCAAACTGTTTGTTCCTGATTTACGTAGAAAACGGAAATGTAATGGAAATGCCAGGAGGTCTTGGAGTTGAATGTTGTCCTAATAATGGAGATGATGTGGTCATCAAAGCAACATTTGATGTTACATTTGATGTACCTAAGGAGAATTAGATTCTGATTAGAATTTTTTTTTAAATTTTACAACACATACAAATGGATTACACTGTAAATGGTTACTTTAACCACAATATTTTATATTCAAACAAAATATTCTTCTAATGCAAACATATTGTATAGTGGTAATTTTAGAATTGTATGTTAATATTATAAAACTTATGACCAATTTAAAAGATAAAAATGGTCTCACCTGTTTATGAATACTCCAACTGTTGTAATATGATGAAAATGAAGTAGCTAAGATAGTCCAAGATTTCTTAAAGTTCCTCTTTGTCTTTCCTTTCTCTTTTATATACAATGTCTTACTGTTTTAAAATGAAGTTTCACCTCTTTAAGTAGTTGAATATAAATTTGATCAATGCCAACTGTAAAATTAATTTCTGCATACAAAGTCATTACAAAAGCATATTACATAGACATTTTGATCAATAAAATATTGGAAACAAACAAAGACAAATGAATGAATGAATGAATGAATAAATGAATGAATAATAATAATAATAAAAAAACTACAACAATTAAAATGAGTAATTGTTTTAAAAAAAGTGTATGGTGTTAAGGCCTCTGAATAAATGGCATTATTTTTGAATCCAATAAATATATTTTAAATATATTAACTCATTACAAGTTTAAATAACTAAAAAATGAGTACTGCTATTTATTTTAGATAAACATAAATATGAACATGACCTTAACACCAACTTAAAGTAGTAAAAAATTAAACAATCCCAATGGCTACTGCTGCCTTCACGTGCTATCGGAAATGTCCTACTTTTGACTTCTTAAGTCATAATTTTTAGTTTGTCTTCGTAATTTATTTAATTCTCTATAGGAATATAGGAATTTCAATAGAAGGCAGGTTGATTCTTGCCTTCTTTTTTTTTAGAAATGTCATTGATTAATATTTTGTTATTAAAGATATTTATGTAAAATCATATTAAATTATGAAATAAGAAACTTTTATTTACAATAATTCCGATAGCACATGAAGGCAGCATAAATTCCCACAGAGGCTGTCCACTGATTAACATCCACCTCTGTATCCCCCCCCCCCCCCCTTACGGTGGACAATGCATTATAGCCACTTCATCACAATGCAGTCATGATAGCTGAAGTATGTGGGCATTATGTCAATCGTAAGTTTATCCAAGTCAATATCTTTTATATATACATGGTCAATTAATGTCCCATTTTCAGTTGTTGGTTTTTCAACAATTTGTGTAAAACCAAAATGCTGCATAACATCATGAATTGTTGAATTACTAAAAAGGTTTTCATTGAAATCCCCTAAAATTATTTTTCCACCTGGTAAGCAGTTTATTTGATTAATTAAGGTAATCAACCTCTCTCTAAACAATGGTAAGATATATGATGGTGGTCTATACACAACTGCCAAGGTTGTGTTTAAATGTTGTATATTGCACGTTAGACATTCAATGTTAATACATGGTAAATCAACTAAAGTAGCTTTTACATTCTGTCTATAATAGATACCAACACCACCATGATTTTCTTCTTTTAGTTTAGCAAAAACATCCTGACTTGTGTCGTAAGCAACATTTCGTGGTTTATCATAAAAATAGTATCCAGTAAGACTGATTTCATTCTCAAAATAGTTTGGTTTTAACCATGTCTCTGTTACACAAATCATATCTGCTTGAAAATATCTCTTATCTTGGCGAATATCTAAAATATGTGGATTGACTCCTTGAACATTGTGTAACATAATTTGAAATTTTACACTTTCTGTAATTTCCCTTGGAACAATGAATGGAGGCATACTCTGTAGAGCTTGCTCAATGTTGTCTTTTGCAAAAATAACTTTTTCTTTGAAATCTTCTATTATGAGTCCATCAAGACAGGTCACTCGACTTAATGCTACATATGCTTGTCCTGGAGCAAATATCTTTTTCATTGAAACAACAGCTTTGTTCACTGTCAGACCTTGTACTTTGTGAACTGTGCACGCCCAGGCCAGTCTCAAAGGATATTGCCTTCTGACACCACCAGTGCTTGTTACTTTTTCTTCTTCAGGTTCAATTGGTGTACTTTTCTCCAGTCCAGGTTTTAAACATGTTTTTTTACCTCTAGCTTCTTTACCAACATGTTCATCATCAAATTCGATATATATTTTTGATGGAAACATTTCATCATCATCATAACAAAATTCTTTAATTGTCCCAAAGATTCCATTCACAAGACCATCTGAGACATTAATATTTTTCAGCAGCATTACTCGAGCATCAATGGCTAATTCAAGGGATTTTTCCAAACTACTGTTCTGCACTCTGGAATGAAACCCATCCTTTTTTTCCATTCGGCCATTCTTAGCATTTCTTTCAAAATCTTGAGCATTTATAGTAACCGTGTCAGTGCATACTTTGTGTAACTTTGATATATTGTGATCATCAACTTCACTATTAGTTGCATAAATATGGATATCTGTACTATCATCACCATCACCTGTTTCACATTTCTTAAGCATATTAACATCTTCTTCAAGCATTACTTCATCTTTTTTACGTAGCCTTAAACGGTTTAATAATTCTGCAAACTTTTTGTCCTTCTGACGCATAATCTCTGTAAGTTCAACAAAATGAAAGTTAGTTTCCCAAAGATTAACACCGTTGACTGGTTCAGTGTAAAGTGGTTTTCCTTTAACAGGAGACAGCTGATAAAAATCTCCAACTGCTATCACAGAGACATTTCCAAATGCAGAGTAATCACCTGTTTGTTTGATTTGTCTCAATCTTCCATGAATATATGACAGAAGTTTATGATCAACCATTGAAATTTCATCAATTATTAATATTTGCAGTTTTCCAAATTTGGCTCTCAAGGAATTAATTTTTTCATCTCCAAGTGGTTGATATGGCAGTGTAGCATTTATTCCAATGGACAGAGTGGAATGTACTGTAGCTGCATTTTTTAAGTTGTAAGCTGCAACACCAGTTGGTGCTGTTAATAGCACGTGTGTCTCATCTGGGTTCTCTGTTAACCTTGAAAGTATGCGAGAGGTTTCATAATAGATTGCTTTTATCAGCACTGACTTTCCAACACCTCCTGGACCAGATATAAAGACATGAAATGGATCTGGGTTTTCACCTTGTACTTTTGCTAAACACCATTGCCGCACTTTGTAAAAGATTTGTGACTGCTTTTCATTCAAAGACCGTAGCAAAGCCAAAACATCTTGCTTTGTCATAGCAGATGGATTGGATTCTAGTTTTGAAGGACCTACATTTGGTAATAGATCAGGTATAATATCATCACCTTCCTCTGTTTCTATTTGTTGTTTCTTACTCTCTAGACATTCCAAACGTTCAAGTTCTGCTTCTGGACAGATTTGGGCCCAAGCATCTTCCATTGGTCCGTGCTGTTCTAAATCATCTTGAGCTCTTTGTATTGTGTCTGCTTCTTTTTCAAATTTTGCCATGTTTGTGTCAACTATAATTTTCACTGACTCAAGCTCATCATTATAAATTGTTACAAATCCAGTCTCATAAAACTCCTGATGGGAAGGGAAATGTGGTGGCTTCAATTGATCTCGCACAAAATGAGGCAAAAATAATTCCAAAATACTTTGATAATAATTTTCTGGATTTTTAGTGGGTGAAAAACGGGCATATCGTACAATGGCACAGTTTGAACAAGTTCGTTTTCTCACAAAGCCCATGTCATTTTCCAGTTTTACTCTATCTGCACACAAGTATTCAGATTTACTCAAAACTCTGTACTCTGAGGCAAAGGTTGCTAAACACATTCCAGTAAATTCTTTGGTATTTGGACGGGCTCTGTATCTCTCTGTGATGCTTTTCATCCATATGCCATCACTGTTGTCATCTCCACATTCAGCTTTTTTATGTATAGTGTTTAAGGGTAAACTCATTCTTATTGTATTAATTCCAGTTGGAATGAACACTACTTTCCTTGACCCCTCTTTTAGTTTCATGTTAGTCAGCCGATAAACACTTTCTTGAGCTGAGACCTCTCGATTATGTAAAAACACACTGCCAAGTTTTCTTAAAGCTTGTTTTGCATCCATATTACCTTGACTGTGTGCTTCTTTTTGAGCATTAGCCAGCAGCAAACCCATTTCTCTCTCAGCTTTGGAAATATAGGAAATTATATATACTATACAAGAGTAAGCATCAACAACAAATTGTATATCCATGTTTGCATTCCAACATCTCAGAAGATCAGGATTATATTGATTAACCCATACATCACTTGGCTTTCTCTTCAAAACAACATTTGTTTTTTTCGTAATTCTATTGTATGCCATTTCAAATGTCTCTTGATTTATACCAATAGATGCAAACATAGAGTCAACTGAATCAAATGCAACATCGCTATTCAATAAACATTCTCTGACTTTTTTCATTACAGCTTCAGCTAACTCTTTTGATATTTGTTTACAGTTTGTCTTTTTGTATTGTCTTTCATTTTTTTCATCATCAGTTTCTTTTTCATCTTTATCACTCTTGCTGCTTCTTGTAATAAAAGTATTTTTGCTTGGTGGACGTGGAAAGTTGAATCTACACACAGTTCCTTTCTTTTTACATGTTTTTGCATGTCTTTTACTGTGTTGTTGCACACTGCTCACTATTTCATGCATTTCTTTTTGCTGTTCAGGTGGCATTTCACAAGTGACATAGCGATCAACAAATGCTACAACTTCATTATCATCATCTCTGTCCACTTGAGGTGCATTTTCAACCCAAAACAGACAATGTGTATGAGGTGAACCACGTTGTTGGAATTCTATTCGATAGAAATAATCTATTATTTTTCCAATTGGTTGGGCTGGAGACATAATAACATCTTTCAGAAAGTAGTGAAATCGATAATCAAACATTCTGGCAGCAGTTACAGGATTACGTTTCAACATCCCACATCTATCAGACCAATCCAATTTATCAATAGGTGTTTGACAGCCCTCTTGTTTTACAATACATTGCATTAGCTCTGTCCATCGCAAATCCGCTGATGAAAATGAGCAAAACCATGTTGGAATACCTAATTGTCTAACCATTGCAAATAAATCTTTTTGAACACTTTGCCAAAAAACAGGAGTCCCTCTCACAGGTTTCAAAAATTTATAACCCTGATCAAAATTTAAAATCTTTTGCAGGGATTCTTTGTTTGTTAGCATTTCTGAAGTAATTTTTGTTTTGTTGCTTGTGTCATAGCCTTTCCTTAAAGCAATAGATACATTTGAGATCACTTGATTAAGCTCAGACAAATATTGTCCATAAAAGATGTAGTCCAGGTTTTGAGCAAAACGTCCATCTGCATTTAGGATTCTATTATTTAAATATCTAGACAGTGTTAATTTTTCAGGTCGTGAATCATGAAATGTTCCTGTTGCATTTGGGAAGAGAACTGGAAAGCATTTTGCTTCATTAGTTTCATCCATTAACATTCTCACTGGATTGTTGCCCTCTGCTGGTGCAAGTGACATAATTCCATCAAAATGTTGATCTAACACCTCTTGTGCAATGTCAACTGGTTGCAAACACGAATCCATAAACAAACCATGTTGCTGTCGATCATGAAGTGTCTCATCAGTGATGTCATTGTCTTCATTTTCAATATCATACTCTTTATTAACACATATGCCCAAGTCTCGTTCATTGTTATCACTTTTATCATTTATTTGTTCTTCTGTTTTACTCAGAGGATTAATCCAACTTTCATTAAACTCTACATCTGTATAGCACTTGTTATATTGTTGTAGATATTTTAAAGCAGTTTTTACCTTATCAACGTGCACAAACTTATATTCATAGTGTCCTTTATATGTCAGTTTTCTCTTAAGCTTTACACGAATCATCAAATCCTCATCTTCTGATCTTGGTAAAACATTCACCACATCTGTAACATTAGATGGAACACATGTCACTGGTCCATGAACACCATTCTGTCCACCTCGTGGTAATGCCATCATTTTCATGAATGGGATATGCTTCGCTATTAGATGTTGCTCAAGAGAGTTTAAACAGCTCAATTCAGGAGGAATAGGATCCAGAGTGAGATTGTTTGCAACACTTTCAGCAGGCATTTTACCTTCAGAAATTTTTCTATCACATGTGTGACAAATCCACAAATATTCCGCTGGACTATTTTTATACACACATTCTTCACTGCAGTCTTTATTACATTTATGAAAATCATTCAATGTTATACATTTTTCTGCAATGCAGCCAGCCTGGATAGATTTTTGAATATATTTATTTTTATTACAGTATTTCACCTGCATTTTAAAGCAGCAGCGATGACAAACTGAACATACATATTCAGGACCTGTTGATATTTTTTCTTTAAATTGTTCAATCACACAATCAATCTCTTTCCTTTTGATCTCTGCCTCATGATGAGTTACAGCATTTCTAATTTTAATGCTACTAGCAAAATTAATATCATTTTTATATTTCTCTTTGTTATAATGAATCACCTTAGTCTTGTGCATTTCATCTTCACTATATTTTCTAATACTGTACTGTTTCAAACGTTCCTTGTGTGCGGTATTCTCTGCGTATTTGTCAATAGAATGCTGCTTCAAAGATTCCCTGTGTGCGGTATTCTCTGCGTATTTGTCAATAGAATGCTGCTTCAAAGATTCCCTGTGTGCGGTATTCTCTGCGTATTTGTCAATAGAATGCTGCTTCAAAGATTCCCTGTGTGCGGTATTCTCTGCGTATTTGTCAATAGAATGCTGCTTCAAACATTCCCTGTGTGCGGTATTCTCTGCGTATTTGTCAATAGAATGCTGCTTCAAAGATTCCCTGTGTGCGGTATTCTCTGCGTATTTGTCAATAGAATACCTTTTCAAAGATTGACAGCGCGATTCATATTTATTTTTGCTTAATATTTTTAATTTTTCTTGATAGTGTTCATTTTCATTATACATTTTAATACCAGATTTAATTTTCCTATGTTTGTACATTTCATCCTCATGATATCTTTTCATTGCTTTCATTTTTTTCCCCTCATTTAAGTCATAATTACTATTGTATTGGACTTTCTGTCTATAAAGCTTAAGTGGGTCTGACTTGGGATTTAATGATGCAGGAAACATGGAAACTTCAACTGGTGATTTACAAATTGAAGCACAGCTACCATCCTTTTTTTTCACACATAGAACAACTTCATAATGACAACTATTAGCATGTTTCAAGTAAATCCCCTTGTATTGGCAGCTCTGTCTGTTTGATGTGGCATTTAAGGCTGAATACTTAAGCCATTTCTCTTGAGTAAAAGTAAATATGTCTACACCAATTAAATCACTGGCTGCTTGTATTTCTAGCTCTGATGCCCAAGTTCCAACATATTTCATTCTCAAAGTGGCAATATAGTTCCCAACAGAACTGTGTCCTTGTCTGAGATACTGAATGTACCTTTCTTCATTTTGGAGAATATGAGATACAACAGCACGTCTCACTTTTCTGTGTTCTTTTTCACTTCCACTTACAGCATAAGCTATTGATCTGAAAAAGCAGTTACCATCACCCACAATATCTTTGGTTTTACAAGGTTCAGCCATTTCAACACTTTCATTTGGATAATTTTGTTCAATTGAAACATGTACAATGTTTAGCTTCAAGCAAATATTTTTTTGTTGCTGTACTGTTAATGGACTAAACTGAAAACAAACAGTGTCAGTTTGTGAAATGAATTCAACATCTGCTGTATTTTCATTTCTTGGGCATGCACTGGGCATTTCCGTTTTCTTTTGTGCATAACTTTGAACAAAATATATTTCATCTGCACTAGAGAAATCAGTCAAAGAGTAACTGCAACTTTCCATTTCTGATTTTATACCCTCAGTCATTTTTTCTATTTTAGTATTTTCCATCACAGGATTACATATCACCTGATTATTTTGAATATCTTTGTCAATTTGTGTACGTGTTTCATGCACAGGTATTGCATCTGTGTTGATAAAATCAGTCAGAGTATTACTGCAACTTTCCATTTCTGATTTCATACCTCTACTCACTGGTTCTGCTTCAGTATTTTCTTCCACCACTGGATGGCACACCAAACGATTGCGGAGAGTGTTATCATTAATCATATTTGCCTCGACCCCAGTTACCTCAAAAGGACGATTTTTTGCAATCAATGATGCACCAAGTCTCCTGAAGTGAATGAGCAAAGATTCTATGCTGCCATAGAAAGTCACTATACTCTTACCATACTGTGCATATGTTCCATCAGAGCGTCGTGAATGTGGATCAATCACTGCATACCATGAACCTTGTCTGACAACTGCACATATGGTGTGGTTCATATTTACCAAACATGCATCAAACCTCTGGAATGCTTGTTTTACTGCTTCATCAAATGACATGGCAAACCCTTGTAGACCTTCATCATAATGAGAAATGCCAAACAACCCTGTGAGCAATTGTCCATACTTTATTGAAAAAGTGCAATTATTCAACGTGTGTGTGTCAGGCAGCTCAGCAACTTGAATGTAGCCATCTGTGCAATCGTTGATTTTCCCTGCATCTCTCATGGCACTGTACAGGTCATCTCCGTGAATGAGGACATCATTCAGGTCACTGACGGTCCACTGCAACACATTTTTCATCTTAGACATGACAATGGCAATTAAACTGTTTGCAGCACATTGCTTACCACCATTGGGATTGAAACGGGGATGTCCTTGATGGAAAGAGCCTCTTATGCAAGATCTCTGGGGACATACATCAGTACCAGCATTCATTTTCATCTCATTATGTTCAGTAGTAGAGACATAGGGAGAGAAACATTTTGACTTTTGTACACACTTATTCACCTCAACCCCCGTTACCTCAAAAGGATGATTTTTTGCATTCAAGGATGCACCAAGTCTCTTGAAATGAATGAGTAAAGATTCTATGCTGCCATAGAAAGTCACTACACTCTTACCGTAAGCTGCCATTGTTCCATCACAGTGTCGGGAATGTGGATCAATCACTGCATACCATGAACCTTGTCTAACAGCTGCACATATGGTGTGGTTCATATTTACCAAACATGCATCAAACCTCTGGAATGCTTGTTTTACTGCTTCATCAAATGACATGGCGAAGCCTTGCAGACCTTCATCATAATTAGAAATGCCAAACAACCCTGTGTGTAATTGTCCATACTTTATTGAAAAAGTACAATTATTCAGCGTGTGTGTGTCAGGCAGCTCAGCAACTTCTATGTAGCCATCTAAGTGATCGTTGATTTTCCCTGCATCTCTCATGGCACTGTACAGGTCATTTCCGTGAATCAGAACATCATTCAGGTCACTGATGGTCCACTGCAACACATTTTTCATCTTAGACATGACAATGGCAATTAAACTGTTTGCAGCACATTGCTTACCACCATTGGGATTGAAGCGGGGATGTCCTTGATGAAAAGAGCCTCTGATATAGGAAGTCTGTGGAGACAAATAAGAAACAGCATGCATAGTCATCTCAGCATCTTTTGGAAACTTTGGCATAGACTTTGAATTAGCGTCTGAATCAGACTTTGGGTAAGAATCGGTAAAATTGGCAAATTCGGAACAATTGGCAAATTCGGAACAATTGGCAAATTCGGAACAATTGGCAAAATTAGGATCAGGCTCTTGTATTTCTTTTCTTTGTTTAGGAGGCTGCAAAATCTCTTCAGGATTAGCAGCCAGCCTGTCCGCGATTCTCCTCTTGGCTGCCTGAGAACGCTGAGACTGCTTCGTCCGAGGCATCTGCACATACACAAAATATAGGAAGATAAATTAAATGACATATTACTGCATAATAATTAACAAAAAATACATTAAAGATTTTTTTTAAATTTAGTTCACATTACAATAATGTTTAGTAACAATAATATTGCATGCTACTCTCCTTACTTTGGTCTTTTGCACTTAAAATGTTTATATATGAAAAAATTAAATAAATACAAGCATTAACTTTTTCATTTTTAAATGTTTAACTGATAAAACTGAATGGTAACTAAACTCACAACTATTAACATATTAGCTAACCATAATAACCAAACAGAACATAATTACTCACATATATAACAAACATAAAATTAACCTGCATAGTCATTATGCTTTTCAATAAACAGATTGCACTAAAAAGCCATTGATAACGAATACACAATTCTTTAAATCCCTACAAAACAACCCTGTTTTAATTAGAGCTATACTGACATCTAGTGGTGAAATCATAAAGTTACATATTTTATTTATTTCTTTGTACCAATGAACAATAATTTAGCTTCTTTGCATTTGAAAGACCTTTACCCCATTTTTAACTTACAAATGGTGTCAAATAATTATTAAATGTTCAGTTTAGAGATTATTTTCCCAAACAGTTTCAAAATGCAGTAAATGTGCAAATTTTCTATTGCATTATATCATAAGCACACATACAAATCTGTGTGCATCTATGTATATTCACACACAGCAATTCAAAAGTGTTGAAACAAAACTAACTTATGATCATAAAGGATAAATCATTATTCAAATTCCAACACCACCACCAACTACTCATGATTGTTTTCATTATTTCAAAATGTGCTAAACAACAAACTTTAGCAAAATTATTTAAACTGGAAAGTAGAAAGTGGAAAATCATGTATATTATATATAAGTGATCAAATTGAATGCCTCGTTGCTTGATTTTATAGTTCTGTTTTTGTGTGTCTGTGTGATTAACTTTGTGCCTTAAAATAAAACATTTTTCAATTATTCTTTAAAAAGGCTGTTTAAAATAAACAAGAATTTTTAATAAAACATGATGTGAGCTTAATGAGTACAGGGGTGTGCTTAAAGGGAAAAAAATATATACCCATTAAGCACAGCCAGACTATTTGCAATTAATAAAGTCCATCTTAATTGAAATGCTTTCCTCATTTAAAATACAATAAAATAATTGTTGTGTGAGGGATTAATATTTTACTTTAACGTAACTTCTTGTACTGAAATCAATATCTTTTGCACTATAAATGTCTCAATGTAGATTTTCATGACCTTTATAACTACATTCACTCTAGTCCTACAAAAAATGATAAACATTTGAGTTTTTCTTACCTATAAATAAAAAGAATATAATAAAATAAAATAAAAATTTATTAGACATATCTTCAGAAAGCACATATAATAACTATTTACAGAATACACAGTATATTACACAAATCTTATCAACACGCTATCTATTAAAAAAATTGTGAAACATTCACTACTTTACCCAAAATACTTCACTGTTGGACATATTATTGCAATATCAAAAGAACTATCATCTTACCTCAAATCACGTTTCTGCAAATCTTCTGCAACAAAATTGAGAAAAAATTAATAACATATAAAGAAATACATTTAAAGACTTCACACTACATTTTAATGCAAGCATCACTAAACACGGCCAATTATGGCTTTTAGTCAAAATTGTTTATTAAGAGAGATACTGATATCATTAGGTATACTTTCATTTTTTTTGTTTTACATATAATCTGATTCTATTGTTTATCCACGAAATTATGTGATCTAATGAGCATCACTGATTTAAAATGCTGTATCAAGTATGTTTCCATGATTGCTTACTTGACTTGACTGTCAATCATGTCACGTATTAGTTATCTGCCCTCTCTCTTCCAATCACAAACTTATTATGCTTTCAGTTATGTACACAACAAACACAGAAAAACGTTTAACAACAAGTGAAACATGAGACTGATAAAGTACGATTATTACAATTACGATTTAATTATGATTATTAAAGTATGTAATTTCGATTTCATATTCATGGTACATGGAAAAATTTCATAACAATAAAGAATAAAACATTTACACAACAAATGGTTAAAAAATTAGCTTTAGTTAAAAAGACTAATGGTGCGTTCAAGTCATGTCGGAAAGATCGTATTTACGAGCAGAACCAACATGAACGCCACCACAATGTCGTAAATACCAGTGGGAATCTCGTAATTTTCTTTAATCTCCGATCTGTACGAGTTGGGGGCATGTCAATCAGAAACATAGTGAAATACCACAATACTTACAGGTATTTAGCAGTGACATTGTCAGGCTTTTCTATTTACAACGAAGTAAGCTGATTCCCAGCAAAAAATACGATAGCATCACAATATAAAAATGTAATATGTAACAATAAATTTTACAATGGCTTCATAAATTAATTAAAAAACATAAAAAAGCAACATACAACTAATGCATATTCTTTGCTCTACATTTTCTAGAAGCAGAAATGTTGTTATTTTGTGTAATTAATTTAGACAAGGCCCACCGCCATCATACTCCGACGAAAGTGACTTGAAAGACACCTACCGTTGTACACACGACTTTCCACCTCATAAATACAAACTTCCCAGGAGGACTTGAATGCACCATATGAATAACATTTATCACGTGTCTTGCCCATGCACTGCATGTGCTACACGTTGTTGACGCACTGCATGCGTTATACAATATACTAATGTATCTATAGACAGAATTTACATCGTCAACAAAATATGAGTAAATATAACACAAAACTGGTATTTTTTTATGAACTACCCTTTAAAACTGAAGCTAATGATAAATTCAACCAAGAAGAAAAACAGATGAAGCTAGAGCAATTAACAATTACACCCTTACTTTCCAAACATGTCAATACTAAGAATAAACTACATGAACTACTAACTATTAAACTAATAATAGCAATCACTGTAAAAAAAAAAAAAAGAAGAGATTTATTTCGTCTTATAATCAAATTACTGTCCCAGTCAATTAAGAATCTAGAACTGAAATAAAACGTTGCCTTTCAACATTTATGTAAGAAATACAGCCACACAATATGCAAACACACAAAAAACTACTTAGAATAACTTCAAAATATCACGGATGACTAACAATAATGCACAGATGATTAGGATTAGAGACAGAAAGAACACCATACATCTTACCTTGCCCAGCTAGTAGACAAAATGGCTTCACTTCCGGGCAAACCCGGAATACGCTATCTCTAACAATAATACATGCGCCCTCTAGTGCATGGAATAATAATTAAAACGCATTATAATTGCAGAGAAATGTGAAAATAGTGTTATAAACAAAATAAATAAATCCATCCAAAATAAAACCAATCCAGCCAGCACTGAGCTCATTCGAACCGTCTAGATGACGTCTGTCCACATTATGAATTTCAGGCATTTTCATTGAATTTTCGCCGAGATATTAGCCAAAAACCAGCGGGCGCGTTTTAAAATGGCGGCCGCCAATGACGTCACATCCCGGTACATTTTTGCTTCTAACTCAGGAACCGAAAGTCCCCGCGAGCTCAAACTCGGATGGTAAGGTCCCCTCCGGGCCCTTGAGCGGCCACATCCGTCTCGGGCCTCGGGAACGCCCCCCCGCGGATCGCGAGTTCGCGGGACCCCCGAATTTAAACGGCCGTAACTCCCGAGCCCTACCTCCTAGGACCTTGGGGAAGGGCTCGTTGGAAAGGCCATTTCCCCAACTAGATTCGATTCAAGATTGGTGCGATTTGGTCTGGGCGTTCTTGAGATATAAGCACAAAAAGATACGCATTAGACCAGGCGTAACTCCCGACCCCCAACACTCACTGTCCCCGCGATGGTCTCGTTCCACAGGGCCTGTTGAGCACTATCTACTCTCTGAGTTTCAGAATTTTTCGATGTCCTGTTCCCGAGATATAAGCGAAAAACCAAATTCCCATTTATCATTCATTCATTATTCTGTTGTCAGAAAGACAAGACTTGCACTAAGATTTTCTTACCTATCATGTATTTCAAATATCTACAACAATGTGTGTGTAAACATGTTTAATGCAGTTATGGAAAATGTACAAAACCAGACCATTTTTAAACTGAAAGTAGGCTAATGACTGGTCCTTTGCTGCCACCTGCTGGTTAAAGTAGTCATATTGTTCTGTAATGCATATTTAGACTTGATAAAATCACTATTAATGATTACAATCACATTTTGTCAAAATGCATCACTCAATTTCGGTTCAATTATTAATGACAATTGTGCCACATTATGTGAAACTTTAAGGAGACTTGCAGTAAACATTTTGTTACCCATCATTTATTATGTCAATCAAATCGTTCATTCAAGAATATTTTAAAAACCTACTTTTGCATACTAATCAGGTTTTTTGCTCAATCTGAATAAAACCAATGCAGTACAATTCTCTGGACTCTGTTGTTTAATAATAATCAAAAAAAGTTGAACTTTTGCATTAGTGGATATAAAAGGGTCATTTCAAAATGTGGCCTTCACCAAGTGTCCCTGAAAGCCATATATCTCTCCAAGGAATGCTCAGACACACAAAACACAAAACAGATACTGTTCTGACACAGAATGAAAGTGAGCCAATAAGTGATGTGTGTTTGTGTATGTGTAAGCACGCGTATTATTGTTTAAGCCTTTTCTTTCTCTTTCTCTGTGTTTGATTTAGCATATATATTAGCTGGTCATCTGTGATTTAAGCAGTGTCATGCTTGCTAAATAAAGCTTAATATCTTTTTGCACATATATGTTAATTAAACGCCTTAAAGGCTTGAACCCCGGTAAATGCTGCTTGCAGCTTTAATTATTATTCTTTTTCTTCTGCCGTAAAACGCATCGTGCAGCCCAAACCGTAAGGCCTAGAGACTTGAAACTTTGTCAAATGATAGTACAAAAATCGAGGAGAGGTTGACAAAGTATGACCGAAATCGGCCAATAGGTGGCGCTACAGCAATCAAATGCGCGAAATGGCTCATAACTCCTAAACCGTGTGTCACAGGCTCAAGTGTCTTATATCATTGGAAAGCTGAGACCTTGGCGAACAAAACGTATATCTCCGATTTCATTTCCGCCTGGAAAATTTTTCCGCCATTTTGAATTTTGTCAAAAACCTACTTTTGCGAACTAGTCCTAGGTTTTTCGCCCGATCGGAACCAAACCAGTGCAGAAATGTTCTCTGGACTCTGAATATCAAAAGTTATCAAAAAAAGTTGAAATTTTGATTAACGGTCGCTAAGGGGCGCCAAAACGTACGCTAAAGGCGGAGCCACTTTTACTAAAATGGCTATAACTCAAGAACGAAATGAGATATTTGCACCAAACTCGGTAAACATGTCTAGGGGCTCAATCTTTGGTCACGATAAAAAAATCGCGTCGATTGGACACTAGGTGGCGCTATAACTTGAAAAAAACATAAAAACGATTGTAACTATGCAACCGTTAGTCCGATTGACTTGAAATTTGGCATGCAGTGTCTTGGTCCAAGGGGGCATGATATTCTATGAGGACATTGGCATATCTCAAAAAACATGGCCGCCATCGGCCAATGAAGTTTGAGCACCTATTAGACAAGGTTAACGGAGGTCGATCGGAACGAAACTCGATGGGCATGTTCGACTCATGGTCCTAAAGGTCTGTAAGAATTTTGAAAGAAATCGGCCACAAGTTGGCGCTAACGAGTTTTACGCCTCGGCAATCACGTGGTGTTTCATAAAACCACACAATATGCATATCATTTGATAGATATCCTAATGCTGAACCACTTTGCCTCAAGAACCATTGCTGTCAATCAAACCGTTTATTAATTATTCGCAAATATGTGAAAAACCAACTTTTGCGAACTAGTCCTAGGTTTTTCGCCCGATTGGAACGAAACCAATGTAGCACAATTCTATGGACTCTCTAGATCAATAATTATCAAAAAAAAGTTGAACTTTGCCCTTTGGATCGCTATAACTGGGTCATTTAGAAAATGGGCTTGGCTAAATATACCTAAAAGCCTATAAAACCTAAACAGAAGCTCAGAACTTCACGAAAATAGGTGAGCACATGAAGTATATGACTCTAAAGAAGCATGCCAATTTTCGTGTAAATCGGACCATAGGTGGCGCTATAATTGTGAAAAAACTTTAAAAAACATATGGTTTTAATGGTTTTAGATGAAAATATATATAACTTTGGATGCGTCTGACTTATTTTCACGGGAGTCACTTCTTTAGACTCCTGAATCCTTGCCGAGTCTAACGATACCAAATATGGTAGGTTTCGGCCTATGGTTTGTGCTACGTTGTGATTTAGCGCTTAAAAAACTTTTGCGAATATCTTCGAAACCGTTAGTCCGATCGAGACGAAACCAGCGTAGGAAACACGGAACCTAAGTTGGTTTACTATATGTCAAAGCCCAAATGTCAAAATTTTGATGGGAAGTGGCAAAAAAATCCAATAAAAGTCTTTCATGGGTCATTTTTTACGCTCTCTTATATATAACTGTCTATAACTTCAAAACGGAATGAGATATTTTCACCAAATTTGGCACACATATGTATGGGCAAACTCTGAGGACACCCAAAAAAAGTGGTGGAGATCGGGCAACAGATGGCGCTATAACTGTCAAAAAACCTTTAAAAACCATGTTTTTCCTTACTGAATTGCCTGTATTGGCTGTAAATGGCCTTTTCCGTCGATGATCTAAATGTTTACATGCTTGCTAAATAAAATATAATAACTTATTATGTGCTTAAAGGCCTTAAATGCTTGAACCCCGGTAAATGCTGCTTGCAGCTTTAATTATTATTATTATTCTGCCGTAAAACTGATCGTGCAGCCTAAACCGTAAGGCCTAGAGACTTGAAATTTGGCCAGATTGTAGTGCTCAATTTGGGGAGAACCTATCAAAGTCTTGACCCAATCGGCCAAACGGGGGCGCTACAGCGCAAAAAACAAAATTTTCAGACATTTTTGGCCATAGCTCGTAAACCGCTTGACGTAGACTCAAAAACTGTACATCGTTGCAATCCTTGGGTTAGTACGAACAAAATTGTTTTGCGCCTTTTTTAACTCTACGACGCACCGTTTTTCCGTAAAATTGACCCGAAGCCCAAACGTACTTTCGCGAACTAGTCCTAGGATTTTCAACCGATCGGAACCAATCCACTGCAGAAATATTCTCTGGACACTGAATATCAATAATTATCAAAAAAAAGTTGAAATTTCGAAATTTGCACGAAACAGTACGCCAAAAACATCTATGCTAACGTTAGCCAAATGCTATTTTTAGTGATAACTCTTGAACGGAATGGAATATCTTCACTAAACTTGGTACATATATGTATAAGCTCAGACTTTGGTTAAATAAAAAAAATTGCGCACCTCTGCCACTAGGTGGCGCTATAATGCGAAAAAAACATAAAAACAGCTATAACTATGCAACCGTTAGTCCGATTGACTTAAAATTTGGCATGCAGTGTCTTGGTCCAAGGGGGCATGATTGTCTTTAAGGACATTGGTGTATCTCAAAAAACATGGCCGCCATCGGCCAATGAAATTTGAGCACCTATTAGACAAGGTTAACGGAGGCCGATCGGAACGAAACTCGGTGTGCATGATCGAATCGTGGTCATGGACGTCTGTACCAATTTTGAAAGAAATCGGCCACTAGTTGGCGCTAACGAGTTTTACGACTCTGTAATCACATGGTGTTTCATAAATCCACACAATATGCATATCATTTGATAGATCTCCTCATGCTGAACAACTTTGCCTCAAGAACCATTGCTGTCAATCAAATCGTTCATTAATTATTCATGAATATTTTAAAAACCTACTTTTGCGAACTAGTCCTAGGTTTTTCGCACAATCAGAACGAAACCAGTGCAGGACAATTCTATGGACTCTCCAGATCAATAATTATCAAAAAAAAGTTGAACTTTACCCTTTGGGTCGCTATAACGGGGTCATTTAGAAAGTGGGCGTGGCTAAATATACCCAAAAGCCTATAAAACCTAAACGTAAACTCAGAACTTCACGAAAATTGGGGAACGCATGCAAAGTATAACTATACAGAAGCACACCAATTTTTATGGAGATCGGACCATAGGTGGCGCTATAACTGTTAGAAAACTTTAAAAAACTTGTGTTTTTAATGCTTTTGGATGAAATTGTATATAACTCTGGATGTGATCGACTTATTTTGACAAGAGATATATCTTTAGACTCCTGAATCCTTGCCGAGTTCAACGATATCAGACTTGCCAGGTTTCGGAAAATGGTTTGTGTCACCTTGTGATTTAGCGCTTAAAAAACGTTTGCGAATATTTTCGAAACCGTTTGTCCGATCGTCACGAAACCACCGTAGAAAACACGGAACCTAAGTTGGTTTACTATACGTTAAAGCCCAAATGTCAAAATTTTGATAGGAAGTGGCAAAAAAATCCAATCAAAGTCTTTCATGGGTCAATTTTTATGCGCTCATATATATAAGTGTCTATAACGTCAAAACGAAATGAGATATTTTCACCAAATTTGGCACACATATGTATGGATACACTCCGAGGACATCCCCCAAAAATGGTGGAGATCGGGCAATAGGTGGCGCTATAACTGTCAAAAAACCTTTAAAACTATATATTTCTATAATGTATTGCCTGACACTGTCATTTTGTGCCACCAGATGGCAGCAGAAGGCCACTAATATAATTCAAGGTTTCAAGAATTCAATGTTTTGTCATTTAAAATCCCTTTAAACCAGGGGTGCCCAATCCTGTTCCTGGATATCTACCTACCTGCACATTTTAGCTCCAACCCTGATAAAACACACCTGAATCAGTTAATTAAGATCTTCAGGAGCACTTCATAATTACAGACAGGTGTGTTGTGTTGAGCTGGGCTAAAGCTGAACTCTGTAGGAAGGTAGATCTGCAGGAACAGGATTGGACACCCCTGCTTTAAACTATATAAATCCTTATAATAACATTACGAATCACATTTTTTTTCAAGGTTTACCACTTCATTTGTTCATGTGACTTATGTCTTTGCAGTAAGACAACATTACAATTACATTGTGACCTGAAAATTATATTTTTTTGTTTATGTGTGTGTGTGTGTGTATGTGTGTAAAGCATGCTTTGTATGTATAAGGTATTACTGTTTAAACCTTTTCTTTCTGTGTTTGTTTTAGCATATATGATTTCAGTGGTACATGCTTGCTAAATAAGACAAATCCTGCCTTAAACTGCCTTAAATGCTTGAACCCCGATAAAATGCTGCATGCAGCTTTAATTATTATTATTATTATTATTATTCTTTTTCTTCTGCCGTAAAACGCATCGTGCAGCCCAAACCGTAAGGCCTAAAGACTTGAAACTTTGTCAAATGATAGTACAAAAATCGAGGAGAGGTTGACAAAGTATGACCCAAATTGGCCAATAGGTGGCGCTACAGCGATCAAATGCGCAAAATGGCTCATAACTCCTAAACCGTTTGTCGCAGATTAAAAAAATTACATATTTGGAATCCTTGGATCAAGGCGGTGAAAAGCATAGAAAAAAAGATTCGCGCTGCGAGGTCCCGTTTTCCCGCCATTTTGAATTTTGTCCAAAACCTACTTTTCGAACTAGTCCTAGGTTTTTTGCCCAATCGGAACCAAACCAGTGCAGAAATGTTCTCTGGAGTGTGAATATCAATAATTATCGAAAAAAAGTTGAAATTTTGATTCACGGTCACGAAGGGGCGCCAAAACGTACGTTAAGGGCGGAGCCACTTTTACTAAAATGGCTATAACTCGAGAACGAAATGAGATATTTGCACCAAACTCGGTACACATGTGTATGGGCTCATTCTTTGGTCACGATAAAAAAATCTCGTCGATTGGACATTAGGTGGCGCTATAACTTGAAAAAAACATAAACACGTCTGTAACTAAGCAACCGTTAGTCCAATCGACTTGAAATTTGGCATGCAGTGTCTTGGTCCAAGGGGGCATGATGGTCTATGAGGACATTGGCGTATCTCAAAAAACATGGCCGCCATCGGCCAATGAAGTTTGAGCACCTATTAGACCAGGTTAACGGAGGCCGATCGGAACGAAACTCAATGGGCATGTTCAACTCATGGTCCTAGAGGTCTGTAAGAATTTTGAAAGAAATCGGCCACAAGTTGGCGCTAACGAGTTTTACGCCTCGGTAATCACATGGTGTTTCATAAAATGCATATCATTTGATAGATCTCCTCATGCTGAACAACTTTGCCTCAAGAACCAATTCTGTCAATCAAATCGTTCATTAATTATTCGCAAATATGTGAAAAACCTACTTTTGCGAACTAGTCCTAGGTTTTTCACCCGATTGGAATGAAACCAGTGTAGGACAATTCTATGGACTCTCTAGATCAATAATTATCAAAAAAAAGTTGAACTTTGTCCTTTGGGTTGCTATAACTGGTCATTTAGAAAATGGGTGTGGCAAAATGTACTCAAAAGCCTATAAATCCTAAACGAAAACTCGGAACTTCACGAAAATAAGTGAGCATATGCCAAATATTGTTCTAAATAAGCATGACAAATTTTGTGAAGATTGGGCAACAGGTATAGAAGTTATAACAGTTATAATGATGAAAAATGACAATATTCCTATGTTTATAAACGAAATCTCAACCAATCCAGCCAGCACTGAGCTCATTCGAACAGTCTAGATGACGTCTGTCCACACTATGAATTTCAGGCATTTTCATTGAATTTTCGCCGAGATATTAGCCAAAAACCAGCGGGCGCGATTTAAAATGGCGGCCGCCAATGACGTCACATCCCGGTACATTTTTGCTTCTAACTCAGGAACCAAAAGTCCCCGCGAGCTCAAACTCGGATGGCAAGGTCCCCTCCCGGCCCTTGAGCGGCCACATCCGTCGCGGGCCTCGGGGACGCCCCCCCGCGGATCGCTAGTTCGCGGGACCCCCGAATTTAAACGGCCGTAACTCCCGAGCCCTACCTCCTAGGACCTTGGGGAAGGGCTCGTTGGAAAGGCCCTTTCCCCAACTAGATTCGATTCAAGTTTGGTGCGATTTGGTCTAGGCGTTCTTGAGATATAAGCACAAAAAGATACGCATTAGACCAGGCGTAACTCCCGACCCCCAACACTCACTGTCCCGGCGATGGTCTCGTTCCACAGGGCCCGTTGAGCTCTATCTACCCTCTGAGTTTCAGAATTTTTCGATGTCCTGTTCCTGAGATATAAGCGATAAACCAAATTCCTATTCATCATTCATTCATTCATTATTTTGGTGTGAAAAAGACAAGACTTGCACTAAGATTTTCTTACCTATCATGTAATTTCAAATATCTACAACAAAACATTTTGCGTGGCAAAATGTACTCAAGAGCTTATAATTCCTAAATTAAAACTCAGAACTTCACGAAATTAAGTGAGCACACGCAGTTTGCGAATATTTATTTGCACTTTATTTGCACTTTATTTGCGAATATTTTCGAAACCGTTTGTCCGATCGTCACGAAACCACCGTAGAAAACACGAAACCTAAGTTGGTTTACTATATGTTAAAGCCCAAATGTCAAAATTTTGATAGGAAGTGGCAAAAAAATCCAATCAAAGTCTTTCATGGGTCAATTTTTATGCGCTCATATATATAAGTGTCTATAACGTCAAAACGAAATGAGATTTTTTCACCAAATTTGGCACACATATGTATGGATACACTCCGAGGACATCCCCCAAAAATGGTGGAGATCGGGCAATAGGTGGCGCTATAACTGTCAAAAAACCTTTAAAACTATATATTTCTATAATGAATTGCCTGACACTGTCATTTTGTGCCACCAGATGGCAGCAGAAGGCCACTAATATAATTCAAGGTTTCAAGAATTCAATGTTTTGTCATTTAAAATCCCTTTAAACCAGGGGTGCCCAATCCTGTTCCTGGATATCTACCTACCTGCACATTTTAGCTCCAACCCTGATAAAACACACCTGAATCAGTTAATTAAGATCTTCAGGAGCACTTCATAATTACAGACAGGTGTGTTGTGTTGAGCTGGGCTAAAGCTGAACTCTGTAGGAAGGTAGATCTGCAGGAACAGGATTGTTCCACAGGGCCCGTTGAGCTCTATCTACCCTCTGAGTTTCAGAATTTTTCGATGTCCTGTTCCTGAGATATAAGCGATAAACCAAATTCCTATTCATCATTCATTCATTCATTATTTTGGTGTGAAAAAGACAAGACTTGCACTAAGATTTTCTTACCTATCATGTAATTTCAAATATCTACAACAAAACATTTTGCGTGGCAAAATGTACTCAAGAGCTTATAATTCCTAAATTAAAACTCAGAACTTCACGAAATTAAGTGAGCACACGCAGCATATGCCTCTAAAGAAGCATGCCAATTTTTATGGAGATCGACCAATAGGTGGCGCTATAACTGTAAAAGCTTTAAAATCCATATATTTTCAATGGTAAATTGCCTGTTTTGGCTGAAAATGGTCAATTCCTTCTATGATTTAGGTGTTTACATGCTTGGTAAATAAAACTTAAATATCTTTTAAACTTTAAAGTATCTTTTTATGCATATCTGCTTAAAGGTCTTAAATGCTTGAACCCCGGTAAATGCTGCTTGCAGCTTTAATTATTATTATTATTCTTTTTCTTCTGCCGTAAAACGCATCGTGCAGCCCAAACCGTAAGGCCTAAAGACTTGAAACTTTGTCAAATGATAGTACAAAAATCGAGGAGAGGTTGACAAAGTATGACCCAAATCGGCCTAACGGGGGCGCTACAGCGCAAAAAACAAAATTTTCAGACATTTTTGGCCATAGCTCGTAAACCGCTTGATGTAGACTCAAAAACTTTACATGGTTGCTATCCTTGGGTTAGTACGAACAAAATTGATATGCGCCTTTTTTGGCTCTACGATGCACCGTTTTTCCGTAAAATCGACCTATAGCCCAAACGTACTTTTGCGAACTAGTCCTAGGATTTTCAACCGATCGGAACCAAACTACTGCAGAAATATTCTCTGGACACTGAATATCAATAATTATCAAAAAAAAGTTGAAATTTCAAATTTTGCACGAAACAGTACGCCAAAAACCTCTATGCTAATGTTAGCCAAATGCTGTTTTTAGCTATAACTCTTGAATGGAATGGAATATCTTCGCCAAACTTGGTACATATATGTATAAGCTCAGTCTTTAGTCAAATAAAAAAAATTGCGCACCTCTGCCACTTGGGGGTGCTATAAGACACAAAAATCACATAAATGACTATAACTAGGCAACCGTTGGTCTGATTGACTTGAAATTTGGCATGCAGTGTCTTGGTCCAAGGGGGCATAACTGTCTATGAGGACATTGGCGTATCTCAAAAAACATGGCCGCCATCGGCCAATGAAATTTGAGCACCTATTAGACAAGGTTAACCGAGGCCGATCGGAACGAAACTCGATGGGCATGTTCAACTCATGGTCCTAGAGGTCTGTAAGAATTTTGAAAGAAATCGGCCACAAGTTGGCGCTAACGAGTTTTATGCCTCGGTAATCACGTGGTGTTTCATAAAACCACACAATATGCATATCATTTGATAGATCTCCTCATGCTGAACAACTTTGCCTCAAGAACCAATGCTGTCAATCAAATCTTTCATTAATTATTCGCAAATATGTGAAAAACCTACTTTTGCGAACTAGTCCTAGGTTTTTTGCCTGATCGGAATGGAACCAGTGTAGGACAATTCTATGGACTCTCTAGATCAATAATTATCAAAAAAAAGTTGAACTTTGTCCTTTGGGTTGCTATAACTGGGTCATTTAGAAAATGGGTGTGGCAAAATGTACTCAAAAGCCTATAAATCCTAAACGAAAACTCGGAACTTCACGAAAATAAGTGAGCATATGCCAAATATTGTTCTAAATAAGCATGACAAATTTTGTGGAGATTGGGCAACAGGTATAGAAGTTATAACAGTTACAAAGATGAAAAATGACAATATTCCTATGTTTATAAACGAAATCTCAACCAATCCAGCCAGCACCGGGCTCATTCGAACCGTCTAGATGAAGTCTGTCCACATTATGAATTTCAGGCATTTTCATTGAATTGTCGCCGAGATATTAGCCAAAAACCAGCGGGCGCGTTTTAAAATGGCGGCCGCCAATGACGTCACAATCCCGGTACATTTTTGCTTCTAACTCAGGAACCGAAAGTCCCCGCGAGCTCAAACTCGGATGGCAAGGTCCCCTCCGGGCCCTTGAGCAGCCACATCCGTCGCGGGCCTCGGGACGCCCCCCCGCGGATCGCTAGTTCGCGGGACCCCCGACTTTAAACGGCCGTAACTCCCGAGCCCTACCTCCTAGGACCTTGGGGAAGGGCTCATTGGAAAGGCCCTTTCCCCGACTAGATTCGATTCGAGATTGGTGCAATTTGGCCTGAGCGTTCTTGAGATATAAGCACAAAAAGATACGCATTAGACCAGGCGTAACTCCCGACCCCCAACACTCACTGTCCCCGCGATGGTCTCGTTCCACAGGGCCTGTTGAGCTCTATCTACCTTCTGAGTTTCAGAATTTTTCGATGTCCTGTTCCCGAGATATAAGCGAAAAACCAAATTCCCATTTATCATTCATTCATTATTCTGTTGTCAGAAAGACAAGACTTGCACTAAGATTTTCTTACCTATCATGTATTTCAAATATCTACAACAATGTGTGTGTAAACATGTTTAATGCAGTCATGGAAAATGTACAAAACCAGACCATTTTTAAACTGAAAGTAGGCTAATGACTGGTCCTTTGCTGCCACCTGCTGGTTAAAGTAGTCATATTGTTCTGTAATGCATATTTAGACTTGATAAAATCACTATTAATGATTACAATCACATTTTGTCAAAATGCATCACTCAATTTCGGTTGAATTATTAATGACAATTGTGCCACATTATGTGAAACTTTAAGGAGACTTGCAGTAAACATTTCGTTACCCATCATTTATTATGTCAATCAAATCGTTCATTCAAGAATATTTTAAAAACCTACTCTTGCATACTAATCAGGTTTTTTGCTCAATCTGAATAAAACCAATGCAGTACAATTCTCTGGACTCTGTTGTTTAATAATAATCAAAAAAGTTGAACTTTTGCATTAGTGGATATAAAAGGGTCATTTCAAAATGTGGCCTTCACCAAGTGTCCCTGAAAGCCATATATCTCTCCAAGGAATGCTCAGATCTTTCTGAAAATAAGCAAGGACGTGTGACATGACTCTAAACAAGCAATTTCATGGAGATCGGGACAATAGCTAACTTTAACAGTTAAAAATGTGTTGAATGACAATGTTCATATGTTTTGTATGTCCTGAAATTGTCATTTGCCACCAGATGGCAGTAGAAGGCCACTAATATAGTTCAAGATTTCAAGGTTTTTCCAAGGTTTTGTCATGTTATATCTCTTTTAAACTATATAAATCCTTATAATATCATTACAAATCACATTTTGTCAAGGTTTACCTCTTCATTTGTTCATCTGACATATGTTTTTTTGCAATAATACAACATTACAATTACATTGAGACCTGAAAATTATGATTTTTAAAGGGAAAACCTGGAATAAGCATTTTCTTACCTCATTATTGATTTCAAATATCCATATTTGCAACAAAATGTGTTTGTAAGCATGTTTAATTAATGTAGTGAACATGGAAATATACTTGAAACACAAAACAGATACTGTTTTGACACAGAATGAAAGTGAACCAATAAGTGGTGTGTGTGTGTATGAGAAAGCATGCGTATTATTGTTTAAGCCTTTTCTTTCTCTGTGTTTGGTTTAGCATATATCATAGCTGTTCATCTGTGATTTAAGTGGTGACATGCTTGCTGAATAAAACTTAAATATCTTTCAAACTTTAAAATATCTTTTTATGCATATCTGCTTAAAGGTCTTAAATGCTTGAACCCCGGTAAATGCTGCTTGCAGCTTTAATTAGGGGTTCAAGCACGTAGTGCTGAAACCCTATTGTTATTGTGCTGATTTTTATTAGGGGTTCAAGCACGTAGTGCTGAAACCCTATTGTTATTGTGCTGATTTTTATTATTATTATTAGGGGTTCAAGCACGTAGTGCTGAAACCCTATTGTAATTGTCCTGATTTTTATTATTATTATTATTATTTTTCTTCTGCCGTAAAACGCATCGTGCAGCCCAAACCGTAAGGCCTAGAGACTTGAAACTTTGTCAAATGATAGTACAAAAATCGAGGAGAGGTTGACAAAGTATGACCAAAATCGGCCAATAGGTGGCGCTACAGCAATCAAATGCGCGAAATGGCTCATAACTCCTAAACCGTGCGTCACAGACTCAAGTGTCTTATATCATTGGAAAGCTGAGACCTTGACGAACAAAACGTATATCTCCGATTTCATTTCCGGTATGAAAATTTTTCCGCCATTTTGAATTTTGTCAAAAACCTACTTTTGCGAACTAGTCCTAGGTTTTTCGTCCGATCGGAACCAAACCAGTGCAGAAATGTTCTCTGGACTCTGAATATCAAAAGTTATCAAAAAAAAGATGAAATTTTGATTAACGGTCGCTAAGGGGCGCCAAAACGTACGCTAAGGGCGGAGCCACTTTTACTAAAATGGCTATAACTCAAGAACGAAATGAGATATTTGCACCAAACTCGGTACACATGTTTATAGGCTTAATCTTTGGTCACGATAAAAAAACTGCGTCGATTGGACACTAGTTGGCGCTATAACTTGAAAAAAACATAAAAACAGCTGTAACTATGCAACCGTTAGTCCGATTGACTTGAAATTTGGCATGCAGTGTCTTGGTCCAAGGGGGCATGATATTCTATGAGGACATTGGCGTATCTCAAAAAACATGGCCGCCATCGGCCAATGAAGTTTGAGCACCTATTAGACAAGGTTAACGGAGGTCGATCAGAACGAAACTCGATGGGCATGTTTGACTCATGGTCCTAAAGGTCTGTAAGAATTTTGAAAGAAATCGGCCACAAGTTGGCGCTAACGAGTTTTACGCCTCAGTAATCACGTGGTGTGTCACAAAACCACACAACATGCATATCATTTGATAGATCTCCTCATGATGAACAAATTTGCCTCAAGAACCAATGCTGTCAATCAAATCGTTCATTAATTATTCGCAAATATGTGAAAAACCTACTTTTGCGAACTAGTCCTAGGTTTTTCGCCCGATCGGAACGAAACCAGTGTAGGACAATTCTATGGACTCTCTAGATCAATAATTATCAAAAAAAAGTTGAACTTTGCCCTTTGGTTCGATATCACTGGGTCATTTAGAAAATGGGCGTGGCTAAATATACCCAAAAGCCTATAAAACCTAAACAAAAGCTCAGAACTTCACCAAAATAGGTGAGCACATGCAGCATATGACTCTAAAGAAGCATGCCAATTTTCGTGTAAATCGGACAATAGGTGGCGCTATAATTGTGAAAAAACTTTAAAAAAACATATGGTTTTAATGGTTTTAGATGAAAATATATATAACTTTGGATGTGTCTGACTTATTTTCACGGGAGTCACTTCTTTAGACTCCTGAATCCTTGCCGAGTCTAACGATACCAAATATGGTAGGTTTCGGCCTATGGTTTGTGCTACGTTGTGATTTAGCGCTTAAAAAACTTTTGCGAATATCTTCGAAACCGTTAGTCCGATCGTCACGAAACCAGCGTAGAAACACGGAACCTAAGTTGGTTTACTATATGCCAAAGCCCAAATGTCAAAATTTTGATGGGAAGTGGCAAAAAAATCCAATAAAAGTCTTTCATGGGTCATTTTTTACGCTCTCTTATATATAAGTGTCTATAACTTCAAAACGGAATGAGATATTTTCACCAAATTTGGCACACATATGTATGGGCAAACTCTGAGGACACCCAAAAAAGTGGTGGAGATCAGGCAACAGATGGCGCTGTAACTGTCAAAAAACCTTTAAAAACCATGTTTTTCCTTACTGAATTGCCTGTATTGGCTGTAAATGGCCTTTTCCGTCTATGATCTAAATGTTTACATGCTTGCTAAATAAAATATAATACTTATTATGTGCTTAAAGGCCTTAAATGCTTGAACCCCGGTAAATGCTGCTTGCAGCTTTAATTATTATTATTATTATTCTTTTTCTTCTGCCGTAAAACGCATCGTGCAGCCCAAACCGTAAGGCCTAGAGACTTGAAACTTTGTCAGATGATAGTACAAAAATCGAGGAGAGGTTGACAAAGTATGACCCAAATCGGCCAATAGGTGGCGCTACAGCGATCAAATGCGCAAAATGGCTCATAACTCCTAAACCGTTTGTCGTAGATTAAAAGAATTACATATTTGGAATCCTTGCGTCAAGGCGGTGACAAGCGTAGAAGATCAGATTCGCTCTCCGAGGTCCCGTTTTCCCGCCATTTTGAATTTTGTCCAAAACCTACTTTTCGAACTAGTCCTAGGTTTTTTGCCCGATCGGAACCAAACCAGTGCAGAAATGTTCTCTGGAGTGTGAATATCAATAATTATCAAAAAAAAGTTGAAATTTTGATTCACGGTCACGAAGGGGCGCCAAAACGTACGTTAAGGGCGGAGCCACTTTTACTAAAATGGCTATAACTCGAGAACGAAATGAGATATTTGCACCAAACTCGGTACACATGTGTATGGGCTCATTCTTTGGTCACGATAAAAAAATCTCGTCGATTGGGCATTAGGTGGCGCTATAACTTGAAAAAAACATAAACACGTCTGTAACTAAGCAACCGTTAGTCCAATCGACTTGAAATTTGGCATGCAGTGTCTTGGTCCAAGGGGGCATGATGGTCTATGAGGACATTGGCGTATCTCAAAAAACATGGCCGCCATCGGCCAATGAAGTTTGAGCACCTATTAGACCAGGTTAACGGAGGCCGATCGGAACGAAACTCAATGGGCATGTTCAACTCATGGTCCTAGAGGTCTGTAAGAATTTTGAAAGAAATCGGCCACAAGTTGGCGCTAACGAGTTTTACGCCTCGGTAATCACATGGTGTTTCATAAAATGCATATCATTTGATAGATCTCCTCATGCTGAACAACTTTGCCTCAAGAACCAATTCTGTCAATCAAATCGTTCATTAATTATTCGCAAATATGTGAAAAACCTACTTTTGCGAACTAGTCCTAGGTTTTTCACCCGATTGGAATGAAACCAGTGTAGGACAATTCTATGGACTCTCTAGATCAATAATTATCAAAAAAAAGTTGAACTTTGTCCTGTGGGTTGCTATAACTGGTCATTTAGAAAATGGGTGTGGCAAATTGTACTCAAAAGCCTATAAATCCTAAACGAAAACTCGGAACTTCACGAAAATAAGTGAGCATATGCCAAATATTGTTCTAAATAAGCATGACAAATTTTGTGAAGATTGGGCAACAGGTATAGAAGTTATAACAGTTATAATGATGAAAAATGACAATATTCCTATGTTTATAAACGAAATCTCAACCAATCCAGCCAGCACTGAGCTCATTCGAACAGTCTAGATGACGTCTGTCCACACTATGAATTTCAGGCATTTTCATTGAATTTTCGCCGAGATATTAGCCAAAAACCAGCGGGCGCGATTTAAAATGGCGGCCGCCAATGACGTCACATCCCGGTACATTTTTGCTTCTAACTCAGGAACCGAAAGTCCCCGCGAGCTCAAACTCGGATGGCAAGGTCCCCTCCCGGCCCTTGAGCGGCCACATCCGTCGCGGGCCTCGGGGACGCCCCCCCGCGGATCGCTAGTTCGCGGGACCCCCGAATTTAAACGGCCGTAACTCCCGAGCCCTACCTCCTAGGACCTTGGGGAAGGGCTCGTTGGAAAGGCCCTTTCCCCAACTAGATTCGATTCAAGTTTGGTGCGATTTGGTCTAGGCGTTCTTGAGATATAAGCACAAAAAGATACGCATTAGACCAGGCGTAACTCCCGACCCCCAACACTCACTGTCCTGGCGATGGTCTCGTTCCACAGGGCCCGTTGAGCTCTATCTACCCTCTGAGTTTCAGAATTTTTCGATGTCCTGTTCCTGAGATATAAGCGATAAACCAAATTCCTATTCATCATTCATTCATTCATTATTTTGGTGTGAAAAAGACAAGACTTGCACTAAGATTTTCTTACCTATCATGTAATTTCAAATATCTACAACAAAACATTTTGCGTGGCAAAATGTACTCAAGAGCTTATAATTCCTAAATTAAAACTCAGAACTTCACGAAATTAAGTGAGCACACGCAGTTTGCGAATATTTTCGAAACCGTTTGTCCGATCGTCACGAAACCACCGTAGAAAACACGAAACCTAAGTTGGTTTACTATATGTTAAAGCCCAAATGTCAAAATTTTGATAGGAAGTGGCAAAAAAATCCAATCAAAGTCTTTCATGGGTCAATTTTTATGCGCTCATATATATATAAGTGTCTATAACGTCAAAACGAAATGAGATTTTTTCACCAAATTTGGCACACATATGTATGGATACACTCCGAGGACATCCCCCAAAAATGGTGGAGATCGGGCAATAGGTGGCGCTATAACTGTCAAAAAACCTTTAAAACTATATATTTCTATAATGAATTGCCTGACACTGTCATTTTGTGCCACCAGATGGCAGCAGAAGGCCACTAATATAATTCAAGGTTTCAAGAATTCAATGTTTTGTCATTTAAAATCCCTTTAAACCAGGGGTGCCCAATCCTGTTCCTGGATATCTACCTACCTGCACATTTTAGCTATAACCCTGATAAAACACACCTGAATCAGTTAATTAAGATCTTCAGGAGCACTTCATAATTACAGACAGGTGTGTTGTGTTGAGCTGGGCTAAAGCTGAACTCTGTAGGAAGGTAGATCTGCAGGAACAGGATTGTTCCACAGGGCCCGTTGAGCTCTATCTACCCTCTGAGTTTCAGAATTTTTCGATGTCCTGTTCCTGAGATATAAGCGATAAACCAAATTCCTATTCATCATTCATTCATTCATTATTTTGGTGTGAAAAAGACAAGACTTGCACTAAGATTTTCTTACCTATCATGTAATTTCAAATATCTACAACAAAACATTTTGTGTGGCAAAATGTACTCAAGAGCTTATAATTCCTAAATTAAAACCCAGAACTTCACGAAATTAAGTGAGCACACGCAGCATATGCCTCTAAAGAAGCATGCCAATTTTTATGGAGATCGACCAATAGGTGGCGCTATAACTGTAAAAGCTTTAAAATCCATATATTTTCAATGGTAAATTGCCTGTTTTGGCTGAAAATGGTCAATTCCTTCTATGATTTAGGTGTTTACATGCTTGGTAAATAAAACTTAAATATCTTTTAAACTTTAAAGTATCTTTTTATGCATATCTGCTTAAAGGTCTTAAATGCTTGAACCCCGGTAAATGCTGCTTGCAGCTTTAATTATTATTATTATTCTGCCGTAAAACTGATCGTGCAGCCCAAACCGTAAGGCCTAGAGACTTGAAATTTGGCCAGATTGTAGTGCTCAATTTGGGGAGAACCTATCAAAGTCTTGACCCAATCGGCCAAACGGGGGCGCTACAGCGCAAAAAACAAAATTTTCAGACATTTTTGGCTATAGCTCGTAAACCGCTTGACGTAGACTCAAAAACTGTACATCGTTGCAATCCTTGGGTTAGTACGAACAAAATTGTTTTGTGCCTTTTTTAACTCTACGACACACCGTTTTTCCGTAAAATTGACCCGAAGCCCAAACGTACTTTCGCGAACTAGTCCTAGGATTTTCAACCGATCGGAACCAATCCACTGCAAAAATATTCTCTGGACACTGAATATCAATAATTATCAAAAAAAAGTTGAAATTTCGAATTTTGCACGAAACAATACGCCAAAAACGTCTATGCTAACATTAGCCAAATGCTATTTTTAGTGATAACTCTTGAACGGAATGGAATATCTTCACTAAACTTGGTACATATATGTATAAGCTCAGACTTTGGTTAAATAAAAAAAAATTGCGCACCTCTGCCACTAGGTGGCGCTATAACGCGAAAAAAACATAAAAACAGGTATAACTATGCAACCGTTAGTCCGATTGACTTAAAATTTGGCGTGTAGTGTCTTGGTCCAAGGGGGCATGATTGTCTTTAAGGACATTGGTGTATCTCAAAAAACATGGCCGCCATCGGCCAATGAAATTTGAGCACCTATTAGACAAGGTTAACGGAGGCCGATCGGAACGAAACTCGGTGTGCATGATCGAATCGTGGTCATGGACGTCTGTACCAATTTTGAAAGAAATCGGCCACTAGTTGGCGCTAACGAGTTTTACGACTCTGTAATCACATGGTGTTTCATAAATCCACATAATATGCATATCATTTGATAGATCTCCTCATGCTGAACAACTTTGCCTCAAGAACCAATGCTGTCAATCAAACCGTTCATTAATTATTCATGAATATTTTAAAAACCTACTTTTGCGAACTAGTCCTAGGTTTTTCGCACAATCGGAACAAAACCAGTGCAGGACAATTCTCTGGACTCTCCAGATCAATAATTATCAAAAAAAAATTGAACTTTACCCTTTAGGTCGCTATAACGGGGTCATTTAGAAAGTGGGCGTGGCTAAATATACCCAAAAGCCTATAAAACCTAAACGTAAACTCAGAACTTCACGAAAATTGGTGAACGCATGCAGAGTATGACTATACAGAAGCACACCAATTTTTATGGAGATCGGACCATAGGTGGCGCTATAACTGTTAGAAAACTTTAAAAAACTTGTGTTTTTAATGCTTTTGGATGAAATTGTATATAACTCTGGATGTGATCGACTTATTTTGACAAGATATATATCTTTAGACTCCTGAATCCTTGCCGAGTTCAACGACATCAGACTTGCCAGGTTTCGGAAAATGGTTTGTGCCACGTTGTGATTTAGCGCTTAAAAAACGTTTGCGAATATCTTCGAAACCGTTTGTCCGATCGTCACGAAACCACAGTAGAAAACACGGAACCTAAGTTGGTTTACTATATGTTAAAGCCCAAATGTCAAAATTTTGATAGGAAGTGGCAAAAAAATCCAATCAAAATCTTTCATGGGTCAATTTTTATGCGCTCATATATATAAGTGTCTATAACGTCAAAACGAAATGAGATATTTTCACCAAATTTGGCACACGTATGTATGGATACACTCCGAGGACATCTCCCAAAAATGGTGGAGATCGGGCAATAGGTGGCGCTATAACTGTCAAAAAACCTTTAAAACTATATATTTCTATAATGAATTGCCTGACACTGTCATTTTGTGCCACCAGATGGCAGCAGAAGGCCACTAATATAATTCAAGGTTTCAAGAATTCAATGTTTTGTCATTTAAAATCCCTTTAAACCAGGGGTGCCCAATCCTGTTCCTGGATATCTACCTACCTGCACATTTTAGCTCCAACCCTGATAAAACACACCTGAATCAGTTAATTAAGATCTTCAGGAGCACTTCATAATTACAGACAGGTGTGTTGTGTTGAGCTGGGCTAAAGCTGAACTTTGTAGGAAGGTAGATCTGCAGGAACAGGATTGGACACCCCTGCTTTAAACTATATAAATCCTTATAATAACATTACAAATCACATTTTTTTCAAGGTTTACCACTTCATTTGTTCATGTGACTTATGTCTTTGCAGTAAGACAACATTACAATTACATTGTGACCTGAAAATTATATTTTTTTGTTTATGTGTGTGTGTATGTGTGTAAAGCATGCTTCGTATGTATAAGGTATTACTGTTTAAACCTTTTCTTTCTGTGTTTGTTTTAGCATATATGATTTCAGTGGTACATGCTTGCTAAATAAGACAAATCCTGCCTTAAACTGCCTTGAATGCTTGAACCCCGATAAAATGCTGCATGCAGCTTTAATTATTATTATTATTCTTTTTCTTCTGCCGTAAAACGCATCGTGCAGCCCAAACCGTAAGGCCTAGAGACTTGAAACTTTGTCAGATGATAGTACAAAAATCGAGGAGAGGTTGACAAAGTATGACCCAAATCGGCCAATAGGTGGCGCTACAGCGATCAAATGCGCAAAATGGCTCATAACTCCTAAACCGTTTGTCGTAGATTAAAAGAATTACATATTTGGAATCCTTGCGTCAAGGCGGTGACAAGCGTAGAAGATCAGATTTGCTCTCCGAGGTCCCGTTTTCCCGCCATTTTGAATTTTGTCCAAAACCTACTTTTCGAACTAGTCCTAGGTTTTTTGCCCGATCGGAACCAAACCAGTGCAGAAATGTTCTCTGGAGTGTGAATATCAATAATTATCAAAAAAAAGTTGAAATTTTGATTCACGGTCACGAAGGGGCGCCAAAACGTACGTTAAGGGCGGAGCCACTTTTACTAAAATGGCTATAACTCGAGAACGAAATGAGATATTTGCACCAAACTCGGTACACATGTGTATGGGCTCATTCTTTGGTCACGATAAAAAAATCTCGTCGATTGGGCATTAGGTGGCGCTATAACTTGAAAAAAACATAAACACGTCTGTAACTAAGCAACCGTTAGTCCAATCGACTTGAAATTTGGCATGCAGTGTCTTGGTCCAAGGGGGCATGATGGTCTATGAGGACATTGGCGTATCTCAAAAAACATGGCCGCCATCGGCCAATGAAGTTTGAGCGCCTATTAGACCAGGTTAACGGAGGCCGATCGGACAGAACTCAATGGGCATGTTCAACTCATGGTCCTAGAGGTCTGTAAGAATTTTGAAAGAAATCGGCCACAAGTTGGCGCTAACGAGTTTTACGCCTCGGTAATCACATGGTGTTTCATAAAATGCATATCATTTGATAGATCTCCTCATGCTGAACAACTTTGCCTCAAGAACCAATTCTGTCAATCAAATCGTTCATTAATTATTCGCAAATATGTGAAAAACCTACTTTTGCGAACTAGTCCTAGGTTTTTCACCCGATTGGAATGAAACCAGTGTAGGACAATTCTATGGACTCTCTAGATCAATAATTATCAAAAAAAAGTTGAACTTTGTCCTTTGGGTTGCTATAACTGGTCATTTAGAAAATGGGTGTGGCAAAATGTACTCAAAAGCCTATAACTCCTAAACGAAAACTCGGAACTTCACGAAAATAAGTGAGCATATGCCAAATATTGTTCTAAATAAGCATGACAAATTTTGTGAAGATTGGGCAACAGGTATAGAAGTTCAAGCTCGTTGGAAAGGCCCTTTCCCCAACTAGATTCGATTCAAGTTTGGTGCGATTTGGTCTAGGCGTTCTTGAGATATAAGCACAAAAAGATACGCATTAGACCAGGCGTAACTCCCGACCCCCAACACTCACTGTCCCGGCGATGGTCTCGTTCCACAGGGCCCGTTGAGCTCTATCTACCCTCTGAGTTTCAGAATTTTTCGATGTCCTGTTCCTGAGATATAAGCGATAAACCAAATTCCTATTCATCATTCATTCATTCATTCATTATTTTGGTGTGAAAAAGACAAGACTTGCACTAAGATTTTCTTACCTATCATGTAATTTCAAATATCTACAACAAAACATTTTGCGTGGCAAAATGTACTCAAGAGCTTATAATTCCTAAATTAAAACTCAGAACTTCACGAAATTAAGTGAGCACACGCAGTTTGCGAATATTTATTTGCACTTTATTTGCACTTTATTTGCGAATATTTTCGAAACCGTTTGTCCGATCGTCACGAAACCACCGTAGAAAACACGAAACCTAAGTTGGTTTACTATATGTTAAAGCCCAAATGTCAAAATTTTGATATGAAGTGGCAAAAAAATCCAATCAAAGTCTTTCATGGGTCAATTTTTATGCGCTCATATATATAAGTGTCTATAACGTCAAAACGAAATGAGATTTTTTCACCAAATTTGGCACACATATGTATGGATACACTCCGAGGACATCCCCCAAAAATGGTGGAGATCGGGCAATAGGTGGCGCTATAACTGTCAAAAAACCTTTAAAACTATATATTTCTATAATGAATTGCCTGACACTGTCATTTTGTGCCACCAGATGGCAGCAGAAGGCCACTAATATAATTCAAGGTTTCAAGAATTCAATGTTTTGTCATTTAAAATCCCTTTAAACCAGGGGTGCCCAATCCTGTTCCTGGATATCTACCTACCTGCACATTTTAGCTCCAACCCTGATAAAACACACCTGAATCAGTTAATTAAGATCTTCAGGAGCACTTCATAATTACAGACAGGTGTGTTGTGTTGAGCTGGGCTAAAGCTGAACTCTGTAGGAAGGTAGATCTGCAGGAACAGGATTGTTCCACAGGGCCCGTTGAGCTCTATCTACCCTCTGAGTTTCAGAATTTTTCGATGTCCTGTTCCTGAGATATAAGCGATAAACCAAATTCCTATTCATCATTCATTCATTCATTATTTTGGTGTGAAAAAGACAAGACTTGCACTAAGATTTTCTTACCTATCATGTAATTTCAAATATCTACAACAAAACATTTTGCGTGGCAAAATGTACTCAAGAGCTTATAATTCCTAAATTAAAACTCAGAACTTCACGAAATTAAGTGAGCACACGCAGCATATGCCTCTAAAGAAGCATGCCAATTTTTATGGAGATCGACCAATAGGTGGCGCTATAACTGTAAAAGCTTTAAAATCCATATATTTTCAATGGTAAATTGCCTGTTTTGGCTGAAAATGCTCAATTCCTTCTATGATTTAGGTGTTTACATGCTTGGTAAATAAAACTTAAATATCTTTTAAACTTTAAAGTATCTTTTTATGCATATCTGCTTAAAGGTCTTAAATGCTTGAACCCCGGTAAATGCTGCTTGCAGCTTTAATTATTATTATTCTTTTTCTTCTGCCGTAAAACGCATCGTGCAGCCCAAACTGTAAGGCCTAGAGACTTGAAACTTTGTCAAATGATAGTACAAAAATCGAGGAGAGGTTGACAAAGTATGACCCAAATCGGCCAATAGGTGGCGCTACAGCAATCAAATGCGCGAAATGGCTCATAACTCCTAAACCGTGTGTCACAGGCTCAAGTGTCTTATATCATTGGAAAGCTGAGACCTTGACGAACAAAACGTATATCTCCAATTTCATTTCCGGTATGAAAATTTTTCCGCCATTTTGAATTTTGTCAAAAACCTACTTTTGCGAACTAGTCCTAGGTTTTTCGTCCGATCGGAACCAAACCAGTGCAGAAATGTTCTCTGGAGTCTAAAGATCAATAATTATCGAGAGAATTTTAAAATTTTGATTCACAGTCGCTAAGGGGCGCCAAAACATGCAATATGGGCGGAGCCACTTTTACTAAAATGGCTATAACTCGAGAACGAAATGAGATATTTGTACCAAACTTAGTACAGCTATGTAAGGACTCAATCTTTGGTCACGATAAAAAAATTGCGACGATTGGCCACTAGGTGGTGCTATAACTTGAAAAAAACATAAAAACACTATAACTATGCAACCGTTGGTCCGATTGACTTGAAATTTGGAATGCCGTGTCTTGGTCCAAGGGGGCATGAACGTCTATGAGGACATTGGCATATCTCAAAAAACATGGCCGCCATCGGCCAATGAATTTTGAGCACCTATTAGACAAGGTTAACGGAGGCCGATCGGAACGAAACTCGATGGGCATGTTCGAGTCATGGACCTAGAGGTCTGTAAGAATTTTGAAAGAAATCGGTCACAAGTTGGCGCTAACGAGTTTTACGCCTCGGTAATCACGTGGTCTTTCATAAAACCACACAATATGCATATCATTTGATAGACCTCCTCATGCTGAACAACTTTGCCTCTAGAATCTATGCTGTCAATCAAATAATTCATTAATTATTCGCAAATATGTGAAAAACCTACTTTTGCGAACTAGTCCTAGTTTTTTTGCCCGATCGGAACGAAACCAGTGTAGGACAATTCTATGGACTCTCTAGATCAATAATTATCCAAAAAAAGTTGAACTTTGCCCTTTGGGTCGCTATAACTGGGTCATTTAGAAAATGGGCGTGGCTAAATATACACAAAAGCCTATAAAACCTAAACAAAAGCTCAGAACTTCACGAAAATAGGTGAGCACATGAAGTATATGACTCTAAAGAAGCATGCCAATTTTCGTGTAAATCGGACAATAGGTGGCGCTGTAATTGTGAAAAAACTTTAAAAACATATGGTTTTAATGGTTTTAGATGAAAATATATATAACTTTGGATGCGTCTGACTTATTTTCATGGGAGTCACTTCTTTAGACTCCTGAATCCTTGCAGAGTCTAACGATACCAAATATGGTAGGTTTCGGCCTATGGTTTGTGCTACGTTGTGATTTAGCGCTTAAAAAACTTTTGCGAATATCTTTGAAACCGTTAGTCCGATCGCGACGAAACCAGCGTAGGAAACACGGAACCTAAGTTGGTTTACTATATGTGAAAGCCCAAATGTCAAAATTTTGATGGGAAGTGGCAAAAAAATCCAATAAAAGTCTTTCATGGGTCATTTTTTACGCTCTCTTATATATAAGTGTCTATAACTTCAAAACGGAATGAGATATTTTCACCAAATTTGGCACACATATGTATGGCCAAACTCTGAGGACACCCCAAAAAAGTGGTGGAGATCGGGCAACAGATGGCGCTATAACTGTCAAAAAACCTTTAAAAACCATGTTTTTCCTTACTGAATTGCCTGTATTGGCTGTAAATGGCCTTTTCCGTCTATGATCTAAATGTTTACATGCTTGCTAAATAAAATATAATAACTTATTATGTGCTTAAAGGCCTTAAATGCTTGAACCCCGGTAAATGCTGCTTGCAGCTTTAATTTATTTTGTTCTTCCATCATGAAAGGCAAGTTAAGAATTTCCAGAAAATAATCAATTTCATCTTCCTTATCTACTTAAATTTTAGACAAAAGTTTTTTATAGAAAGATTCAAATGTTGATTGAATTTGGTCTTGTTTTGTTAAAATTACACTATTCTGCCCATCTCTTTAGGCCCAAACATTCTATACAGGAGTCCATTTTAGACTTGATTAAAGTTTTTCGGCCCCAAAAGTCCTCGATCATGAACTTCATATACATGCCTCATTTTGATGTTACTTGAGCTATAGAGTATTGCATATTTGATGCAATGGACATATTTCTTGGCCAAAGAGTACTCGATCTTGAACTTTTTATATATACATACTGATGATGCCTTTCTGATGTCACATCAGCCATACTGTTGTCACTATTTGACCTAATGAACATATTTCTGGGCCAAAAGTACTCTTGAACTTTCAATACATATTCATTGATTGACTCTGATCTTGCTTGAGTTATATATGAACCCATGATGACCTACTGAACAAATTTTTGGCAAATTAGTCTTTGATGATCAACTTTTTATATCAAGTCATTGACTCTTTCTGATGATACATCAGCCACAGAGAATTGCATATTTGACCTAATGGACAAATTTCTGTCAAATTGGCACCCAATCTTCAACTTTTAATACATACTCATTGACTCGTTCTGATGTTACTTCAGTCATGTATGAAGTCCATTTTAGACCTACTTAAACATTTTGTTGTTGTTGATCATGAATTTTGTATACATAATTATTGACTTCATCTAATGTTAGATAAGCCAGACAGTAGTCCATATCTGACCGATGGAACATATTCCTGGCCAAAATAGTATTCGACATTGAAGTTTTTATATAAGCTCACTGACGCTTTCTGATTTCACGTCAGTCATATAGAATTCTATATTTTACCTACTGAACAATCTTGAACTTTCTATTCAGCAGTCTATTTTAGACTTGATTAAAGTTTTTCGGTCCCAAAAGTCCTCGATCATGAACTTTATATACATGCCTCATTTTGATGTTACTTTAGCCATAGAGTATTGCATATTTGACATAATGGACATATTTCTGGCAAATAAGTCCTCGATCATGAACTTTCTATACATACTCATTGACTCCATCTGATGATACGTCAGCCATAGAATACTGCAAATGTGACCTAAAGGTCATATTGCTGGCCAAAGAGCTTGAACTTTGCACACATGACTATTGACTCCTTCTGATGTTACTTCACCCATAAAGAAGTTCATATTAGGCATACTGAACATATTTCTAGCTAATTAGACCTCGATCTTGAATTTTCCATCCATATTCCTTCTGGGTTTTTTTCCTTGAGCTTTACAAGAGTCCATTTTAGACTTGATTAAAGTTTTACAGTCCCAAGAGTCCTCGATCATGAACTTTATTTACATGCCTCACTCTGATGTTACTTGAGCCATAGAGTATTGCATATTTGACATAATGGACATATTTCTGGCCAAACAATACTCAATCTTGAACTTTTTACATATACTTAATGATGCCTTCTGATGTCACATCAGCTTTACTGGAGTCCATATTTGACCTAATGAACATATTTCTTAGAGTTGGGGTACTCGAACTTGGACTCGGACTCGAGTCCGGACTCGAGTCCAATTTTGAATGAACTCAGACTTGTCACGCACTCGGGTGAATTTGTACTTGACACGAACTTGAACATTTTGGACTCGGAAAATATTCCGAGTACAGTCGAGTCCGCGTCATGTGTAACAATAAAACCAGCATAAAATTGAGATGAGAAATTAATTAATGTCTCCCCATCTGTCATTTTACTGCACCACACCGGCAGGCAGCAGTAGCATATCTATCATCTTATGCTTGCAGACAAAACACACACATCACTCACTGGACATCAATGTGTGGCTAGGACGATGTCTTCAAAGTCAGCAATAATTTGTTTTGCTTACGAAAATCATAAAGAATTTATTTGCAAGACATCCGGTAAAAAGAAGCACTCTGCGGATTGCAAATTTTGCAAAACAACTCTTACTGATGTTTCTGGCACGACTTCAAATTTCTACCGACATGTTCAGAGAAAACAAAGAAAGGTAAGTTGCTTTTATACCAATTTAAATCCAAATAATATTGTTAGGGCTGGGCGATATGATGCTAAATAATGATGAATTATCTAATGGTTTTACACTTGCACGGTCAAATAAATTCACACAAATCATGTCAAAATGTAAGTTTGGCCGAGTATTCATGTAAACAGTCGGTTATGTACATTGGTAAGATGTCTTAAGTAAATGTAAACAAACAGTTGGGGAAAATCGTCAATATCAGTTAAATAAATCTGTTGCCGTAATGTTAACAAAATCACTCACTCACTCTACTGATAACTAACTTTATTAAATGTAATGAGAATCAATGTGCATGTCATACAGTGAAGTCTGTTTTATTTTACATTTAATTGCTTTATTTAATTTCAGTAGTATTTATTCTTACTTGAATACTATTTGGACCTACTTGAGAAAACAATTATCGTGAAATAAGATTTTAGTATCGCCCACCCCTAAACATTAGCATTTGGTGATTCCAGTCTTTAATTTTACAAAATGTTAAATGTAATTTTTAATGTGGGAAATAATATAAACCCTGCTGATCGAGATTTGTTTTTTACATTTTAGTAAGGAAATTAACATATCACCACAGAAATGCAGGGACTGTAAATATAGTCCTTTTAAATTTAAAATGATTTGCTCTTAATGTAATGTAATTATTTTCTATCAATTACTTAATGTGATCTGAATTGCAATAACTAGTAAAATAGCTTAAACAAAACTTTGCAAAAAAAATGTTTTAGGCACATTAGACAAATACCTTTGTTTTGCATGTACCTTCTGTTTTTGAATTAGCAAGTATTGTTAAAATTTTCTCTTTTTTTGTCCCAGAATAAGAGAGTACCAAAGACAGCAGCAGCAACCAACAGATGCTGCACAGCCCAGCATTGCAGGATTTGCAAGACCAGAATTGACCAATCAAGCAGTGAAACGTTATGATGCAAGTTCTCCAAGACAACAATAAATTCATAATGCCATCATTAAGGATCTCCTCATTGGCTGCACTTTACCTCTGTCAATTGTTGAAAATCAGCATTTCAGGCATTTCCTGAAAGTAATGGACAGCAAATACACTCCCATTTCAAGAAAAACAATAACTGAAAAACACATTCCTTTGTTGGTTGCTCAGATGAAAGATTCAATTAAAAGGAAGCTCCAGACCCAATCATATGTGTCCATAACTGCTGACATATGGTCTGATCGAACCATGCGGTCCTTCTTCAGTGTTACAGCCCATGGATTAAACCAAGATGGAAATCAGCTGGAGTCCTTTCTTTTAGACTGTAGGAGGTTTTGTGGCAGACACAGTGGAGACAACATAGCCATGGCATTTGATGAGATCATTGATGAATATAACATAGCAAGTAAAGTCAGGTACATTATTACTGATAATGCAGCCAATATGAAGTGTGCATTCAAAGTCAAGCTACCACAGGAAGAGGAGCACAGTGATGGCAGTGATGCAGAAGAGGAAAACTTAGATGATGAGAGTCTTTGGGAGGATGTGACCTGGGAAGACGAGACTATCATGGTGAGAACAAGACAAAGGCTGTCATGTTTTGCACATTCTCTGCAATTAGTTGTACATGATGGCATGAAAGAAGCCAAGGCCTTTTCTTCAGCACTTGCCAAAATGTCAAAATTAACCTCATTACTTCACACAAGTACTACATTTAAAGAACGATTTGAGGCTACATTTGGGACAGATAGATCAATTCCTGCAGCTACATCCACACGCTGGAACAGTACATTCAAGCAGCTACAGGCCCTTACAGCACTTGACCATAGGGATCTCACACAAATTTGCAGTTCAGACTTTCAACATGTCCTTTTTTCAGTTCGTGAATGGAATCAACTAAAGGATTTAGGTTCTGTTCTCTTTCCTTTTGCAGTGGTCCCCACTGTACTTGATTTAAACACTCATCTGCTCCAAATATCAGAGTTACGAAGTCATTGCCGGCCACTAGCCACAGCCCTTCGGCAATCACTTTTAAAGAGATTCTCTGGGATCTTTGTGAGAACCAAAATGGTTGAGCAAAATGGGAAAGAGGACGAGTTCAACCATAATGTCTATTTCTTGGCAACAATGCTTGATCCTCAGTTTGGCCTGAACTGGGTTGATCTAGATGTAACCAACAATGAGAGTCCAGATTCGGTGAAGAAATTCAGAGAGGATCTGAAAAGAACACTTATAGGTAATTCATTTTATTTGCTTTAATAACCTAAAAATGATTTGTCTGCATTTTATTCTGAAGCAAACTTCTTATTTGTCTACTATATATTCTGTATACTGCAGAGCATAAAAATATGCAGTAGGCATACAATAATGGTCCTTAGGTCCCTAAATCCAAATGCATTTTAACGTGGGTTATTTGTGCATGTTTCACATTTTTCAGATACTTTGACTGCAGAAGTTGAGGCCACAGCAGATGGAGACATACTGCATTCTGGAGGTGATGCTGATGAAACCACAGATTCTCCTCCTGGCAAATGCCCACGACTTCTAGCTCGCTATCGAGCCCACAAACACCTGAGCCACTCAGCTAAGGATGCATGCATTTCAGCTCAGATACACAAGTACTTTGATGCCATTCAAGACACAGACACAAATACAAATACAGCACTTGAATTTTGGTCGACAAACAGGGAGAGATTCCCACAGCTTTACTCTCTGGTTGTAAAAGTGCTGTCTATTCCAGTATCCTCTGCACCAGTAGAGCGTGTCTTTAGCAAAGGTGGCCTCATTGTGAGACCACATCGTGCACGCTTAACTCATAAAATGGTCACAGCGCTTGTATTTTTGAAAAGCAATATGGCCCTGGTTTAGTGCTTGACTGTGCACTATAGTACATTTCATGTTCAGTGTTCATTACAACTCATGTTACAAGACCAGAGAGCTGTGTTAAGAAAGGAGTTTGTTGTTGATTAAGCACGGTAATAAAGCTTTAAGTTTGTTGTTATGACTAGCTGATAGATTTAAACTCTAGTCTGAGTATTTCCTCAGCCTATTTAAATGTGGGAGAGAGGCATTAAACAACTGAAATGTCAGCTGTAACTGGAGGACAATATAGTGTGATACAATAATAAAACAGGTTCATTTGTATTTTGATGCACTTGTAATACAATAAAAGTTCTACATATACCCTTCTTTTCTTTGAAACCTTTTTTGATAGGAAACTAGTTCTGTTAACTAGTTGTAAAATAAAAATGTTCAATGGCAATGACAAGATGTAATAGTGGTATTTTTTATTACATTTTTATATTGCCATTGGTTTAATGGGTTGAAAGGTTAAAATATTAATAGAATGTAAAAATTTACAATACCAATTTATAATCTTTTTTAATTTAATTACTTTCTGGACTCGGGCGGACTCGACTCGGACTCTGCCTTTAAGAACTCGGACTTGAGTCCAACTCGGCCCCTTTTGGACTCGGTCTCGGACTTGGACTTGATGTTTAAGGACTTGGTCTTGACTCGTACTCGACAAAGGTGGACTCGGACCCAACTCTAATATTTCTGGCCGAAAAGTACTCGATTTTGAACACACATTTGATTTTCAATACACACTCCTTGATTCACTCTGATGTCTCTTGAGCCATATATGAAGCCATTTTGACCTACTGAAAAAAAATTCTGGAAAATTAGTCCTCGATGATGAACTTTTTATATAAATTCATTGACTCCTTCTGATGGTATGTCAGCCACAGAGAATTGCATATTTGACCTAATGAACATAGTTCTGTCAAATTGGTACTCAATCTTGAACTTTCAATACATACTCATTCTGACTCATTCTGATGTTACATCACAAAGACCGTAGTCCATATTGGACATAAAGAACATATTTCTGGCTCAAGAGCACTTGATCTGAGTCACATCAGCCATACTCACTCTGATGTTTATTCAGCCATATATGAAGCTGAATAGCAGAAGGAGTCGGTTTGTATGGTTGAAGTAACATCAGAAGGAATGAATAGAAATGTATAAAAAGTTCAGATTCAAATAATCTTAGGCCAGAAATATATCCATTAGGTCAAAATATGCAATACTCTATGGTTAACGTATCATCAGGAGTCAATAGTAATGTATAAAAAGTCCCCTTTGGCCAGTCTACTAGGTCTAATATGGACTACTGTCTGAATGATCTAACATGAGATGGAGTCAATAATTATGTTTAGAAAGTTTATGACTGAGGACTAATTTCGCGGAAATATGTCCATTAGGTCAAATATACTCTATGTATGGCATCAGAACAATTCAATGTGTAAAAAAATTCATGACAGAGCTAATTTTTCAGAAATATGTTCAGAAGGTCAAACGTATTTATGGCTGAAGTATCATCATATTGAGGCGATGAATATATATAGAAAGTTAATGATCAAGGACTCTCGAGACAGAAAAAAATTTAAGTAGGTCTTATATTGACTACTGTTGTAATATGAGGAGTCACTGAAATATGTTCATTATGTCAAATTTGCACTATCGTCTGTCTGATGTGACATTAGCAGGCTTCAATAAGTATATGTGTAGCATATGCACACGTATCAGGATAATCAATAAACTTTGGAATGTTCAGAATGCTTTTAGCATGCTGGACTGGGTTGTAAAATCTCATCTCGGCGCCGGCCGGTTTAGAGAAAAACAGACCCTCTGACACCTTTGTGGCCCAATTTCCTAGTTCTTAGGACATCAAAGGGGCCCCTCATGTGGAGTACGGTCCAGATTCACATTCCAACACCCACCACACACACACAGACACACACAAAAACACACAAACATACATTATTGACTGTATATGTAAAATATAACTATGCCAAGTCACATCCATGTATGTACCCATCATGTATCTCGAGTGTATGCATGTTTCCTAATGTTTAGACTTAGTTTAAATAACTGTAGTTGAGTTAGTTTTAGTTGTAATAAAGGAATTTTGTCTGTAAACCATAACTTCCTTTATATACCTGTCTGATCTATCGAGTTTGATCTCGTTTTAAAGCTCTGGCTACTGATCATTCACTGAGATATGTCACATAGCTGACAAATGCATTTTTCTATGTGTATAATGATACTGTGAAGAAAGTACTACATCTCGAAATCTGATCTGATAGTCATAAATTCAGCTTGGAGACAAGACAAAGAAAGAGCTTGCCCGCCAACTTTGCATCAATGTCATTGGCTATTCCACCTCAAAGAGGTGTGTCGGCTTATCTGTCATAAAAGAGGAGCACCAGGATTCTTCTGTGTGTTCACCCGATGGCCCTGAATCGTCCATCGCCCACTCACGCACGTCTCTCCCGGACGTCACGGCGACGCGCTTCCATCATGCTCATCACGGGACCACCATCTCTCCAGCGAAACTAACTTTCACGTCCTCAGTTCAAACCCTCCCGCGGAAACGGAAGAAGCCAATGAACTGCAGCAGCACTGACCTGAAACCCCGCAAGCAAACTGATGCAAGTACCGTTTCTGAATCTTAGATAATGAAACTTCTGTGCTGGCTTTCAAGGACTGTTAGGTTTTGCTATTTGCCTTCTCTCTTTCCTTCCTTTCCTGTCTCTACGTTCCCTTTTTGTATATATTTGTATATTCTGTATTTAGACGTATGACCTCTGTAGTCGTAGTTTGCATATATTAAACACATTATTCATGCTTGATTGTTCTTTTTGCTCATTTCAACAAAAACCCGGTCACTTTAACGTTTCGATCCTATATCCATGCTTTACGTTTGGATGCTAGAATAGGAGGTCCTTCTCGTGGCCAGAGAAAAAGCTTCCTTTGATAATATTGTATGAGGAGCTTAGTTTGCTGGACAAACGAACAGTTTCTCTAAATAATTATTAAACCAGAACTAATCATATATAGAATTAATTATAATTCGTTATAATTAATTCACCATATATGGTTAATTCCCCCTTGGGTCGGTATGTGCATAATAATTATTCATAAATCTTTATGAATTATTATATTCATATTCCACCCATAAATTGATTAATAACTGTACAATCGCTACATATATATTTTTGGTGGAGAATGTGGGCAACGTTTTAAACTTGGTTTTTGGTGAACGAGCAATGTAGAATAATTTGTGTGTGATTTTAATGTGTATGCGCGCTTTATTCAGTGAGATAAGACGCACGCGTCCTCACTTTGAAGATACGTTAACAAGCTGCTTTGTGTCTAAAAACACGGTAGTAAATTGTTGAACGTGAAATAATACTGCAGTCCATTAATATTCAGACTCGTATGCAAGAGGGCGACAATCTTTTGCAATACAGTTTGAATATTAATTTCCGCTTGAATAAACGAATTGAATCGTATTCAGCGTTTTGAAGGGAGATTTGTGGCGAGATTCCCACCTATCTTTCAAAGGCCTTATTATTATTATATTTGCCGCTATTAAATCTGAATTAATTGTGTCGTCCAATAATTCACAATAGCTGGCGCTCCTGGGGGACGTCATCGGCTTAGCTAACCAATCATGATCCCCGTTACAGATCTAATCGGAAAAGCAGTCTATCTGATTTAACGATTGATGTGTAAGAATTTGGAGCCGTTTACGCCCTGATCCAGCCTGAACTGTAACAGCGGCGAAGCAATCCCGCAAAGTTACATATTCGCGTGCACTAAAGTTTGCACCAAAAGGGACTGATTCCCAAAGTTGTGTACCCTGTGAGTAAAACGGTACATATTGTGTCCAGTAAACTGGCACCAAAGAATCCGCTGAGGTTCTATAATTGTAATCGTGATCGTGCAGTTAAAACAGCCGTAAAGGGTCAGAACCCTACAAGCGCGCTCATTTTTATATCACGAATTAAAGAAGGTGGATGCAGTAACTCTGACCAGACGCCAGAGGGCAGTCTGTTCAGGTGTGGCACCCCTCCCTACTTATTGGTTGTGTGGACTCATTGATGCCACCGTGTGGACGTTCTGAGTTAAAGCTGCTCTCCATACTTTGAACTGAATTATCTCCAAATGATCTTTTGCTGCTCTATACTGCGGAGAGTTGTAAAAGTAATTTGCTTTTGGTGGTTATGCTTTCCAATCGTTTTTGGAATGTGGTTTACTATTTTAAATTTAATTTAAATTAAGTTTCCCTTCCAACAAGAGAATTCACCTTCTGAGAGTGCTCCCCCTGGTGGACACTACCAGATAAGTCAATTCTCTTTTCCTTGTATTCTTTTCCTGTGTTCACAGATTTACTCTATTTTATTTTATTTTATTTTATTTTATTTTATTTTATTTTATTTTACTTTGTTTTATTTAATTTATTCCCTTTTGTCTTTTCTCTCGAGTTATTTTCTTATTTTTTTATTTTTACTTTGGAAATTCATTCCTTTTTATCACTTAATGTTTTATTTTATTCACTCTTAGCTCTGGGTCCTGTTTGTTATTGGCTGGCAATAACATTCACGCACACCCAAGCCTCCCTTATTTCATACACTTATTTTAAATTCAATTAAATAACATTTAATTGAAATTTAAAATTAAGTAGTGTCAATCAGTTGGCATTTTGCTCATCCAGAAGCAATTCCCTTCAGGGAAACTCACAAATAGGGAAGGCTTTCTCCTCTCTTTTCCCATTCTGTTATTCTATGCACTTATTTAAATTCAGTTGAACAGAGTTTAATTCGAATTTGAATCAAGTGCCTCTGGACTGTCTTCCTTTTCTCCCTTTTCCCATTCCGTTATTCCATGCACTTGTTTGAATTCAATTAAACAGAGTTTAATTCGAATTTGAATCAAGTGCATCTGAATTATTTAGTTTTTTTCTTTACCCCTTCTGCTCATTTCCGTTCTAGTTTAGCTAGTTCATTCTGACTGTCATTTTTAGGCTCATTTTCTTTTGTCCTACACACTTAGTTATTTAAATTTGGTTTAAACAAGAGTTAAATTGAGATTTAAATTTAAAAGTTGTGTTTACTTGACTGTTTGTGTACTTGCAGATAAGGCCCCTTTCAGCACCCGGTGGCGAAGTTGATGGTTGCTCCAGTGAGTTCCAGTGAGTGGAGCCGCCTAGCCTGGCGGGTCTTGCACTGACTGTGTGTGAATCGGGGACATTCTGACCTCGTATCACGGGCAACACGCAAGGACGTCAGCGAGTTGTGTGTCAGGTACAGGGAGGCAACGAGTCCAGTTTGACAAAGGCAATTTTGTTTCATTTCCCTGCTCAGGCTTCTGCACGACAGAACCGCCCATTTGGAGTAACTGCCCGTAAAGGGGACAGACTCTGAGTTCAGGGAAAACTCAATTTTGACCGGTCAATCTGGCCGTTGGCGCAAATACCTTGCCGAAGTGCGCAATTGTGCTGATGTTCCCTGTTTGAGAGGTTGCACCGTGGTACAAAGGGGACAGGTTGCCACGGACACCGCAGTCGAGTGTTTGAACATCTAGGAAAGGTTGCCTGCCATTGAGTTCTTATCTGAGCACCCACGATTCACCCAGGCCTAAATTAGTGACATACAGTCACTTCACCTAATTGAAAGCCACAGAATATTGCATATTCTGCGATTATTCAGGTGCGGGCCAACCCTTATACTCTTAAGCCATACCATTATGACGCAATACTCTTAAGCCAAGCCATTTATGACGCAACAGTGCACTCGTCTGGCCCGTCATAAACCCCACCGTGATAGGAAGTTAAGTTTCACTTTTCCCCTCTAGCCCTTCTGTTTTATTTTATTGCTATTCTATTTTTATTCCTTTCTATTTGTTTACCGTTCTATTTCATTTAACTGCATCCATCCTGTTCTGTTCTGTTCTGTTTTGCTTTTCTACTGTGTTTGTTTCTTTCAGTTCACGTAAAGGCAGAGCCTGTGAGAGCCATCACGGAAAACTGAATAATAGATAGACGACTGAGGAGCGAGAGTCATCAAAGGACTCTTAGAGCTACCGCCTGTCAAATTCTTTATTTCAATCCGGCACTCACCCACACAAATTGACCCACGTGGTCCTTTTGGCTATCGACAATTAAGTGTCTAGCCTACATTCCACTAACTGTCTGCACCAGTTAATGGGAATCAAACCAAAGAATTATATAATCATGCATTATTATAAGTCGTTAGTTCTGCGCGTGCTTGCATTGGTTCTGTTTGTGCTGTCTTTTCTCGCCAACAGCAAGCTAACGTGTTCAGAGCAGCCAGCCCCAGCACCCACGGGGACCGACTCAAGACCCGGTTGGGCTCCCTGACCAGCACGTTCCTGCCCAACGCTGCCGTGGATCCCCAGCACCTAAGCAACGAGCAGCTGGACGACAACCTGAATTGACTGATGGCCCACGATCCGACGCCGAGCTACAAAGAATGGGCGAAAGTCATCCGGGCCATCGCCCACAACCTCAAGCTTCAGGCGGAGGATGCCCGGAGGAATCAGGCCCAGACTCAACATCACCACGATCAGCGACTCGTCGAGACCCAGAACCAGCATTGGACAGCGGATGAATCCAAACCCGAGCTACAGGAGGAGCTGCAAAGACTTCAAAAAGCCCTTGCAGAGTTCCACCTGGAGGTGGAGCGTAGAGAACTATTGGAAAAGGTATCCAAAGAAGAACTGACTGGAAAACTCCAACACAGTGAAGCTCTCCTAGCCAAAGCAGAGACTAAGCTGAAAGACAGACACACTAAAGCCATGGCCTGTGAAAATCATCTTAAACAGGCCCAGAAAGGAGTCATGGCTCCGACACAACAAAGAGACTATGTGAATGAACTTGACACTTGTTACAGAGAACTGAAAAGTGGCATGGGAGGGGAAACACACATCACAGAGTTTCCCCTAACCAGTAAAGAATCCCTAACCAATCCAAAGGGGGTTAAAAGCCCACTGCCCAAAACGTCCAGCGGCCAAGAACCTTCGCCAGCAGCTACAACATCCAACTACAAGCACCGGCGACAGGTTCTGATTCAGAAGCTTTCTGACCCTGCATCAGATCAAGGGCTCCCCGCTGCCATGGACCTTAAACGGGGCAGACTGAAAAACCCACAAGCTTACTGCAACCGACTGCAAATGGCCTACTTCAGAGCACGTAATCAGCCAGCAATGGAGGAAGATTGCATCTTCAAAACCCTGTTTCTCCAAAATCTGCACCCTGCGGTGAGTGATCATCTGGCAGCCTTGGCCTGCCCACACAGTATGTCTACTCAGCAGCTGCGAAACTTGGTTGATGAAGCTCACTCCAAGCAGGGCACTGCTCCTGAAAAGACTGTAGAAAATCCAACTAGTTACCCAGGCTCCGATCACTGCCCAGAAACCTGTCCTTACCTTTTTGAAAGACTGAGAAATGAAGCTGAAAGACAAAGTCGGACTCTCACGTCACAAAGATGTGAGCTGAATGTGCAGTCGCACAGTCAAACTGAAGTCTACCTTGAACAAATAGCTCCCATGCACCACACAATTGGCCCAGTGAGCCTCCTGTGTGCAAATGGACATGTTTCCCTGTTTCATCCACAAAGACCTGCTAGACTGCTTTGAGCCCTTATTGAACGCCAGACCGCTGAAAATCTGGGCTCAAGTGTGTGAACTTCTGCCTTCCCAGTCACCCAGACCACCTGAGCCAGACGGTCAGGTCACAGAGGTCGCGGGAAATCTCACAGCTAGCTGCGGGAACCCCGTCTCAGGGCAAAGTTCAAGTTTGCTACCCGGCGCACTTCAACTGACCATAGACTTTAACTTCCTCTGCTCCAAGATCATGACAGACTCACAGCTGAATGATGTAACTACAACAGACATTATTCTCACACTGTGGGCAGACAACTCAGCCTTCAGCCACATGCTGTTAAGTGCTCTCATTGAAGGAACACCGGACCTCCCATTTGTCAACATGCAAACACGCTTCCCAATGGACCTTTGTCTGTCAACCACGACGACTGCCAAGGACATCCGCGTTTTGAACTTGAAGTGGAACAACCAGCAAATGCTACTGTAAAAAGTTCAAAACTTGTAAAAAGTTCAATATTAAATACTGTTTGCTAAGAAATATGTTCTGACAGCCACAGGACTACTGTCTGTACTGATCTAACATCAGATGGAGTCAATGAGAATGCATAGAAAGTTCATGACCGTTATGGTCCATTAGGTCAAATATGCAGTACTCTATGGTTGACTTATCATCAAAAGGATATTTATGTATAAATATCAATATTTATGTATGAAAAGTTCAAGATCGAGTACTCTTTGGCCAGAAATATTCCCATTATGTCAAGTAAGCAATACATGGCTAATCAGTCATCAGTCAATTTGTATGTATAAAAAGTTCATGATCAAGGACTAATTTTCCAGAAATATATTCAGGAGTTCAAACATGATCGATGATTATGATGTTAGATCAGTGTTTTTGTTTTTGTACACAATGCAAGGAAACAGTGTGTATGTTATCTCTTCATTTCACTGCGGATTAAGTAGTCCATACACATTTTGTATGGACTACTGTTCTTCTGATATAACATCAGAAGGAGTCAATGAGTCTGTATAGATAGTTCATGATCGAGGACTCTTGGGCCAGAAATATGTTCAAATTAACATTAGCAAATATGTCAAATTTGTACTGTCAGTGTGATTTGACATCAGAAGGCTTCAATGAGTATATGTAAAAAGTTCAATATCAAATACGGTTTGGTTAGAATTATGGTCAGTCAGCCAATTATGAACTATTGTCTGTACTGATCTAACATCAGGTCAACTGGAATGTATTGAAAGTTCAGTACTGCGTATTTGACCTAATGGACATATTTCTGGCAAATTAGTCCAGTCATGAACTTTCTAGACATTAAACATTGACTCCATCAGATGTTAGATCAGTATGCAGTCAATTTGTATGTATAAAAAGATAATGATTGAGGACTAATTTGCCAGAAATATCTGGACCGACACTATGTTGCTGATCTGGACCGACATTATGTTGCTGTCTGGGATGTTCAGTGCATGGGTCATACATTGGCTCATGTATTGGTAAAGTAACATCAGAGTGAGTCACTGACTATGTATAGAAAGTTCATGATTGAGGATTTATTTGCCAGAAATATGTTCAGTTGGTCTAATATTGACTTCTTTATTGTTCAAGTAACATCAGGAGTAATGTATAGACACGTATAGATTGAGAAATGTATAGATTGAGATCAAGTACTCTTTCACTAGAAGTATTTCCATTATGTCAAATATGCACTGTTAGGAAACAGTTATGCACTGTTTCCTTGCAATGAATACAAAAACTAATGGTAACACTATACAATATGTAACGTCTGGATGGATCAGTTCAGAGTCAATAAACTTTGGAGCTTTCAGAACGCTTTTAACCTGATGAACTTTGTTTGTAAATCACTAAATCGGCTCCGGCCGACTGTGACTTTTGGCAGGTTTGTGGACCCGTGAGGGTAAACAGAAAACTCCAACTTCCCAACTTTGGAGACTTCAAAAGGAGCACCCCCCCAGAGACTGACCAGATCACATTTCAACACGCAGCACACACACACAGACACATACAGAAACACACAAACATACATTTTTGACTGTATATGTAAAATACAACTATGCCGAAATATATCCATCATGTATTTCGAGCGTATGCATGTTTCCTAGTGTTTAAATGAGTGTATTTGTGCTAGTGTGCATTTTAATGATGGAATTTTGTCTGTAAACCATAACTTCTTTTATATGCCTTTCTGATCTATCGAGTTTGATCTCTCCGTAAAGCTCCGGACTCGAGCTATTCACTGAGATATGTCACATAGCTGACAAATGTATTTTTCTATGTGTTTAATGATATTGTGAAGAAAGTACTCCATCTCGAAATCCGATCTGATAGTCGTAAAGTATGTAAATTCAGCTAGGAGACCAAACAAAGAAAGAGCTTGCCCGCCAACTTTGCACCAATGTCACTGGCTATTCCACCTCAAGGAGGTGTGTCGGCTTATCTGTCATAAAAAGGAACACCAGGATTCTCCGTTGTGTTCTCCCGACGGCCCAAAAAACATCCATCGCCTACTCACGCACGTCTCTCCCGGACGTCACGGCGATGCGCTTCCATTGCGCTCATCCATCGGGACCACCATCTCTCCGGCAAAACTAACTTTCACGTCCTCAGTTCAAACCCTCCCGCGGAAACGGAAGAAGCCAATGAACTGCAGCAGCACTGACCTGAAACCCCGCAAGCAAACTGATGCAAGTACCGTTCTGAATCTTAGATAATGAAAATGATTTCTATGCTGGCTGTCAAGGACTGTTAGATTTTGCTATTTGCCTTCTCTCTTTCCTTCCTTTCCTGTCTCTACGTTCCCTTTTTGTATATATTTGTATATTCTGTATTTTAGACGTATAACCTCTGTAGTCATAGTTTGCATATATTAAACACATTATTCATGCTCGATTGTTCTTTTTGCTCATTTCAACAAAAGCCAGGTCACTTTAACGTTTCGATCCTATATCCTTGCTTTACGTTTGGATGCTATCATAGGAATGTATCCTCGTGGCCAGAGGATAACATTTCTGTCGTAATAGTCTGTGGATAACTTAACGGTTTGCTGGACGGACCGTTTTCTACATAATTATTAAACCAGAACTAATCATATATGTGATTGATTATAATTTGTTGTAATTAATTCACCATATACGGTTAATTCCCCCTTGGGTCGGTATAATCATAATAATTATTCATATAATATTAATTATTATATTCATATTCCACCCATAAATTTAATAACTGTACAAATCGTTACAATAAGGTTTATTTAACATTAGTTCATTACATTAGTTAACATGACTATGATGAACTGCACTTATACAGAATTTATTAATCTTTGTTAATGTTAATTTCAACATTTACTGATACATTATTAAAATCTTGTAAAATTAGTTAATGCACTGTGAACTAACATGAACTGAAAATACAGCTGTATTTTCATTAACTAACGCTAACGAAAATTAGTAAATCCAGTAACAAATGTATTTCTCATGGTTATTACATAAGCAATAATTAAAATTGTCTTAAAATTCACTTCGTTTCCTGGTAGTATCTGATATGAATTAACTAACGTTACATGTATAATATAGCGAATTTGTCAAAAACAACATATCTGCAGTAAAACCTAATATAATAAAAGTGCCATTTAAGACAGAACATTCTCTAATATGTATAATATCAAATCTATTTAAAAGTAATGTAGCAATTCATTATTTTATACGCTTTCACGTATTTTAAACGCGCTTCACTGCGCGCTCAGGTGATTCATTCATCTTCACGCGTGGTGGGAGGGGTCTCGTACCTATGATAGTGGGTGATATCCGCCATGTTTGTGCAGTTTGGAGCGGACACGAGCAAAACAATGGATTATTTACAAAGATATATTAATATTTGAGGTCATTTCGACGCACATTTACATTTGTAGTTTTTATACTTAGCAGACGCTTATAAAGGAACGTGAAGTTAACTTCACGTGACTGCCACGAACGCGGCTTTCTTGGCTTGTTTAAAGTTTCGGTATGTCACTACAGCTAATAAACGGACAAAATCTTTTTCATCTTTGATCTAAGCATTATTCTGTGGATCTCGATTGTTTACGCTGTACTAAACTTTGGCGAGCAACACTTCGATCTGCAAACAAAGAGTTGAGGAAGAGGATGATGACGGTCCTGCATTCACGAGGAGAAAGAGCAGGTTTGTTTGTTTGTTTTTTAGTTTCCACGCTCATATATTTATATAAATGCAATTGTAATAAGCAAAAGTTGTTTTATTCCATGTTTCTTCAAGAAGGTGAGTGAAGAGGATGTTTATACTGTCATGAACATCATATTCTACTTCTCTGACTGAACTAGCAAGGAGCAGTTGGAGCCAATGAGAAAGCTGGTAAGTTCAAGTAAAGTTTGGCACATTCAGTTAGACCATGTTACCTAGATACTTGTATGCTATTTGCTCTTTACAGGTGTAATGTAAACCTGAGTGAACACTGCTACTTTAATGATTATTTCTAAGTTTACTGAGCGATGTAAACTGTTGTCATCCACATCACATCAATGCCCTAACTGACATTACCAGAAGAATCCTTTCAGCATCTGGAGTGAACTTAAGTAAAGCAAAACATTTCTGACTTTTTTTTTTTCTTATTTGCTTTTGTAAGGATATCTTATTGAAGAAAATGTAGGGCAACAATGTTAGCGTTACCAACCTTTTTTCCCCGTCATCATAGTCCTACATTTTATAAGTGTATTGCTGCTTTTTGTTAAGCACACTGATCTGAGAAATGTGATTTTATTCCTACATTCATGTGAATAAACTAGCAGTAGCTTTATCTACGATTAGTAAACCTTTACAATCTTACTTTATTTGCAGGCTGAACTGGATGTTTACTGAAGAGTGAGCTTCAACACTTAAGGTAACTTCAGTTGAGTTGAAATGCAAGTTGCGTGATGTCTCCTCAGATAACTGGACACAGACTTGACTTTTTCGTTTCTTTATCCACTGTTGGTTATACACTTGTGTGTTTTTGGTTTTCTAGGTTTTCACACCATCACTGAAAATGGCATGCGTCAAGACTTGAAATGTAAGTATTCAATGCATTAACAGAATGGCTAGTATCAGTGAATGTAACGGTCTACTTTTAGTCTACTAAAGCCGAGTTCAGACTACACGATTTTAGCCCCGATTTTGGCTCGCCGACAGGTTTTGAGAAATCGGCGACAAATGCCCGAAATCACAGGCAAATCGGTGCTCGTTCACGCGAGTGACAATCACGCAGTGTGAATGAGCAAAGACGCGATCTGAGAGAATCGCCGACAAGTCGCCGACGCCCGTGAGATATTTGGCATGCTAAATATCTGGACCTGCAGTGTGAAAAGTGTTCTGACTGAAAACTACATCGGCGATGACCAACAGCCAATGAGAGAGCAAGATACAGAGCAGCGGGGAGTTCGGGGAGGAGTTATAGCTTCGTACACATAAACATTACAATTCTATCAAACAGAAACAAAGCACAAACATTTGCTTGACCATCCGCAACAGCAGCACATTGAAAAGTTATGTATTTACCTCCAACTCTCGTTGCAGAACACACGTCTTCCTCGTGTCTCCCAACCATTTCCTCCTCCATATTCTTCTTTTCTTTTTCTTGTTTTCGCTGCAAATCAGCGCACAGGCAATTCGTATTGCAAGCTTCTTGCGGGCTACCGTTTTTAATAATAATAATAACTCCGGTCTTGCACGCATGATATCACGTTGTTTCCTTGTCATGTCTCGCGTGTGAAATGTAGTTTGCGTGCCAGACAGAGTTGTCGGCGATTCTTCCTATTGTAAAGTCATGCAGTGTGAAACCTTCTGTTGCCGATCCATCGTGCAGTTTGAACACAGCAGCGACTGAATGCTGGCCAAGATAGTCATGCAGTGTGAAAAGAACAGTGACCCGACTACTTTGAAAATCGTGCAGTCTGAACTCTGCTTAAGTGAAACTTACAGTTGGACCCTCTATGCTTATTTCAGGAGGCGTTGGGAGAGCCAGACATCACTGATTCTGTCATTGTGGTCAATGAAATCACAAGTCCTTCAGGCACTGCAGTTGTTATAGAAGATGATCTTCAGTTTTATAATAAAAGACTAATCTTCAAAAAAATCTTCAATTGTACAGCTGAAGGTTTATTTTATTTATGTATTTTTTTAGGTGTTGTTGGTGTTTGTTTTTGTCTTTTGAGTTAGTATTTTTATGTAATGAAGTACTGCAGAGGTGCTGATCCTGTTCCTGGAGATCTACCTGCCTAAGTTATTCAGCTAATTATTTTGCCAAGTACAAAATGTGTTTAACAGCAAAACCTTTTCCATTTACCAATGTGTTTAAAACATTCTAAGTATACCTATACACAGAGTGTAAAATTGAATAAGTAAATACCGTTGTATAACTTTTCAAAATGTAAATATTTTATTCACAATAATTGTATAACTGCTGTTATTTGATATAGTTTTGTAATTGTTTTGTAAATAAAATGTTTTCATGCCAACCAGATCAAGTGAGTTCTTTTCAAATGGACACATTATATATTTACACATTATATACTTTTTATAATAATGTTATGTTTGTATAGATTTAAGTAATGTTATGTATGTATTATAATTTATATAATTAAAATGTAAGTAAGCATTTTGGCTGGGTATCAAATTTAATTGAAAAAATGTATGAACAGTATAAACGGGGCTGGGCCGTTTCTGGCGCGCTGTGCGCATTTGCGACGGCCCGATACCGAGTGGTAGGTCTCCGGCAGGCGAGAATCTAACAGGAACTGGCCCGAGTGTATTTTGCTATCTGGGGACATACTAAGGAGATCAAGTCAGGCAGCCCAGGTGTCTGAGACATTAACCTTTTGTCTTTATGCACTTCCTGACCATTTGGCATGACAAGTTCAAGACACAACTGTGCCTTTGTCTCTATGATAATGTGAAGGTATGGGCGATACTGTCAGACTGATTGGATTAGCACCTATGCATTTGAATGACACTGTTATGCTGATTAGATCAGGGCTGGGGAAATGCGGGGAATGGGCTGATTCCTGCACTTGCATGCTTTGTTTAGATTGTCTCCACCTATGTGTATGTATCCCTTCCCCTTGAATGTATAAAAACTACCAAGTATTACTGCCTTAGTTAGACTTGGATGACTACAGCGACGCACAGTGTGTTTCTCAATAAAGAATAACTTCTGCTTGAAATGATATCCCAACGTCTCCTGGTCTCTGCTTCGACGAGGAAAAAGGTTCCTACACTAGATTACTGTAACGCTCCACTGGGTTTTTGTTCTGCTCACCTGTTAAACAAACTACAGCTGGTGAAAAACGCAGCAGCTAGAGTTCGTACTAGAACCAGGAAGTATGACCATATTAGCCTGGTTCTATCAACACTGCATTGGCTCCCTATTAAACATTGTATAGACTTTAAAATCTTGCTTCTTACCTGTAAAGCAGTACCTCCCCAATACCTGAGTGAGCTCTTAATGCATTATAGTCCTTCACGTGTATTGCGATCTCAGAATTCTGGACAGTTGATAATACCTAGAATATCAAAATCAAGTGCAGACGGCAGATCCTTTTCCTATTTAGCATTTAAACTTTGGAACAGTCTTCCTATCACTGTTCGGGAAGCAGACACACTCTGTCAGTTTAAGTCTAGACTAAAAACACATCTGTTTAAACTTGCATACACAAACCATTAACTACTTCTATAATTCAAATCATGTAAATTGTTAGGCTGCATAGATTAGGTCAGCCAGAACCGGGAACACTTCCCATAACACCTGATGTACTCACTACATCATAAAAAGAATGGCGTCTATGCTAATATTAATCTCTCTCTGTTTAGCCCTGAGGTTTGCCATAGCCTGCCAGATCCAGGCCGTATCCAGATGAGATGAAGGGCCTGCATCTAGACATGATGATAACACAGCCCTGACATTTCAACTAATCTATCCCCTGCGAAGGCCCATTTCTCCCTTCCTTTCCCTCTGTATAGAAGTGAAGTGAAGTGAAGTGACATGTGGCCAAGTATGGTGACCCATACTCGGAATTTGTGCTCTGCATTTAACCCATCCAAGTGCACACACACACCGTGAACACACACCCGGAGCAGTGGGCAGCCATTGCTGCGGCACCCGGGGAGCGCCCTCAGTCGTGGTATTGAGGGTGGGGAGAGCGCTGGATATTCACTCCCCTCACCGACAATCCCTGCCGGACCTGAGACTCAAACCCATGACCTTTGGGTTACAAGTCTGACTCTCTATCCATTAGGCCACAACTGCCCCCACATAATTGCTTTTTATAATAATGTTATGTTTGTATAGATTTAAGTAATGTTATGTATGTATTATAATTTATATAATTAAAATGTAAGTAAGCATTTTGGCTGGGTATCATAAAACATAACCTAGATAAAACGTAGATAAAACGTAGATAACGTAGATAAAACGTTATCAAAATTATTCCAGTTCGCATAGATCCTCGGACACAACTAATTTTTCTGTATTATGCGGACCAGTAAAGTAATTTGGCAAATATCACTTTTTTAAAAAAGACCAAGCTTTTGCGCACATACACACTCAAACATGCAAACCTATAGACTAAAAATGTAAATGAACGGCAAGAATGCATTAAATGTATTCAGGGTTTTTTTTTTCAGTAGGAAAGTTGTCATTTAAGCAGCCCCTAAAGTAACAATTAAATTTTACAACGGAAGTGATTCAATTAAAAACCAACATTATCTCGATAAGAATTTTTGTATTGTCACTGTGAAGCTGCTTTGAAACAATATGTTGTGAAAAGCGCTATATAAATGAAGATGACTTGACGAAATCAAACATCCAATCATTCTTCCAAAGAACCTCCATATTTCCACATTGATTCTGCAAGATATACATGAACGAATTGGACATGGTGGTAGAAATCTATCATTCTATCACAACTTTGGAAAAGATACTTGATCATAAATTTCAATTCTGCAGTTTCTAAAATCATATCAAAATGTGTAACCTACAGATGCATGAAAGGACGTTTTGGAGAACAAAAGATGGGTGATTTACCAGCAGAAAGACTGCATGCTGATCTTCCACCCTTCAGCAACGTCAGAGTTGATTACTTTGGACCTTTTGAGAACTGTAAGAAGCAATAACAGCTTGGAACCAAAATAAAATTAACAATGCTATGCATCAGAAAGGTGTTCAATGGAGTTTTAATCCTCCAACAGCCTAACATCATGGAGGGGTCTAGGAAAGACTTATACGTATGGTGAGACAAGTCCTCTTTTCTATTTTGCGTCAACAAAATCTGGAAGATGAAGAACTGCAGGCACTTTTTTGTGAAGTGCATTTTGAATAATTAGCCTATAACAATAGTGTCTGGCGACTACCAAGACTTTGAAGCACTAACTCTTAATCACATTTTATTGCTCAAGTCCAATTCATTACTTCAACCTGGATTATTTCACAAAACTGATACATACATCAAATGCAGATGGAAACAAGTACAGTATCTAGCAGATCTGTTCTGGAAAAGGTGGACTAAAGAATACTTAACTTTACTCCAGGAAAGGCAAAAGTGGACCAAAGCCAATCCTGACCTTCAAAAAGGAGATATAGTAATGATTGTGAACAGTTCAGCATCACATGGTTCCTGGCCTCTAGGAAAAGTGGTGGAAGTTCTAGCTGATGCCAAAAGATTAGTGAGGATTGTAAAAGTGAAGACAAAAACTGGTGTATTGGAGAGACCAATTACAAAACTTTGCTTGTTGCTGGAAAATGATGAAACGTTGATTGAAAAACTTGGAAGCTTGCCCACATTGATTGGACAGACTTAGATTAGTATTCTAACTTTCTATGTTTATATTGTTAAATAGAAATATTGGCTCCTTATTTACTCACATAATGTAATTGTAATTGTGTACACTTACAATTAGGGGCCTGTGTGTAGGAGCCTTATATTTACTTGTTTGTGTTTATTTAATCTAATTTAAGTATCATATTTAACTTTCCTTAAATTGTATTTCTTTGTTTAAATTTATTTTGATTCAACAATTATTTGTGTTGATTTGAGTTTGTGCTCCCCCTGTAGGTAAAATGTTACCAAGCCAACAGGTGCTCTATAAGTTAATGAAGGCTTACAGACAGTCAGGGAGTAGGGAGCGAGCAGAAACAATCATTGACCGTGCTTGCACACTCAAAGAATGGAGGAACTGATTGTTTTTTGTTTATTTTGCCTGTCTTGCATGTATTTGCTGAAAATAAATATCAAGAAAAGAATCAACATTGACGAAAGTGAGTGTTGATTGAACATGAGCCCAGAGAAAGCTCCCAACTGTCTTGAGGACTGAAAGTTTGCCAGAACAACCAAATTATGTCCAAAGGACCTAAATTGACAGATCTCAGTCATCAACTCCATAGTCTACAGGCTATGCCGACTGAATCAAACTCTGAGGGAGTGACACCAACTTGGGGGTGGAACAGCAGTGACAGTTTACTGCTTATTTTGATTCTCAGTGGCTGGATTACCATGGTCCTTCTGGTGGTGGTATTGTACTGGCAGGTGCACACAATTCATACCAACCCGTTAGGGCAATATAGGCCAGGGAAAGTTGGAACTTCCGAACTAAAACAGAGAATGTGTAGGCCACTCCCTCAATTTCCTCCTATCACTGCACACAACAGACTAATCAGCAACATGCCCCTGGCTAACATTATTATGCAGTCCCTTAGAAGCCCCCACTGTGTAGATTAGCTCTCCTTTGTTTCTTTAGTTTAGAGTTCTCTTTAGATTTCAGTTTCTCTAACCTGACATAATTCTTGTAAGACCTACCTTTATAGCTATTAAATCTGTCCTCTAGTACTATTATAAAGTTTACAGAAATGCCAATAGTAAAAGGATTAGGTGTGGTATGTAGTTTTGCTAACTGTTCCAGACATGATGGCACCAGAGCTTCACAACAGACATCCTTTTGTCCCACTGTGATTAAGACAAAAGAGTGTGATATGACCCTCAATGACAACTAAATGACTATTGTAATCAGGACAGCCAAAGATGACATCAATGGCCCATTGATCACAGACTAATCTCATCACGAGTTGCCTTTGTTCACCTTAGCCCTCTATGCCGGAGACCATAGTGTGAACGATCATGGACTCTCAGGGCCACCAAACCGGTTCTGTCTAGAGCACAGCAAGAACAAAGAAAGGCCTCAACAGAAAGACAATCTCTAAACATATTTTCTTGAAACCACCAAAAATGGACAGGAATACTGTAAGGAACATGCCCTATACGTCTTTTTACTCATCCAGGAAACTGTGCACACACAGTTGAAACCGCACCTGGAATAAAAGCCAATGCAATCACACCCACTGAGACAGAAATGTGATGCCTCAAATAATTCACATCAATTTTGGATTCTATGAGTTCAGAACACTGTCACAAGGACTTTTCAAGGTCCTACATACACTATTTTATTTAAATAGGTATTTTGAGACAATGCAAGATGTTCCACAGGATGGAAAGGTGACGGGCGGACACCTGGAATGCCACAACCCAATTACATCACCACAGCATGAAAGGTGGGGATTAGTAAAGGCTTTCCCAATGAACAAACACTTGTTCTGAGTTTCTGACCTGACGAGGGAAGAAGAACTGCACGACCAAGGTTATACTCCTGCGGGTAAACCTTTCATCGCATTGACCTTCAAGCAACCCATCTGCTTCTGCAGAGGACTTTGGCTCCTGACGTGCATAACTCAAGTACCTCCAACCTACAGAAGATCTGCGGATCGACCACTATCTGACCTACAGTTCTCTGGATTACACAAAGACCCCCAGCACTCTGCAACTGTTGGAAAGCAATCCAGCCTCTCTCACTGCAAATAGAAGGATACCAGTATAAGACGTTACCAGTCGCCGGACTGATCACCCGACCAAGGGAAATGTAAATATAACCAAACCAAACCTTTTCTCAAAGGCCTTGGCATTAGGTTGTTGCTATATGAGATTGCTATTTGTGTAGAGACTGTTTATCTAGGGTCAGCGTATACACATAGATACATCAGACACGTTATCTGTATTCATAGTAAATGCTTATTTACTATTCATACCAGCATCCAGAAAGACCATGACTCCTCCATAGACTGCAAATTACCCATTCATTGCTTCATCTAATCCGTTGCTCATCTACTTTGCATTCATTTTGTTAATGTCCATTTGTATAGTAGTTTGTCGTTTCTGTTTGAATGATTCATTTTCCTTAGTAGTATTTAGTGTGTGAGATATTTTACTCTTGTATATCTTTTTGTTAATAAATTATTTTTTATTACAAACTGTGTCATTCTTGTGTTGATAATCAGAGGCTCTACAAGCTCTCCCAAATCTCACTAAATCCTTCAGATTGGTCAGATGACAAACTTCCTCCAATTTATAAAATTCTAATTCAGTCAACAATCTTCCATGATTTTTTATTGTCAAGGTGAGATTCCTTGGCTGGTGCCCCATAGTATAGGAAGGAATCATCTGAAACTCTCACTCTCACCTTAGGTGATGTGTGACCAAAAACTCAATATTAATATTAATACTAAATATTAATATTTAAGACCATAAATCATTACATTTTTGGTGCCCTCGTGTGAGGCTAAATCCAAAATCACTACACGTTCCTGACCTCAAGGCTAGATTACTGTAATGCTCTACTGAGTGGCTGCCCTGCACGCTTAATATCAAACTCCAGCTGGTCCAAAATGCTGCAGCTAGGGTTCTTACTAGAGCCAGGAAGATGACCATATTAGCCTGGTTCTGTCAACACTGCATTGGCTCCTCATTAAACATCATATACATTTTAAAATCTTGCTAATTACTCACAGGCCCGGTTTCACAGACAGGGCTTAGCCTAAACCAGGATTAGGCCTTAGTTCAATTAGGGATAATTTAAGTAGCTTTTATAAACATGCCTTAGAAAACAACATGACTGGTGTGTATCTTGAGACAAAACAATGGCTCTGACATATTTTAAGATATATCAGTACGAGTTGCTTTTAGTTAAAACAGCTCAAACATGCATTTTAGTCTAGGACTAGCTTAAGCCTTGTCTGTGAAACCTAGGGACAAAGTACTAAATGGTTTAGCTCCCCAGTACTTAAGTGAGCTCTTAATGCATTATAGTCCTTCACGTCTATTGTGATGTCAAAATTCTGGCCAGTTGATAATATCTAGAATACCAAAATCAACTGCAGGTGGTAGATCCTTTTCCTGTTTAGCACCTAAACTTTTTATTATCACTAACATTTAGATATTTAAACCAAATAAAAAGAACTGACAGTCTGAATGTCTGGCTATGTAAAACTAGGCTGGGCAAGGCATAGCCTTCCCCCAGTGATGGACTAATGTGGAATTTTCTCATTCAAACCACTGCAAAATTTGGCTTGCATTCCTGAACCCAATTTGGTGGAATTGGTTTATTATAAGTGAAACACTTGAGTTTGCTAGACAGTGTGTTAGCCTTATCAATTGCTTACTGATGATGACACATAGCGACAGAGCTAAAAGTACCTTTTTTTGAAAGTAGCCTACCTTTACCTGTTGAGAAACACACATGAAAGAGCTGTATTTGTGATGTTTGAGTTGGGGGATGCACAACACATGAAAGGGGCATTTGCAAAATATGCTTTTGTATTTTGGAATTCCTCTAGTGTTGCAGAAACTATATACTTCACCTTTAATGTTGCAGTATTGGTCTGTGTATTGGACAAGAAAAAGTGGTATTGAGCCATCCCTACCATCATCATGCTGCAGGCCCAAATAGGCAAGATGCCAAAAGAGCAACAAAAAAATTGCCATTGCCATTTATTTCAGTCTTGTAAAACTTAATTTTACAGAAAAGACAATGAAATTAATTCTTGTTCCACACATCTTCACCTATTTACTAAAAAAGAAACTTGTAGTGATAAAAGTAAAAAAAGTAGAAATATAAAATGTGAAATTAAAAATATACAAATTGTCTAAGATTAAAAGACACTAAAAGAATCATGTTTTTGTTAAATCAAGTTTTAGCTAATGTGTTCAGTTAAGCAATAATTCAATAAATGACAAATTACTTTTTTAAAGTTTGATTTCACAACGTATCTTGAGATATATATATATATATATATATATATATATACACACACACACACACACACAGTACAGTCCAAAAGTTTGGAACCACTAAGATTTTTAATGTTTTTAAAAGACGTTTCGTCTGCTCACCAAGGCTACATTTATTTAATTAAAAATACAGTAAAAACAGTAATATTGTGAAATATTATTACAATTTAAAATAACTGTTTTCTATTTGAATATATTTCACAAAGTAATTTATTCCTGTGATGGCAAAGCTGAATTTTCAGCATCGTTACTCCAGTCTTCAGTGTCACATGATCCTTCAGAAATCATTCTAATATGCTGATCTGCTGCTCAAGAAACATTTAATGCGTACAATTGTACAAAATATTTGTGTACAATATTTTTTTTCAGGATTATTTGATGAATAGAAAGTTCAAAAGAACAGTGTTTATCTGAAATCTAATCTTTTGTAACATTATAAATGTCTTTACTGCCACTTTTGATTGATTTAATGCATCCTTGCTGAATAAAAGTATTCATTTCTTTAATTTCTTTTCAAAAAAATAAAAATAAAAATTCTTACTGACCCCAAACTTTTGAACGGTAGTGTATAATGCTACAGAAGTTTTGTATTTCAGATAAATGCTGTTCTTTTGAACTTTCTATTCATCAAGGAATCCTGAAAAAAAAAGTACACAACTGTTTTCAACATTGAAAATAATCATAAATGTTTATTGAGCAGCAAATCAGCATATTAGAATGATTTCTGAAGAATCATGTGACACTGAAGACTGGAGTATCGATGCTGAAAATTCAGCTTTGCATCACAGGAATAAATTACTTTGTCAAATATATTTAAATAGTACACAGTTATTTTAAATTGTAATAATATTTCACAATATTACTGTTTTTTACTGTATTTTTAATTAAATAAATGTAGCCTTGGTGAGCAGACGAAACTTCTTTTAAAAACATTAAAAATCTTAGTGGTTCCAAACATTTGGACTGGACTGTATATATATATATATATATATATATATATATATATATTTTTTTTTTTTTTTTTTTTTTTTTTTACAAAAAGGCAAAATAAAGCTAAGGCATCCAATTAGAAAAGCAAAACAAAACAAAACAACACAACACACATAGCTACTAAATATCTATTTAGAGTCTTACACCACAATATTCTATATAATGTTATTTTTTCCCCCAAATAAAAACTGATAACCTGAAGATATTTCTATCAAAATACCAGAACTCTCCCTCTTTGCAATATACGATTTGCAGGAATTAAGTCCACATTAAAAATGGTGAAGGTACAATTATCATAATTCTTGTAATATTTTGTTTTCAAATGTTGTAAAAAAGGAATTATAGTAAAAGTCAGCTGTATTCATTTGGATCTACAAACTAAAGTCATATAGTTTATTTGAAAGGTTCTAGATTGCCTGTTAAGGCAGAGTCCATGAGGTCATCATCCTCTGTATGCATATACACAGGACTTGGACGTGAGGACCGCTCAGAGCTAAGCAACAGCATTGAAGTTTCTGAAGCTATAGGGGATCTGGACCAGCCATCTGTCTTTGCTGTGTAAGAGGATGGCCCACAAGACATTGTTGACTTCTTCTTTTCTTTATCTCGATCTCTGTCCCTATCCCGCTCTTTCTGCTTCTTCTTCTCTTTTTTATGTTTCTTGTGTTTTTCACTCTGGTTAATGGATATGGAACTCATGTAGTCTTGCATGGGTTGGTGTGGTCTCATAGTTTGGTCATCATCAGAGTTAGGACTGTTCTGATGAGACTTTTCAGCAACTGAACTGCTACCAGACTCACTCTCACTGTCTGGATTTACAGGCGTGTAGCCAGGAGAACGGCTGTGGCTTGGGGAGCTGCGGTCATGTTTTGGTGTAGAGCCACTAAAAAGGGGTGATGCTTTGTGGCCTGAGTGCTGGGAACGCATGGCACCATCTCCAGAAATTTCTCCAGGTTTCTGAAGGGTTACTTTAGATTTAATACTTGGAGAACCCCCTTCTGGCTTGCTAATAATAATCTTTGCCACACCAGTGCCAGTCACTGCACTACTTTTAGAATCAATCATCTTCTTGTCACCAGAATTGCTGCCTGATCCAGACACCTTGGATTTGCCATCTTTGTCTGTCTTGTCTCGCTTGCTCAGAAAATCACCTCCCTGGGAGGACATACTATGCTTGGAGGATGTAGGACCAGCATTTTGTGGCATTACCCCACCTGCAGTGCCACCACAGCCTTCACCCTCCTCCCCACCAATGCCCCCACTACCAACACTCTTCAGTTTGTCAATGACTGCGGTAAGAGATGGCTTTTTGTTTCGGCTTGGGGACTTTCCCTTTGCATTAGGGTTGCTTACACTGCCACCACCTCCTCCACCACTGCAACTCCCACCACTGTTCCCATATTGTGAATGACCACTTGAAGAAAAGGGCATGGAGCCAGATGATGAGGAGGAGCTTGCAGAGGAAGTAGAAGATGTAGAAGTGCTTGTGGATGAGCTACTGCCTAACTGTTTTTGAGTACCCATTCCACCACTTGAAGAGGACTTGGACCCACCTGATCCTCCACTACCTGAGCCAATAGGGGATTTAGCCTTAGATGAGGGTGGGGTTCCAGGCACCTGGCCTTGTTGAAGTTTCATTGGAGAGGACAGCTTGTCTGAACTTCCAGAACGAGAGTGTGAGGGTGATATGTTGGGCTTGATGTTGGGATTCATGAGTGAGCCAGGAGGCTTACCACCTTGGGGCTTATTTTTGTTTCCACTTCCTGTTCCACTGCTGCTACCACTGACTGAGCCTGACAAACCATGCTTTGTTATGGGAGAGGAGGATTGCTTGCCTGTGCCCATTCCCATGGAAGATCCTTTGGATTGAGAAGGCATACCACTTCCAAGACCTGCAATGCTTGAGGGTTTGGGAATATTGCCTTGCCCAGCAGAGCCTTCAAGTTTACTACTTTTTATCTTCCCTGAAGAAGAGGAAGAGTGGGAATGGTGACTTTTGCTATTGCTTGTGCCACCTGTACTACCAGTGCTTCCACTTGTTGAGCTACTTGATGTGTAGCCTCCATGAGATGATGTTTTTCCTCCAGTTAAAGTCCTGGGTATCTGTATAGTGATTTTTGGGATTGGTGGAGTAGCACCTCCTGGTGGGGTCTGAGACCTGCCTGAGCTCCCAGGGGACTTAGATCCACCCGCATTTACTAATCCTCCAGAAGTGGCACTCCCAGAAGGAGGAGTGTAAGGTCGACCCCCTGAGCTGTGTGAAGGTGACTTGCCATCTGGATCCAGCTTTTTGCGTTTTGATGTTTTGTCTTTTGATTTGCCCTCACTTGAAGGAGTACGACTACGCTTTACCTGCTTCATTTCAGAAGAGCATACACTCCCCATTCCTATTCCAGAATTTCCTCCTCCATGATCTTCCTTTGCCCTCATCTGCTGCTGTTTAACCTTTGTATCACCACTTTTAAAATCATTACCAGCTACCACAATGCCCATCATGAGTGGACTTTGGCCCCCACCAGTATGAGAAGGGTGTGAGTCTGCCATATCTGATGCTGGACCCAGTATTGGCTTTCCTCCAGCACCATTTCCAACAAAAATACCCATTTCAAAAGGGTCTTTCAATGAAGTCTCTGGAGTATTTTGGCCGTGTGAGGCAGGATTTTGTGGTGTGCCTGTAGGAGTATTCTGCTGACTTCCTCCACTAAAACTTTTAACCAGTTCAAGATCTGGGTCAGGGCTGGGGGAGCTATCTTCAAAATAGGTCTGTGAAAAGCTTCCCTGTCCAGATAAAAGCTCTGGGTTGAAGTCTGTGTCTGGGAAGAAATTAGTTGAGGAAGAATCACTATTGGGTGTTGCTGCAGTAGCAGCTTCTGCAATCAAGTCTGCTGCATCAGTAAAGGGATTTTCATTGCTATTTGCATTAAACAGGTCTGCCTCAAACACTGTGCTACCTTGGCCTGAACTGGAAGAATCCCGGAGTGGAGTTCCCATGGAACCTCCTTCTTCACCGGCCATGAGGTGTTGGCCATGACTGCTATTGCTTCCTTTGTTGGCCTGGTCAGGAATATCAGAAAGAATATCATTGATATCAGGCCCAATACTGTCAGAGCTGGAGAGGCGGACCATACAGGGTATGGATCCTTGTGGTTGAGACTGGACTTGTGTCTGTGGTTGGACATGACAGTGTGGGTGGTATGGCATTCCAGGACCTGAAGGAGGTGTCCCACACTGACTTGGAGCTGGAGTGATACTATGAGGAGTGTCAAGTCCATCACCTGGAAGACTAACATCAAAAATGGGGTTCTGGGAGGCATCAACGTCCATAGAGAAAAGCTCTCGGTGGAAATCGTCTTCAGAGTGGTGTGTGTGATGATGCTGTTGGGTCATGCCTCCCACTTGCTGCTGCAATTGTTGCTTCATGCTCATTCCACCACCTGCTCCCATTACTCCTTTATCAGAGCCTCTTGGACGCTTTTTCTTGCCCTTGGTACCAGGGCAAGACTGCCCTTGGCTATCTGTCCGCGGGGACCCAGATGAGTTCTGTCTTTCTAGAGGGCTACTGCTGTACAATGCAGCAAAATCTTGTGAGGGATTATCTTTCAGTAGGTTCATCAGCATAGGGTGGTTTTTGGTGTTGCTTGCTGGTGAGGTGGTTGTTGGTGGGGTCTGGTGGGGCTGAGATGGCTGGGGAGTAGGACTGGACCCAACACTGCCTGTTATCTGCAGAAGACTGGTTAGGATTGGATTTTGAGTGACTTTGTTAAAGTCATCTGAACCATGGCTCTGAGATTGTTGATGTTGTTGTTGCATTGCTTGTTGCTGGCCTCCAACCTGTCCCATGGTGTCCATACATGAGCCTCCCTGACCAGTACGACCCATGTTGAAAAGTGAGGTGATTGGGCCTTGGAAAGAACCGCTTCCCCCTACACCCACAACATTGTTGCTTCCTGCAGTGTTGGTCCCACTGCTTAAACCAGGAAGACCCATTGGGTTGGTCCCATCTGGCCCTGCACCCATTCCCATGTAACCTGGGCTACCAGTTGGGGGCAAGTTCTTCTTCACCATAATTTCAACAGTTTCAGCAATAAGGGACAATGCTGGAGTGTCTGCCTGAATGGTCTCTGCCTTGCGTCGGATGGCGCGCATAGTCACAGGAATGGACATGCATCTAGGGAGGGAAAAATAGATGCAACACATAAGTTTTTATGACTCAGCATAAAATACACGTTATTAAGACCACAACTTTCACTACTTTCCAGTAAGTAGTCATTGAGTATATACTTTGTCCAAAGCAACTTACAGTTCACTATTAATGGAGGAGTTTATGACAACTCGTGTATTACACCTTGTGTGATGCAAACCTACAACCTCTGAGTTACCAAAATATTTTCCACCATAAAAGCCATACTGATTCTCTAGATAGTGGATTTCAGTAAGACCTTCAGTATGGTCCCAAGGCTATAAATAAATGAAAGAGGTACTGATGCTTTACAATACATATATTACTTATGCCAAATAACACATAGAAGATGGAGTAAAACAATGCTAATATATGGTAAACGTTACTGAAAACACAACATCTTTCAAAAATATTGGAACCCTTGTTAAATTTGAAGAAAACAGAATGTAAAAATTAGCCTATTCTGTTTCTCCTCTTAGTCTTAATTCAAAATATTCACACAAATCTAACCTTTATTATATGAAGAAAAACAATGTGTGAAAATTACTGACATGTTACACATTGCAACAAGTAAAAATCTGGAAAAAAGTACATTCCCATACATATGGCATATTTTTAAGTTCACCTTACTGCTTATAAGTGGTAGACCATAACCTTCTGTTTCACTGGCCTCTAGATATGAGGTGACACACAGGCCAAATTCCTATAGTCATCCATTACTATGAGAAAGACCTGAGAGACAGAATTGATGCATTCTTTTTTGCAAGTTTTTGCACTGCACTAATCAGGAAATGGCAATAAGAAAATAGTTTTGGGGTTGAAATGCTCATTAATACTATCTGGGCAATAATGAAGAACTTTAAATGAAGTGAAGATGAGCATGGTTTGACAAACAATCTGTAAGGATTTAATTTATTGAAAGTTTTTTTTATTGATTTATTGAAAGTTGGAGAACTGCAGATGTTAGTTGGGTCCAGGGCTTGATATTAACTTTTCTGCTCACCAGCCCCTGTGGCTAGTGGTTTTCCAAAGTTACTAGCCACTCAGAATTTTCACTGGCCACAATTTTGATGTTGGGAAATGACATTTTATATGATTACAGTTGACTTCGACATGCTAAAATTGCTTGATTTGGAGTCATTTTACTTGATTAGCTAGATTTAAAACCCTTTCAAACTTTCAAATGCAGATTGACCACCAAAATCAAGGCTAAGCCTACATGGTATATCAGCTGGTATGTACGGGTGGGCAAGGGGTGGGTAATATGACCATAACATGATAAATTATATATTTGTATAAGTTATATTTGTTAGGCTATATAAAAAGAGCAAAGAAGCAAATTACAAATACAATAGCAAATTAAATAGCCTAAACTCTTTTTTTTTTTCCAGACACAGTACGTTTATTTAACATTTATTTAACATTGTTTGTTGTTTGATTAACATTAATGACACAGGTATTTAATTGGGCTCCTGAATGCATTTATGTAATATACTGACACATATCCATTTTTTACCAACCTGTTTACGTACACTTAAGCCATAACCGACTGTATTCACACGAGATACTCCACACGATGGACATTTTGACATCTGTGTGTGCACGTGTATTTGACCATTCAGGCGTGTGTCATTCAATGCGATCCAATGTGATTGGATTGTAATTTTGTGCTACGACAGTGCTATTTTGATGCTGTTCATTTTATTTAAACAATTTATTTTGATTCAACACCACTGTATCAAGTTCCTGTTTTAAATGTGATTGATTCATGTTAAATTGACTTGAAACGGTTACTCTTTGACTTAACTTGATGTTTTCATATTGAAATAACATGTTTCAATCAAGTAACCTAACCAGGACTTAATCAAACAGGACTTTGCAAAGGGCCTGAACTGTGAGAGTAAATTTTTAAATGAAGTGTCATTTTAAGCATTTTTTAGGAAAATGAGAAAACAGAGTGTCTTTTTAATGTTTACTGTTCTACTATTTTGTTTTTTAAAAGTTTCTGTTATGTCAATGGTTTTGGGGTTACCATTGTGGTGAAGTGTTGCACTTGTGCTTGGGTTGAGGACCAGCTAACAAGAATTCATATCACTTTAATAATAAAGTGATTACTATGGTAGTGCTCTGGGTAGTGTTTCCCAAAAGCATCGCAAGCCTAAGTTGATCCTAGCTATACTGGTGGCAATGGCTCTACAATCAACTTGGGCTTATCACACCATGAATTTTATGTAAATCACAGGAATAAACAAGAAGCATTAATTGTAGGATTATTTGCATAAATCAATTTAAATTCAAATCTAAATGAAACAGCATGATAGATATTCATTAAACTACCAAAACCATAAATGAACAAGACATTAACTAGTTGATGTGACAAGGAAGAATTTTGTTGAATTAAAGTGCATTACCACAATAAGACAATACAAACATTTTGATTAAACTAGTTGCAAAAAAGTTATATTGACATATTAAAATCATGTTTAATCTACAAATGTATATTGTGTTCATATAAAATATTCAAAGCAATCCAAGTTAACTTGATTTGATTGGATGCATAATGGATGCTACGATTAAATCATGTTCATTCAACAATTTATTTTTTTTTGAGTAAGCTTGGCTACCTTTGATTAGGCTGTAGGCTGAAATTATATTCAATCCGCCAAAGTGGCTAGTAGGAGTGGCTGTCTTACCCGCCACAGCTGAAATCTACCCCCATTTGACGGGTTGGCGGGTGTTAATGTCAAGCTCTGCTTGGGTCTTAGAGTCAGAAAAGAACTTAAAAGAATCATTTGTTTATGAATCAGACTATACTGGTCTGTTTGGGTACTTATGCATTTGTATTGAAAATTGTAGATACTTTTTATCAGTTTTAACACAAATAAAATGAGCAGACACCAACCAGTGTAACCATGTAAGTTGTGAATTTATTTTTTGTTTTAAAAATGAAAAATACAATACACTCTTTGATTATTTGAAAAGAAATAGCCATTTTTAAATCTGTTTTCTTTTGTTTATTTATTTTGTTTATAAATTAAAAATGCACATGGATATAAAATGAGTTAGAACTTGAATATTTGATTTGCATGTACAGGTGGAAATGTATTCGGTCATGCTGTGATGCATTTCTCCTCTGTTTCAGTCACATACAGTGCTGAGCATAAATGAATACACCCCCTTTGAAAAGTAACATTTTAAACAATATCTAAATTAACACAAAAACAATTTCCAAAGTGTTGTCAAGACTAAGTTTTATATAACATCTGTTTAACTTATAACATGAAAGTAAGGTCAATAATATAACTTAGAGAACAAAACTTTCAGTTATACTCAAATTAGTGCAATGCAAAAATGAGTAAACCCCACTGAAAGTCTCTGGAGCAAAGCTAAATTTTAGACAAAAAATGTCTAATTTAACAAGAATTCAACCACATGTGAGTCTAATTATTCATTACACAGGTGTCCAGCAGACAGTTTACTATAAAAGGGTGTTAAAAAACCTTCCCATTTCATGCTGTCAGCAATGGCACCACATGGAAGAGAAATGTCACAAGACCTGAGAAAGAAAATAATTTCTTTACACCAGAAAGGTGAAGACTACAAGAAGTTCAGCAAAGCTTTACTTATCAGTCAGAATACTGTAGCAAAACTGGTACAAAAAATTTAAAAAGATGGAACTACAACCACCTCACAGAGATGTCCTGGTCGTCCACGGAAGTTTACACCTCAACAAGAGCGTCTTCTGATGAGAAGGGTTGAAGGCATTGCAAGTTCACTGCAGTTATCTAAAGAAGTAGAAAGCCAAACTGCCTGTGACACAATACAGCATACACTGCAGAGGAATGGTGTGCATGGGTGCCGTCCACAAAAGAAGCCTCTCCTAAAGCCCAGGCACAAAAAAGCCCACCTAGAGCCAATGCTGACAAAGATGAAGACTACTGGGACTCTGTACTCTAGAGTGATGAGACTATGATAAATGTTTTTGGAACTGATGGCTTCAAAACTCTATGGCGTCGCAAAGGTGAGGAATACAAAGAAAAATGCATGGTGCCTACAGTGAAACATGTAGGCACATCTCTGGCCACTGTTGGATTTCTGAAGAAGAACTGGGTGAAAGTGATTCAGTGGCTCCTGATCTGAACCCAATCGAACACCCATGGGAAATTCTGAAGAGACAAGTTGAGCATCACTCTCCATTCAGCATCCAGGCTCTAAAAGAGGTCATTCTTGAAGAATGAAAAAAGATTGATGTTGCAAAATGTCGCCAATTTGTTCACTCCATACCTAGAAGGCTTGGTGCTGTCATTAAAAATCATGGAGGCCATAGAAACTACTAGATGTAGTAGTTTTTGTTGTGGGGTGTACTCATTTTTGCATCACCCTAATTTGAGTAAAACTGAAACTGGTGCCTACAGTGAAACATGGTGGTGGCAGTGTCCTTATGTGGAGCTGCATGACTGCTGCTGGTATCGGGGAGCTGCATTTCATTGATGGCATCATGAATTCACAGATGTACTGCTCTATACTGAAAGAGAAGATGCTACCATCACTCTGTGTCCTTGGTCGTTGTGCACTTTTCCAACATGACAATGATCCTAAACACACATCTCTGGCCACTGTTGGATTTCTGAAGAAGAACTGGGTGAAAGTGATTCAGTGGCTCCTGATCTGAACCCAATCGAACACCCATGGGAAATTCTGAAGAGACAAGAAGAGCATCACTCTCCATCCAGCATCCAGTCTCTAAAAGAGGTCATTCTTGATGAAAAAAGATCGATGTTGCAAAATGTCGCCAATTTGTTCATTCCATGCCTAGAAGGCTTGGTGCTGTCATTAAAAATCATGGAGGCCATAGAAACTACTAGATGTAGTAGTTTTTGTTGTGGGGTGTACTCATTTTTGCATGACCCTAATTTGAGTAAAACTGAAACATGTGTAATAAAAGTTATATTATTAACCTTAAAATGTTATAAGTTAAACAGATGTTATATTAAACTTAGTCTTGTCAACATTTTTAGGGCCCGAGCACTGATGGTGTGAGGACCCTATTGGAATTGCTCCATTTATTATTAGGGCCCAAGCCAATGAAATGGTGAAGGGCCCTCTTGTTCTTATAAGGATTATTATTATTAGGGCCAAAGCCAATGGCTGAAGGCCCTATTGTTTTCTTTAGGATTATTAGGGCCAAAGCCAACAGCTGAAGGCCCTATTGTTTTCTTTAGGATTATTAGGGCCCAAGCGAATTAGCACGCAGTGCCCTCTTGTTCTTCTAAGGATTATTATTATTAGGGCCAAAGCCAACAGCTGAAGGCCCTATTGTTTTCTTTAGGATTATTAGGGCCCAAGCGAATTAGCGCGCAGTGCCCTCTTGTTCTTCTAAGGATTATTATTATTAGGGCCAAAGCCAACAGCTGAAGGCCCTATTGTTTTCTTTAGGATTATTAGGGCCAAAGCCCAAGGGGCTGAAGGCCCTATTGTTTTCTTTAGGATTATTATTAGGGCCAAAGCCCAAGGGGCTGAAGGCCCTATTGTTTTCTTTAGGATTATTATTAGGGCCAAAGCCCTAAGGGGCTGAAGGCCCTTTTGTTTTCTTTAGGATTATTATTAGGGCCAAAGCCCAAGGGGCTGAAGGCCCTATTGTTTTCTTTAGGATTATTATTAGGGCCCGAGCACCGATGGTGTGAGGACCCTATTGGAATTGCTCAGCCAAAATTTTCTTCTTCTCCAAAATGAATCACATTTTTGATGGCCTAAACGTTCTCAAAAACTCATGAAATTTTGCACACGCGTCAGAAGTGGTGAAAATTTACATCTGATATGGGTTTCAGAATTATGTGTGGCAAAATGGCTCGATAGCGCCACCTACAAAATTTCAATTAAGCGCCCTTCGTGCTACGTTTCACGTACAAGTATGAAATTCGGTAGACAGATGTAACAGCCCAATACCTACAAAAAAGCCCCTGGGTGCAAAGTTTGTAAACCCAACAGGAAGTGAGATATTTTGAATTTTCTCTACAAAATTTTGGCAGTTTTTGCCATTTCCACATGTTGTACTTTAACGAACTCCTCCTAGAGCTTTAATCAGATCAACATCATATTTGATCAGTCTAATCTAAAGGCCTTTGTGACGTTAAATTGCGAAGATCTAGAGTTTTCGCTGAAGGGCATGTTCGTGGCGGCCTGGCAAAGTTCGATGTTTCGCCATGAAACAGGAAGTTGTTGTAACTCGGGCATACAATATCTGATCTGCCCCAAACTTCACATGTTTTATAGTCCTGACCTGAAGACATCTATATGACAATATTCAGTTACAGTCATAGCGCCACCTGGGGGCAACAGGAAATGACATGTTTTACACTGTGATTAACTCCTCATAGAGATTAAACCAGAAGCACATCATATATGGCCAGTCTAATCTTAAGGCCTTTGAGATGTTAAATTGCAAAGATCTTGAGTTTTCGTTGAAGGGCGTGTCTGTGGTGACCGACAAAGTCTGATGTTTCGCCATGTAAGGTGAATCACTTTTTTGAGGGCCGAAACATACTCGAAAACTCATGAAACTTTGCAGATGCGTCAGAAGTGGTGAAAATTTACGTCTGATATGGGTTTCAGAATTAAGTGTGGCAAAATGGCTCGATAGCGCCACCTAAAAAATTTCAACGAAGTGCCCCTGACACTACGTTTCACGTACAGGTATGAAATTTGGTACACACATCTAACAGCCCAATACTTACAAAAAAAGTCTCTTGGAGTGAAATTTGAAAACCAACAGGAAGTGAGATATTTTGAATTTTCTTTGCAAAATTTGTGCAGTTTTTGCCATTTCCAGGCGTTGTACTTTAATGAACTCCTCCTAGAGCTTTAATCAGATCAACATCATATTTGGTCAGTCTAATCTAAAGGCCTTTGAGACGTTAAATTGCGAAGATCTAGAGTTTTCGCTGAAAGGCGTGTCCGTGGCGGCCTGGCAAAGTTCGATGTTTCACCATGAAACAGGAAGTTGTTGTAACTCGGGCATACAATGTCTGATCTGCCCCAAACATCACATGTTTTATTAGAGTCCTGACCTGAAGACATCTTCATAACAATATTCAGTTACAGTCATAGCGCCACCTGGGGGCAACAGGAAATGACATGTTTTACACTGTGATTAACTCCTCCTAGAGATTTAATCAGATCAATGTCATTTTTTGTCAGTCTAATCTAAAGGCCTTTGTGACGTTAAATTGCAAAGATCTAGAGTTTTCGCTGAAGGGGGTGTCCGTGGCGGCATGACAAAGTCTGTTGTTCCGCCATGAAAATTGATGCTTGTGCGCACAGTAAATCACTTCCGCGAGAGGATAACAGATCTGCACGCGAGGAAACGGGAGCCCGCGAGCTCATTTTAAACCCGTGCGCGCGCAAGACATCTCCTCTGCGCGCAGATCAAGCCCTCGCGTGCTCGGACAAGACTCGCAGCACGCGCGTCATCATTCCCCACGCTCGCGCTCAATCTTCTATTTCGCTCGCGCGAACACTTTTGATTTTTGTCAGTCGTGGGGCGGGACTTTACTTATTTCAGTGTAAGCTCAAATGTCATTGGTCAATTCAGTTTTTCCAGAAGTCTGTTTTGATTGGACGCCTGTTGTAAAACAATTAGACATGGCTTCATCAATGGACTAGATGCAAGTGAGTTAAACTTTATTTATTAACTGATTGATTGCATTATTATTATAATATGGCCTTACTAGATACATTAACTTGATTTATTATTATTTTTATGGAGGTGTAGCTGCTGGGGAAATAAGAGAACACATATTATATTTGCTGTAGTTCACCGCTACATTACCACTATACTTCCACTAAACAGTATCTGTTTACCCAGCCAAAATTATGTCAGTTCTGAGAACTACAGAAATGTCAAAAGTGTCCATTAAATAGTTGTAACTATTATTCTAAATCCAGAATTGCTTCATGTGGCTTTGGATGAAAGATACATATCAACAAGAGTTGTTGTGTAAGCTTTTTGTTATCATTCTTTGTCAGTTTAATATATTATCAGGTTAATATTTTCCATTAAATACAGTATAAAATGGTTTCAGCATTTCACTATGTTGAAAGGTTGCAGCTAAAGTTAAGATACAGTACACAGTATGAATGATCATATCCCCCGAAACCCAATTTAGAAATCTTTATATCTAAGACATATTTAGTTGTTTTTTTATTTTTTATATATACTATTATGGGTAAACAGACTGTTTAGTGGAAGTATAATGATAATGTACTATGTTCTCATTTTTCCCCAGCAGCTACAGCTCCATAAAAATAATAAATCAAGTTAATAGTATCTAATAAGGACATATACTGATAATAATGCAATCAATCAGTCAATAAACAAAGTTTAACTCACTTGCATAATAATAGTAAATACTATAGTGTTTTGGACCATACTATAGTAAAGTGTAGTATACTATATACATTATACTATTTACAACACTTTGTTAATGAATGCTTCAGTATACAGTGTATTAACTATGATGAACTGATAAACTGTAATAAATACTGTATAGGCTACTTTAGTTTTTACTACAGTAAACTCTGGTGTATATTGTAGTAATATACCCTATAGTTGTAGAAAATTACAGTATTTGGGTAAAGTCAATTTGTTTATATTACCCTCAACAACTATAGAATTACCACAGCAAATTAAAGTACTTTACTTTAGTATGGTTCAAAAACACTATAGTATTTACTATAAATTACTAAAGTATTTTTTCATCTGGTCCAAGCCATGTCTAATCGTTTTACAACAGGCATCCAATCAAAACAGACTTCTGGAAAAACTGAATTGACCAATGACATTTGAGCTTACACTGAAATAAGAAAAGTCCCGCCCCACGACTGACAAAAATCAAAAGTGTTCGCGCGAGCGAAATAGAAGATTGAGCGCGAGTGTGGGGAATGATGACGCGCGTGCTGCGAGTCTTGTCCGAGCACGCGAGGACTTGATCTGCGCGCAAAGGAGATGTCATGCGCGCGCGCGGGTTTAAAATGAGCTCGCGGGCTCCCGTTTCCTCGCGTGTAGATCTGTTATCCTCTCGCGGAAGTGATTTACTGCGCGCGCAAGCATCATTGTGCGCTCGGTCATTAATGGCATTAAAATGCCGCCATACAAACTTCACATGTGTGATTAGAGTCCTGGCCTGAACATATCTATATGCCAATATTCAGTTAGTCATAGCGCCACCTGCTGGCAACAGGAAATGGCATGCTTTACACTGTAATTCCCTCCCAGAACCACATTTCAATATGCCACAAAGTATCAAACATACTAGAAACACGATAAATCATGCAACACTTGGCTAAGTGCTAATGTATGCGATTAATGCCATGAAACAGGAAGTTGTTGTAACTCAGGCATATGATGTCCGATCTGCTCCAAACTTCACGTGTTTGGTAACAGTCCTGGTCTGAACACATCTATATCGCAATATTTGGTTATGGTCAAAGCGCCACCTGTTGGCAGCAGGAAGTGTGGCAATTCGAAATGACTTAATGGCATAATTCTCCTGTATTCATTCGCTTACATGCATGTCGACCACTGTTCACTGTTTTCCTAAGGCCAACGGGTGGCGGTGAGCCCGGGTGCGAGGGCCCTTTCATCGCTGCTTGCAGCTTTAATTATTATTATTAGGGCCCAAGCGAATTAGCGCGCAGGGCCCTCTTGTTCTTCTAAGGATTATTAGGGCCCAAGCGAATTAGCGCGCAGGGCCCTCTTGTTCTTCTAAGGATTATTATTAGGGCCCAAGCGAATTAAGCGCGCAGGGCCCTCTTGTTCTTCTAAGGATTATTAGGGCCCAAGCGAATTAAGCGCGCAGGGCCCTCTTGTTCTTCTAAGGATTATTATTATTAGGGCCCAAGCGAATTAAGCGCGCAGGGCCCTCTTGTTCTTCTAAGGATTATTATTATTTTTTTTTATTTTTTTTCCGTCTTCCGGGGCTTTTTGGGGGCCTTAACATGCTCAAAAACTCTTGAAAATTGGCACACACATCGGAATCCGCGGCCATTAGGACGCCCCAGAGGCTGGTACCCGGGCATGGCAGGGGGGCTCGACAGCGCCCCCTTGAAAAAAGTCTGAAAACTTCGTCCATATATTGAACAAACTTGCACGTATTAGTATGAAACTCGGTACACATATAGACCTCATCGGGCCGAACAACTTTCGTGCTCTTAGTTAAACGTCACGCCAACAGGAAGTCAGCTATTAAGGGTTGTTTGAAAAACGCATGCTCTGGAATTTGATATACTCCTCCTAGACGATTAATCCGATCGCCACCAAACTCGGTCAGCATGAAGTCAAGACACTGATGATTAAAAATTGCCAGGGGATTTTTGATATCTCGAACGGTTTGGCCGTGGCGAGGCAACGAATTTATGGCGAGAAAAAGGAAACAGGAAATGTGTTATAACGTCTGCATACATATATTGATCTTTATGAAACTTCACGAGTGTGTTGGTTGTAGTAGTTTGATCACATGGATGTGACTATTGTGAGTCAAAGTTATAGCGCCACCAACTGGCAGCAGGAAGTGTATCACTTTTTGAAATGCTTTGAGATCACCCTCTTATTTTTACCTGATTTGCTTCAAACTTCATCAATGTAATGGCAATACACAGCAGATGTAGACCTATGACAGGATTTTTGATATTTGAAATATTGTTGCCATGGCAACAGGTCAAACTGTAATAATATTCTTGAGTGTTTTTGAGGCTCTTAACATGCTTCAAATTGCATGAAACTCGACACACACATCAATATTGTCAACCAGTAGACATGGACAAAGCCATAGAAATGGGCGTGGTGAAGGGGCTCAGTAGCGCCACCTTTTGTCAAAAGTGGGGGGGTTAGTTTTTCCTACAGTCACCAAACTCGGTACACATATTGTACTCATCAAGCTGGACAATTTTCTAATTTACATTCATTAGCTCCGACCAACAGGAAGTCGGCTATTTTTGTTTGAATGTTAATTTTTTGAAAAAACAGGCTATGAATTTTATACTACTACTCCTACAGGGTTTATCCAATTTACACCAAGCTTTTTTTAACTTGTTGCTAACACATTGAAGTTGTTTAATTGCAAACGGATTTTGGATATCTCAAACGGTTTGGCCGTGGCGAGGCAACGAATTTATGGCAAGAAAAGGGAAACAAAGTGTTATAACTTCTGCATACATTAATTGATTTTGATGAAACTTTGGCTTAGTCTTCGTTGTACAAGGCTGATCACATGGATTTGACTATTGTGATTCAAAGTCATAGCGCCACCAACTGGAAGCAGAAAATGTGTCACTTTCAGCATACATTGAGATCACCCTCTTATTTTTACCTGATTTGCTTCAAAATTCATCAGAATAATGTTAAAACTTGGCACATGTAATCCTTTGAAAATGGGCAGGGAGGAGGGGCTCTATAGCGGCACCTTGTAGTGCAGTAAATGTGGAGTGAATTTGACATAGTCCTTTGATGTTTAACCATTTTAAGTGCCTATTGCCCGCTGTGCACAGTTGCCCTGAAGCCACCGGGGTGGCGGTGCCACCGGGCTTGGGCCCGCCATCGCTGCTCGCAGCTATATTTAGGGCCCAAGCGAAAATTCGCGCAGGGCCCTCTTGTTCTTCTAAGGATTATTATTATTATTTTTTTTTTTTTTTTTTTTCTCCGTCTTCCGGGGCTTTTTGGGGGCCTTAACATGCTCAAAAACTCTTGAAAATTGGCACACACATTGGAATCCGCGGCCATTAGGACGCCCCAGAGGCTGGTACCCGGGCGTGGCAGGGGGGCTCGACAGCGCCCCCTTGAAAAAAGTCTGAAAATTTGGTCCATATATTAAACATGCTTGCACGTATTAGTATGAAACTCGGTACACATATAGACCTCATCGGGCCGAACAACTTTCGCGCTCTAAGTTAATCGCCACGCCAACAGGAAGTCAGCTATTAAGGGTTGTTTGAAAAACGCATGCTCTGGAATTTGATATACTCCTCCTAGACGATTAATCCGATCGCCACCAAACTCGGTCAGCATGAAGTCAAGACACTGATGATTAAAAATTGCCAGGGGATTTTTGATATCTCGAATGGTTTGGCCGTGGCGAGGCAACGAATTTATGGCGAGAAAAAGGAAACAGGAAATGTGTTATAACCTCTGCATACATATATTGATCTTTATGAAACTTCACGAGTGTGTTGGTTGTAGTAGTCCGATCACATGGATGTGACTATTGTGAGTCAAAGTTATAGCGCCACCAACTGGCAGCAGGAAGTGTATCACTTTTTGAAATGCTTTGAGATCACCCTCTTATTTTTACCTGATTTGCTTCAAACTTCATCAATGTAATGGCAATACACAGCAGATGTAGACCTATGACAGGATTTTTGATATTTGAAATATTGTTGCCATGGCAACAGGTCAAACTGTAATAATATTCTTGAGTGTTTTTGAGGCTCTTAACATGCTTCAAATTGCATGAAACTCGACACACACATCAATATTGTCAACCAGTAGACATGGACAAAGCCATAGAAATGGGCGTGGTGGAGGGGCTCAGTAGCGCCACCTTTTGACAAAAGTGGGGGGGTTAGTTTTTCCTACAGTCACCAAACTCGGTACACATATTGTTCTCATCAAGCCGGACAATTTTCTAATTTACATTCATTAGCTCCGACCAACAGGAAGTCGGCTATTTTTGTTTGAATGTTAATTTTTTGAAAAAACAGGCTATGAATTTTATACTACTACTCCTACAGGGTTTATCCAATTTACACCAAGCTTTTTTTAACTTGTTGCTAACACATTGAAGTTGTTTAATTGCAAACGGATTTTGGATATCTCAAACGGTTTGGCCGTGGCGAGGCAACGAATTTATGGCAAGAAAAGGGAAACAAAGTGTTATAACTTCTGCATACATTAATTGATTTTGATGAAACTTTGGCTTAGTCTTTGTTGTACAAGGCTGATCACATGGATTTGACTATTGTGATTCAAAGTCATAGCGCCACCAACTGGAAGCAGAAAATGTGTCACTTTCAGCATACATTGAGATCACCCTCTTATTTTTACCTGATTTGCTTCAAAATTCATCAGAATAATGTTAAAACTTGGCACATGTAATCCTTTGAAAATGGGCAGGGAGGAGGGGCTCTATAGCGGCACCTTGTAGTGCAGTAAATGTGGAGTGAATTTGACATAGTCCTTTGATGTTTAACCATTTTAAGTGCCTATTGCCCGCTGTGCACAGTTGCCCTGAAGCCACCGGGGTGGCGGTGCCACCGGGCTTGGGCCCGCCATCGCTGCTCGCAGCTATATTTATTATTTTATTTTATTTTTTTTTCCGTCTTCCGGGGCTTTTTGGGGGCCTTAACATGCTCAAAAACTCCTGAAAATTTGCACACACATTGGAATTTGCGGCCATTAGGACGCCGCAGAGGCTGGTACCCGGGCGTGGCGGGGGGCTCGACAGCGCCCCCTTGAAAAAAGTCTGAAAATTTGGTCCATATATTAAACACGCTTGCACGTATTAGTATGAAACTCGGTACACATATAGACCTCATTGGGCCGAACAACTTTCGTACTCTAAGTTAAACGCCACACCAACAGGAAGTCAGCTATTAAGGGTTGTTTGAAAAATGCATGCTCTGGAATTTGATATACTCCTCCTAGGCGATTAATCCGATCGCCACCAAACTTGGTCAGCATGAAGTCAAGACATTGATGATTAAAAATTGCCAGTGGATTTTTGATATCTCGAACGGTTTGGCCGTGGCGAGGCAACGAATTTATGGCGAGAAAAAGAAAACAGGAAATGTGTTATAACGTCTGCATACATATATTGATCTTTATGAAACTTCACGAGTGTGTTGGTTGTAGTAGTCCGATCACATGGATGTGACTATTGTGAGTCAAAGTTATAGCGCCACCAACTGGCAGCAAGAAGTGTGTCACTTTCAAAATGCATTGAGTTCACTCTGTTATGTTTACCTGATTTGCTTCAAACTTCATCAGTGTAATGTCAATACACAGCAGATGTAGACCTGTGACAGGATTCTTGATATTTTAAATATTGTTGCCATGGCAACACATCAAACTTTAATAATATTCTTGAGTGTTTTTGAGGCTCTTAACATCCTTCAAATTGCATGAAACTCGATACACACATCAATATTGTCAACCAGTAGACATGGACAAAGCCATAGAAATGGGCGTGGTGGAGGGGCTCAGTAGCGCCACCTTTTGACAAAAGTGGGGGAGTTAGTTTTTCCTACAGTCACCAAACTCGGTACACATATTGTTCTCATCAAGCCGGACAATTTTCTAATTTACATTCATTAGCTCCAACCAACAGGAAGTCAGCTATTTTGGTTTGAATGTTAATTTTTTTTGAAAAAACAGGCTTTGAATTTAATACTACTACTCCAACAGGGTTTATACAATTTACACCAAACTTTTTTTTACTTGGTGCTAATACATTGAAGTTGTTTAATTGCAAACGGATTTTGGATATCTCAAATGGTTTGGCCGTGGCGAGGCAACAAATTAATAGCAAGAAAAGGGAAACAAAGTGTTATAACTTCTGCATACATTAATTGATTTTGATGAATCTTCGGCTGTGTCTTCGTTCTACAAGGCTGATCACATAGATGTGACTATTGTGAGTCAAAGTTATAGCGCCACCAACTGGCAGCAGGAAATGTGTTACTTTCAGCATGCTTTGAGATCACCATCTTATGTTTACCCTATTTGCTTCAAACTTCATTTAAATAATGTCAAAACATGTCAGATGTAGACCTTTGAAAAGAATTGTGATCTCTCAAACACAGTTGCCTTGGCAACGCATCAAACTTTTATATTGGTTTTGAATGCTTTTGAGACTCTTAGCATGCTTCAAATTGTTTGAAACTCCACACACACATTTACTTTACAATAGGAAGAATTGCAGACAACTCTGTCTGGCACACAAACAATGTTTCACAACTAAACACACGGGAGATGTGACAAGGAAACAACGTGATATCATGCGTGCAAGAGTTCTCACGTGAGACTGGGTTTATTATTAAAAATGGTAGCCCGCAAGAAGCTTGCAATACGAATTGCCTGTGCGCTGATTTGCAGCGAAAACAAGAAAAAGAAAAGAAGAATATGGAGGAGGAAAGGGTTGGGGAGACTGTGGATTGTGTGTTCTGCATCGAGAGTTGGAGGTAAATACATAACTTTTCAATGTGCTGCTGTTGCAGATGATCAAGAAAATGTTTGTGCTTTGTTTCTGTTTGATAGAATTGTAATGTTTATGTGTACAAAGCTATGCTTGCTGATATTGTGGTCTATAACTCCCCGCTGCTCTGTATCTTGCTCTCTCATTGGCTGTCAGTCACTGCCGATGTAGTTTTCAGTCAGAACACTTTTCACATAGCAGGATTTTGAATTGCCAACAGGTCCAGTAAATATAGCGTGCCAAATATCTCACAGGCGTCAGCGACTCGTTGCCGATTCTCTCAGATCCAACTTTGCTCATGAACACTGCGCGATTGTCACTCGCGTGAACAGGCACCGATTTGCCTGTGATTTCACAAAACCTTTAAACGATCTCATGCATGTGATTTGTCATCATAGGAGCATCAGCTGCTGCAGTAAATGTGGTGTGAAATTGACATAGTCCTTTTATGTTTAACCGTTTTAAATGGCCATTGCCCATCGTGCACAGTTGACCTGAAGCCACCGTGGTGGTGGTGCCACCGGCTTTGGCCCGTCATCGCTGCTCGTAGCTATATTTATTAGGGCCAAAGCCCAAGGGGCTGAAGGCCCTATTGTTTTCTTTAGGATTATTATTAGGGCCCGAGCACCGATGGTGTGAGGACCCTATTGGAATTGCTCCGTTTATTATCATTATTATTATTATTAGGGCCCGAGCACCGATGGTGTGAGGACCCTATTGGAATTGCGATTAAACCTGCCTCAAAACTGTGCATGCATGTATATATGTTGACATGGTTTTAAAGCTATTGTTATCCAATTTGTTGGCCTTGAAACGTCTTAAAATGCACATATGTACACCAGGGAAATCTAAATTTTCTCGGGGGAGCATGCCCCCGTACCCCCCTAGCAAACAACATTTTCTGACCTCGGGAATTATGAAAGCCTGCGTACGGCCCAGCTTAAATTCTATAGAATAAAATATGAGGTAAACGTGTATGCACTGTGATCAAAAATAAATGGGGCCAAACGCGATTGAATGTAAAGGTTTGTGTCTCGTTATTCTATTAATAACTACCGAATGATTTTGCATTTCTATCAGAAATTAAGAATTATTAATGTCATTTTAGTGGTGCAAATATCTAAACTATGTAATACTTCAAATCTCAAGGTTAAATCAGAAGATTTAAAAAAAAAAAAAAAAAAAAAAAAGTTTCTGTAACAGCTGCCAAAAAAATAGTATATAGCACAGTGGTTTTTAACAAAAAAAAAAAAAAAAAAAAAAAAAAAAAAATTCAAAACATCCTCCCCTCTGTTTTTTTCACAAATCGCACCCTGTATATATATAAACGAATAAACTAGTCAGAATATAGGCTACAGTTAAAGCTTTCCTTTAGTTTTTGTGAAATGCTCACACGCACTGGGGCCCCAACTGCAATGAACCAGCTTTGGGGGGGCCCAGCTAGCAAAAGGTTGAGAACCCCTGGTCTATATTAATGGGTTCTTCAAAGACTCATTCATTCAGGAATGACACAACTCTGTGTGCCTACTGCGAGTCAGTCGCACAACGGTTCTGTGACTTTATTTGTTTTAGAAGTTTATTTGGCATAGAAAATAACCGTTCTGTATGCCATCAGTTAGCCGGCCAATACTTAATATTAATTGAATAATCTCAGCGTATTGCCTAAAACAAAAGTTAGGACATCTGTGTATGATGACTTAAATTGATACTGGTCTGGGCTTCACCATATCTCTGTGCTGTCGCGTGAGTCGTGCAGCGTTGCCACACAGCAATAATAAAACAGGCAGTGTGCCAAAGGTATTGGCTATTAGGTAGTTGTGAGTGCAGGTGCTAAGTAAATTGTTATTTCTGAGATAAACTAGTATAATGATAATATTTCTGAGCTAAACACGTGTTTTTATGGACACACAGAAGAAAGCCTCTACAGGCTCTGCCTCGATTTGTGTCTCAAGTCATTCGTTAGTCTGGCTGTTTGAGAGATAGAGATCAAGAGATGGAGATTAATATTAAATGTAAATTTAAAAGTGATTATATAGTTGCAATAAATGTGTTAAATCCATCGCAGCAAAGGACTATTATTTTGCTGCGCTGAACTGAGGAAGAATTGATGATGACACCATTTAATGTTTGGTTGACCAATCAGCGGAAAGGGGTGTTTCATTCCCACCCACATGTTGAGATCAAATATTCAAGTTGTTTATTAATTTTCTACCCCTGAACGAAAAACGAAAAATCAAGCCGAATTCTTGTTTTTCGTTTTGTTTGAAAAAAAAAAAGAAAAACAAAAAAAAAAGTGCCATTTTTTCATTTTCCGATTTCAATATTAAATCAAAAAACGAACGACCAAAAGATACACGGACCGTCAACAATATCAATTACACGGGTTCAAATCCTAAACAAAAACAGGCTATGCCTACTTTTTTGTGGATTAATGCAGAAATTTGTGTATATCCTGCAGTTTTAAAACACATTGATTTATTTAAACCATATTTTTGGCTTACATTTATATAGAATAACCATGCATGTCCATTTTACACAAAACAGAAATAACTCTTCGCAGAAATGTTTGAGTGCTTCACACAACTTTTCCCAGCACTTCAAAGCTTTAAATATTACCCAATTTGAATGTTATTTTTAATCTGATGACCAAAACATTATTTGTTCATCCTTCACAGGTTGTCCCCATTTATAAATTAAATGTTTCACAATACAGGAAAGCAAACACTTATTTAAAAATAAAAAAGACAAATTACCACTGTAGTAGACAACTGGAGAGAAGCACGTATTGGCTTATTAGCCATATCCACTCCCAAATACATATTTTTAATATTTATTAATTTATATTAAGACATTATGAATAATATTTTTATCTGCATCTCAACTCAAGCTCAGTGGTTTACTGTCAGCCCCCATAGCGTTGCCAAATCAGAGCTCTTTTATTTGCAATCAGTCTCATTTTTATTTTAAGGTGAACTCATTTAAAGAACAAACGCTAAATCATTTTTTACAGTTGTTTTTTTACAATTGGTGTGGATGACACACTGCGGCATATAGGACAGTATTATACAGGCCTACAATGTAATATGCAGTGTTGCTTCCCTGAAACATTTTGCCTGCAAGACAGACACGGTGTGTCAGCGAGGGAGACAAAGAAACCTGCTGAAAGACACCCAGTGTATGTGAGAGAGACAAAAAAACAACAAAAAACTTTGTTCTTAATTTATGTTGCTTTGTACTCATTTTCATTGTGTACGGCTGTAATTGTACGCAGTAATGCTGCAATTTATTTGGCAATACAAATATTAAAATGTCGCAAGAATAAGAAAAAGATTCTGTATTCCTCATTTTACATCAAATCACACAGGGAATACAAACATTAAACTATATGCAAACCTATAATTAATAAGTAGCCTAAAACTGTTCCGAGACTTTATGTAAACCTTGAAAATGTGTAATTGATGGGTGACAGTTATAAACTAAAGCAGTGTTATTACAGTATTGGTTCTTTAAATTAATTTTATTTTTGATTTTCAGTTTTCATTTTAGTACTCTTTAGTACTCTTTTTTTAATATTTTAAGAATATCTTTGTCACTATTGTAATCTGATGGAGGGAACGAGATGTGGTGTCAGTGACACTAGGGGTCATACTTGGGAGGCCCAATCACCTCTGATAATTTGAGAAAAGTCACTCATTCAGGTTTTTGGTGAGGAGCCAAGACAGTGTCCTGGCCATTTCAGCAGGCAATTCAGAGTTGTGTCAGGAGGGACACCACATCCCATTCCCTCAGGGAATGGAGGTTACAATAGTAAATGAGACATTCCCTATCTGTCAGTCAATTCACTGTGGTGTCGATGACTGACACTAGGGTTCCCCTGGGGAAAACGGCACAACAGCTGAATCTTACCCAATGCCCCACATAAGGTGTTTAGTCCTTCCTACCACATGGGACAGACAGGACAGAGAAATGGGTCACTTCAGCTGACTTTTTAAATTTTTTAAAACTTTTTTCTTATTTTTCTTTTTTTTTTTTAACCCTCTGGGGTCTGAGGATTTTTGGGGCCCTGGAGAAGTTTTGACATGCCCTGACATTTGTGCTTTTTTCAGCTGTTCATAAACATATTAATGGAAAAAGTGTCATTACACTGTATTCAGCACAAACTAGGCTACAATAATATGTGAGGAACACGTATGTACATGTTTGTGTTTTTGAAGGAATAACGTTTATGCGTGGTTATTGAAAAAACACTTAAGTCACTGAAATAAAGCCAAAAAAAAAAAAAAAATGAAACACCTGAGAAGACAAAAGAATCGCATAATGAGTTGTAATGACCTGCATATTAATGAGGGGGCCTTTCAGTCAGGTAGGCTGAGAAAAAACCCTCTGTGATCATGTCTCAAGCTCATCATGGTGTATATCAAACATACAGAAAAAACAGCAATACTGTCAAATATTATTACAATTTAAAATAATGGTATTCTATTATATACTTTAAAATATAATTTATTTCTGTGATGCAAAGTGTCTGAACAATTATGTTACCTCTATGGCATTTCATATACTGTAGCCTTTTAGCTTAAAAGCATGCACATTTGGAGAAATATTGATGGATTCTCATATGTTCATGTCAATTTTCTATACAGAGGAGTCATATTCATTCAATATTTATTGTCATCACTATGAGCGCTGGATACTGTTTTCAATTCATATTTGCAGCCGGAGGAGCCGATTGAGACGATGTATGCATGTATTGCTCAGAATTTGCATCTGAATAGCGCTGGCTCCGTGGGCGTGGCCGCATTAGTAGATAATGAGCTGAATCATGGACTTCTGACGTGTCTCTTTTCATACAGATTACATAAACACAGAATTTTTGTTTTCGATTTGACTTGCACGATTTTAAACCTGACTTTTTTTTTTTTTTTTTTTAATTTTTTTAGACATAAGTCTCATTTTTGTGTCATTAGTATTCACTAAGTTACAGTTCATTTTCTGAGAACTATCACATTAGACTTCGTTCAGAGGGACACGACAGATCACGCATGTTAGTTTTCTTTATTTTGCAAAAAGCACAACATTTTGTTGTTACTCTGAGTGTACACAAATTAAAGAAGATATTCCACAGATTAAACTGGTGTGTAACTCTTAATTGTATGTGCAACATTGACAGAGTATTTTGAGTCTCTTTCACACTGGTAAGAAAAAAACCGAGGTGGTATTGCCGGCGTGACTGCCGACCTGAGGGAGTTAATTCACAGTTGTGCGGACCTGAGGTAATGCTGGAGACACTATGGAGACCACAGCCTAACTGAAGGGAGGTTAACGTGGAGAATACATCACATAGCCTTACTCACTGGAAAGTACAGCATATGGATGGATGTCTCTGCACTATGTCCTACATGAAGAGGGAGGAACTTCTATAAGCACAATGACTGGTGGCAGAGCAAGGTTCTACCCGGAGAAAACACAGGTTTACCGTCAGGGAAACGTAACGTGGAGAATACCTCAAATGGAATTACCATCAGGGTAACACTACATATGGAGCACTTAGCTCCAGTACGCGGGCTGACCTGAAGGGGGCATGCATCATGAGTACTGGGCCTAGCGTTGAATTCCTCTGCCAAATTCAAATGCCGCAGTGTGCCGAAAGGTGATTTACATTTAGGGTCCACCGGTCCAGGGAACTTGTGTGTAGAAAAAAAAAAAAGCACATTATCACTTCAGGAAGGGGAAAGGCACTATATGCAAGTGGTACACATGGCCCATTGCTTGTAACTGACCTGTTCGTACCCAGTGGCACACAGGACGATACTGCCTCAACCCGGAAACTAGGATCTCAAACGTACTGGGTGAAGCCCAGCCTTCTGCTCTACAGACGTCTGTTAGAAAGGTGCCGTTGCAGCCCAGGAGGATGCAACACTTTTTGTGGAGAGTATATAGTCCAGTGGGTCATCCTCTGTTTGGAGACAGCCTTCCCCTTCTGCTGTCCCCCAAAACAAACAAAGAGCTGCTCAGAGCTTCTGAAGCTCTGTGTGCAATATAAGTATTGTACACACAAGGTGTGTACTGTACACAGTGACTACAAGGTTTGCAAGTTCACCACTTGGTTCCTAAAAGGGGTAGTGGGAACTTTGGGCACGTAGCCCGGCCAGGGCCTCAGGATCAGAGAACGCCTGCAGGTCCCCAACCCTCTTGGGCGTGGCCTAGGAGGGATCAACCTCCTGGTGCCTCTGAGGAATCTAATGATCAGATTGTGCTTTCCTAAAGACTTGTTCAGCATTGTGATGTGCCACTATGGTAGTCACATAGACAGCCAGCCCTCCAACCTCTCCTGCAGGAAGGAAAGAACTGACCTGACTATGCATCTCTGTGGATCTTCCCCTCAGGAAGCACACCAGTCCGCAAACAGACTCCACTTCATGGCATAGGCCCACCTCATAGAAAGGGTTCTAGCCTGAGTAATGGTGTCTATTCACTGCTGGTGATATCCCACTCAAGTCTTTCATGTCCCGTCCAGGGGCAAGACATGGAGGTTCCAGAGATCTAGGCTTGACTGCCAGATTGGAGAAAGTCCTTTAAGGAGCATGAGCTCTGAGAACCATGTCCGGGTGGGCCAGTATGGCACAACCAACAAGACTTGATCTCTGTCCTCCCTGACTTTGCACAACGTCTGTGCAATCAGGCTCACTGGGGGAAATGCATACTTGTGAAGTATTGAGGAAGGGGCCAGCATCCAGGGGCCAGCTGTTTGCCAGTGTGTCCAGGCCGAGTGGGGCCTCGGTCAGGGAATACCACAGTGGGCAATGGAAGGATTCCAGGGAACTGAACAGGTCTACCTGCACTTCACTGAATCGACTCCAAATCAGTCTCAAAAGAGTCTCCACTTCCCTGAAGCATAACTCATCGCAAGAGCATGTCCACTGCATGGTTGATTTTGACTGGGATGTGAGTGGCCCACAGCGGCTGACTCCAGAGGAGCAGATGGTGGGTGAATTGTGACATCCTTTGTGAGCGTAACTCACCTTGGCAATTTATATAAGCTACTGCCACTGTGTTGTCCATCCGGTTCAACAAGTGCTCGCCCTGGATCAACGGTGAAAACCTCCACAGGGCCAGCAATATCGCTGGCAACTCCTGGCAGTTGATGTGCCATTGCTGACGAGGTCCTGTCCAGGAGCCTGATGCTGCGTGTCCATTGCAAAAGGCACCCCAGACAGTCTTGGATGCATCTGTTGTGACCACAACACACCTAGACACTTGTTCTAGGGCAGTGGTTTCCAAACTTTTTAGAGTGGAGTACCCCCTAAAGGGATTACCATCCTTCTGCGTACCCCCTCTCTTCAACTTAGACTGCAGTCACACCTTTACCATTAAGGGACAATATTTGCCCCCTAAATTGATTTTCCAGTGCATATTTTTACCTTTATGAATAACTTTATAAAATAAATAATGTTTTAAATAAAAAATGTTCAATAGAGAAATATGCAATTATTGTAAATCTAAGTAAAACTTTAAATATTAAACTAAAACCGCCAGTAGATGGCAGCAAGTCACTGTTTTGAGTGAGTCATTGAGTCATTCATCCAGTAATGAAGCAAGTGGTTGTGAATGAATCATTGAATCATTGTGGTTTCCGTTAGAACTATTATTTCATTGCTGTGTTTAAAACGTAGGTTTTGTTTTTTGACCTGTTGTATAACAATATCACGTTTGCAGTCATGTGGATATTTGGGAACAATTGCATTCTTGCTCGTTATCATCAATAAATACAAGAACTCACACAAGGTATGTTTTTTTTATCTGAGAAAGTTTGAGTCTTAAATCGAAATTAATCCACTATCTGTGACTATATTTGTTCTTCATGCGAGTAAAGTGCTAAATCCCCACTTTTACAAAAGGTGCATTTTCAAGAACGACAGTAATTTAGCACGATTTCAGGCAGCAGGCTCTGCACGCAATCTATGCATGCTGCTTGTGTGGATGCAGTCATTTTTGACTGCAAATTATGAGGTAATTTCATTAAATGTACTGGATTTATGGCATTTTGGCAGTTAGAAATACTTGGATTTAATATTATTTTAAGGTAGAATTAAAATGAACTACTCAGCATTTTGTTCGCGTACCCCCTTTTGTCAACTCACGTACCCCCAGGGGTACACATACACCAGTTTGGGAACCACTGTTCTAGGAGAACCCCTGCCCGTAGAAATGCAAAGTCTGTCCAAGGGCTGAATAAGCACCAACAAATTGGTGTGATGGTCATGCGATGTGTGCCGCTATGCCATGCTCATCTAGGGACTTGAGTCTGAAACCAATGCTGAAGCCGTATCATATGAATCTACCATCACAGTGTGTACGGAACTGAACTGAACAACTAGTTGTTAATGACGTTAACTTGCATTGGAGATGTGTCTCTTCTGTATGCGCGGTGAATCACAGGGAAAGCATGAGCCTTAACTCATTTGTGTTGCCAGATCTTGCTAGAGAAATCTGCGAACAAAAACAAGCCTATAATAAATCAAAATAAATTCAAATGCTTTATGCTGAAAATAAGAACAAAATTTCGTGACTCGTGTTTACTCACTTGAAAAACTCCATAAACCCGGTCACTTTATGAGCCGATCTTAAACAATAAGCCCAAAAACGCATAAAAATGAGTGATCATGGCAACACAGAATGAGCGTGCCCTGTGTGAAACAGGCTGTACAAGCATAAACAAAACACAACATGTGTCGCGCTGCATCCAGTGTAGACAATATCATTATAATGGGTTTGTTTATCTGTTACGTCTCGTCGCACCGCTCACATCCGGTGTCGGTGTTATATTCTTTGAAAACAGCGACAACTTCATTGCAGATAAGACACACCGGCTTTGCATTCACAAAACCAGGTAGGATGAACGCATTGTTGTCTTTACATTCTTCTTTGTATGCCCTATTTTCTCTGACAACTTTCCTCTTTAGACTCTTTGATAGTGCCATTGTTAGTTCACCCAAAAATGAAAATTCTGTCATTTATTACTTACCCTCATGCCGTTTCACACCCTTAAGACCTTCGTTCATCTTCAGAACACAAATTAAGATATTTTACTTGAAATCCGATGGCTCTGTGAGGCCTCCATAGGAAGCAATGTCAATGACATTGACAATGAAATGACATTGCTTCCTATGGAGGCCTCACTGAGCCATCAGATTTTAACTAAAATATCTTAATTTGTGTTCTGAAGATGAACGAAGGTCTTACGTGTGTGGAACGGCATGAGGGTAAGTAATAAATGACAGAATTTTCATTTTTGGGTGAACTAACCCTTTAACATCTCACTCTGCACATGACGGAGTAGCATACCTCCAGCATGCAAACAATAAAAAAAAAATGCAGTTTAGTACATGAGGATGCCAAGGGACAATTCTGAGTGTAAAAGTAGGCTACATAAAATAATTATTACAATAAGTTAGGCTCCATTATGTAGCCTGACAAGCAAATTAAAATGTTACACATTTATTATTCACAATATGGAAAGAGGAAATAAAACATATTCATTAAGAACATGACTCACACATGCCATTAATGGGCTTATTTAAGTTATTTTTATCCATTCCACATTTCCCACGTTTGTTTTAGCAAGGCGGTCTGTGTTGCAAGTTGGTGAATGAAGATACTTGCCAAGTTACTTGTTACTTTGCTTTATTAATTTACCCAGTGTAAAAATCGGACACCACCACACAAATGTGGCTTTTGTTAATGGCTGTCCTACTACAGGGTTTAACACAGAGTAACAGCTCAATACCAGTTACAAATGACACTGTAACAGTCTTTCACAGGCAATTAATTAATTTCTTAAATTATACTTTGACTATGTTCTGGCCCGCCATGTAGTGGTGAAATATTTTTTTTTGGCCCAATGCCAAACTTAATTGCCGACTCCTGCCCTACAGCATATAAATTTTAGACGATAAAATACCAATGCCCTTCACATCAGTCTATTGACATTAAAGGTTTCACATTGTATGCATTGGGCCATTGGGCTTAACGGCCAAACTGCAATAAAGACGCTAAAGGCCATATTTGCACTCTGTATAGTGATATGCAGACTCTTGGACATGTGGTGGTATCAGATGCATTGGGAGTGAGAATATATTGACATTTTAAAGGGAGCAAGAATGGTGGAAGTTATAGCTAAGCTAAAGAATGGTAAAATCGGCAGACCCTGATGGTCTAGGCTCCAAGACTAGGCTTCACTTGACTTCAAAACAAGAAAAATGTCTTCCATCTCTAATAGGTACAGACCAAAATTATAAAGAATTATAAAAGATTTACAGTTATGTATGAGGAGCACAAATGCAAAAAGTCTTCAAGGTAAGTATAGGTTCAATGCCATCCGTTACACCTACCTCTGGACTACTTTGGTAATGAAGTCATCAGTGCAGATCAAAGCATCAGATAAACCCTTATAGAGTTTACAGGCTACCTGCATCGAATCAATCACCTCCATCACCACTGAGAGCAAAAACAGACGGAGTCAGAAATCAGAAGAGGCAAAACTATGATAACTTAAATGTAAAGTGTGAGAGGTAAACCTTTTCCTTACCACATACAAGTGATTCATTAACAGGGTGTTGAAAGGACACACTAAAGCTTGAGTCTGTCAGTGGACACACTTCAAACTGCAGCAGCCCAGGGGAATCTGCTAAAAACATGAAATTATGTGCAAAACTCTGCATCTATGAGCAGAATATATGATTAACTTAGTAATATAATAGTTGACTTCAGATCTCATTTTAGCAAAGGTTTCAGAACACTCTCTCACCAAAGCAAATTAAAATTACAAAGTTGGACTAGGACATGTATTTCCTAATATACAACATTCACTTGATGTTCATAATGCACATGAAGTGATAATAAAAAATGTATTCATTATATTACATCACCTTTACATATAGATTGAAAAATAGAAATACATGTTATCTGACCTGTTAAAAAGTACATTACTTCCTTTAGTCATTCTTTAAGAAGATATATAGTGAGTAGTCAGCTTGTCATGTGATCTTAATATGTCTGCCACCGTGTACTCATGTAGAATAAAACTACTATGTCTTTATTTTCAAACTGTCTTCATCTCATGTGAGTAGACACTATTTAAATGAATTATATATTACTTGGTCCACCTTAATAGACAACATTTGTAATAATCTACCAACTCCTACGCCCACAATTAATATGAAAGACAACACACCCACCTTCCTTAATGTGGGTCTTTTTGACGCAGCTGCCAATAAGCGTGTTGTAAGCAGCCTGATGTCTTATAATGTCGAGGAGGGCAGGCACCTGAGCAGGATGTCTGAAGGGAATCTTGGAAACCAAAGCTCCTTGAAGACACCTCCCATCCTGCACTGGAGCATCACCATTTAGGAAATAACAATGTTGCTGTCCTGGTAAAGACTAATGGGACAGAAAGGCAAACCACTCAGAAAATCAAATGGAAATCTTTATAATGATATACTTTTCTTCCCCAGTGATGGCAAGATGATATTGTAATGTCATATGGCTTCAAAATACAACACAAATCAGTGCTTCCCACGCATAGACTTTACTTGGGCAGGCCGCCCAGGTATATTAACGGCCGCCCAAGTATATTTGGAGACACATTTTTGCTTTTTATTATTTTTATCCTCTTATACTTTTGTATCAGCCCAAGATAATGAAACCATCCGCAATCGATTAACTAGTGGAAAATCTCCCCTCACCCTTTCGTACCTGTTCGTTCTGTGCGCAAGAACTGTTTACTCCCACTGGCATTCCCACGTGTGCTGTGCGTGCGGAGACACGGTGGATATTTCACCAAGAGAGCTAAAACTTCTCTAAAACTTCTCTTAAGAATAGACTTAAGCTTTGATTTAAGTGCCTGCCATGGCAGTGTGACACCAATCATTTCATGTAATTATAATAAAATCATTTAAATAAGACAATGAAACATTCATTTAAATTTTTTTTTTAGATTGCTTTGCATTGTGCAAAATTATCACAGAAGTATTGATGCTGTGGAATCCATTTCTAATTATATATGTCTCCTCATTTACAGTTGTAGAAATGATGTGAACATGAGTTCCATCAGTGGCTCCAACAACTCCAGGGAAGCTTGAAATCCTCATAAAAGTGACATGCTTTTGCCACATGGTTTGAAGATTAGTTGGAAAGTAAATTAACTGCCATACAGCATGGCCGTTCTAGGAAAATTTACATTTTTACCCTTTATCCGAATATTAATAAAAATTTGTTAAACATTTTGTAATGTGTAATTGTGATAATGCAATGAAACGGCAAAATTATGCCGACATAATTTCTGTCAAGACTGTCATACAAAGAAATTATGAACGCATACAAAAACAAGAGAGAACCAAAGGAATATTAATAACTAATTATGTTGCAGTCAATGTATGCTTTTTCCTGTCAGTTTTTTGTTTTTCTATGCATATTTTTGTTAATAAATCTGTAGCTCTAGTTTGCCTTTTTTTTGCCAAATAATTTTGTCATATAAATACTGTAACCAAGTTTAGCGTTTTGTTCTTCCCTCATATTTAACTTTTTTTTTTTGACAAAAATATTTTACTAAAATTGAAAAACAAAAAAGTAATTATTACTTTCATTTTGCATTGATTTGTGGAATAGGCAATGTTATTAAATTTCTTACTAGGTCAGTTACAAAAAAACCCCAGAACTATGTGTCATCATATAACTCCAATGTATTTGTAGTGTCTGGACAGTATTAGATTAGCCAACCAACTTTAGAATTTTGAGAATGCTTTTAACCTTCTGAACTCATCATGCAAATCACATGATGGCTCCAGTTCATCTGCGCCAAACTACCTCAATGTCAAGCTTTGGTGAAGCAAGACAGCACACCATGATCCTCCAAAACAACTTCAAGGGGCACCTAAATCACCCATTGGTGGGCTAATGGCCATGTGGCCCTCAGACACTAGCCAAAACTCCAATACACATCTCTCTTGCACACGCACACACACACACGCACACACACACACACACACACACACACACACACACACACATAGAGAAAAACTCTTATAATTCAACTTATAAGTTAAAAATGCATTTTTCTATTTTTAAAGTCTTTTTGGTAAAAATGACCAATTCTGAAACCATCATAAATTACACAAATTAGGTTCTAAACGGAGACAAAGAATACATTCTCCCGCTAAAAATGCACCCTCGCCATTGGCTGGCATATCCAAGGAGGCGTTTTGGCTTGTTTGTCCTTAAAAGATAACAACACGTCTGTTCCTTTGTCTCTCTGTATTGTCTCTTGCCATCTCACGCACATCTCTCCCGGACGTCTCTCGGTGACCGCACTCACATCACGTGCTCCTCTCCTCTCTGAGACGACCATCCTTCGGCAAAACTTACTTTCAGGTTACCTCAGTTCAAACTTCCCGCGGAGACACGGAAGAAGCCAATGAACTTCAGCCACAGGCGCACTGAATCTCTACATGTCTCTATCTGAAACTCAGCACTCAAACTCATGCAAGTACCAATCTATTTTAGATGTGCTAAGTTTACCTGACCTAACAAGGTTATTTTTTTGATTCTTTGCTGGCTCTCAAGGTACTATCTGTAAGTTTTGCCATTCTTTTGTTTTCTCTCCATTCCTGACTTTACTTTCATTTCTGTATGTATGTATTCTTTGTTTATATTTAGTCATATATGTATTCGTAGTTTCATATATTAAATCCATTAAATATTCATTAAATAGTCTCCTCCTCTCTGCTGCCATTTTGTTACTCCTAACTAGGTTATGATACCTCTCCAGCACTCTTAACTAATTTAGGAGCTGAGACCTAGTCTTGACATTTATGAATCACACTTATTCTTAAGTCTAGGAATAAGAGTAAAATTACATCATTAGAATTTTGACACACTTTAACTAAAATTTTTACTCCGAGTAGCTTTATACATATGGCCCCAGGTCTAGATATATTGTGTAAATATAGACACTGCTAAATATAAAGTAACCTAATATGAATGAACAAACAATAACTTTACAAACAAAAACCCCAGTGGTGTCGAGTACTCACTGCATAAAAACGCATTGTTTGGGCCAAAGCAGGAGAAGTGGCCCCTCCATCCTCATGCAGTTGGCTTTTAATGATGAGATCATATAGTGGGGACAAGGTGGGCGCTGTCTCAAAAACAGGGATACCTAAAAAGATAAAAAAAAAAGTGAAGTAGAGCTGTTCATGCAGTCTCACAGAAACATGAGCAATGCTCATATTATTAACTCTTATTTTAATCCAAATTTGTGATATACCATGTAATAGACCATTTAATAGAAGCATAATCAATAATAACTACATTAATGTAGAAGTCAATAGCAGTCATCCATGTATTGTTTCAAAACAACAAATATTTGATCAATTATACAGCTAGGGTTTCAGACAAGATTTTATACCTGTAGAACTGCCCATTTTTTTAATATATGATACAGAGAATGGCATCAAGCAATTCATCTTCAAGAAGAAACACGCTGGTAAATCTACACAGTTTGAGTTTGTTACAGAAGAAAATGATGGAGTCCTAGAAAAAAAAAAAAAAAAAAAACAGTAATTAAATAACTATTTGACATGACACCAAAAATCTTAAAAGAATGAATAAATCATTATTTAAATCAATAGATTTTACCAAAGTAAAATTCTGTTTTAAATAACTTATATTTAAATGTTTCTCAAACAAAGCTATCATATGACATATGACAGTTATCAGAACACTAAGGCTACTTTTATGATATAAACAGCCCATGGTCAAGTATGCAGCACAATTCTGCAAATCTCCTTTCTGTGTTCTGTGGACAGGGTTCCCACTCTTTCATGAAAATCAGATTTCAATATTTATTTTATATCAAGCACAATAAAGACGAGGGGTTGATGGGTTTGTTACTGCCAATCTGGACAAAATCAAACTGTATCTGTGTCTATCATTACTGCAGTAATGTTAAAGGGATAGTTCACCCAAAAATGAAAATTTGATGTTTATCTGCTTACCCCCAACGCATCCAAGATGTAGGTGACTTTGTTTCTTCAGTAGAACACAAATGATGATTTTTAACTGCAACCGCTGGCGTCTGTCAGTCTTATAATAAGAGTGAATGGGAACTCGAACAATAAGAGTCGAAAACACTTCCATAGACAAATCCAAATTAAACCCTGCGGCTCGTGAAGACACACTGATGTCCTAAGACACAAAACGATCGGTTTGTGCGAGAAACCGAACAGTATTATACATCACTGCCGTTGTCAGAGCGCGATCAGACCTTACTAAACGAGTGCAGAACGCAGTTGGACATAGTGGTGTATTAGAGGTAAAAAAATGACATAAATACTGTTCGGTTTCTCGCACAAACCGATCGTTTCGTGTCTTAGGACATCAATGTGTCGTCACGAGCTGCAGGGTTTAATTTGGATTTGTCTATGGAAGTGTTTTCGACTCTTCGAGTTCCCATTCACTCTTATTATAAGACTGACAGATGCCAGCGGTTGCAGTTAAAGAAACAAAGTCACCTACATCTTGGATGCGCTGGGGGTAAGCAGATAAACATCAAATTTTCATTTTTGGGTGAACTATCCCTTTAAAGCATATACTGACAACTAAACTCAAATTTAACGGGCATATGGCTTTTTTAAAATCCAATGAGGAGAGAGGGCTGGTAGAGTGAATGAGAGAACAAGCGGGTTTGAACGAGATATGCAGTTTGCAGCTTTCTTATTCCTGCTTTTATTTTCACACTGGTTTTAGTTTTCCTTCTTTATGAATCATTACTTGATTAAAACTATAATATAGAGAGAATATTATATACATGAATTTCGCGAGTAAATTACATTATATAAGGTAATTGTTAGGTAGTAAAAAAAAAATAAAAAAATAAAAAATCTAAATATTTAAAATGATTTGTTAATCACCTGTTTAGGGTATCTGCAGGGTTTTAAAAATCAGATTTAAGGCTTTTAAAGACCTTTTTAAGACCTGCACAAATAAAATTAATACCATATTGGGGAGATTAGTGTTAATGGTAACATCCTAAACCATAATATGACTTTAAAAACCACAATATAAACAACTTCAATCTCAACATCAGTCTACCAGTTGACATTTACAACACTGCATGTAAGCTTAGTATGGGTAAATCTTTGCATTGGTCCAAACAAAAAACGACAGAAAACACACTGAATGAAAATGCACTTTCAATCTCTGACAGTAGATGGTGCTTATGGAACAGCAGAAATATATTAGTTTCCCCGGTTACCTCTGTAAACAAATTAGCACTGCCTGTGATTATAAACACTGCATAATTAGGCAAAATTCGTTGGAACCTTGATTAACCAATTTTTATGTAGCTCAATTTCAAGTACTTTCAAGAAGCATGGGAACCCTGCATGGAAGAGATTACACCAGATTACACCATGGTAGAGTTACACCAGAATTGTCATTGTTGGTTGAACTATTCCTTTAATTCCCCAATTATCTGACCCTTTGTTGTCGACTGGATGGGATCCTGTGATAAGCGGAGCAATGGGAAGCTTGTAAACCGATGTGGTGCCCTCAACAGTCACTGACACACTCACACCTAAAGTACGGGGAACTGCAGAATACAAGAAGAGAAGATAGTAATCAATGACTTTGAAGTATATAAACACTAGAATGTTATTTAAATGAATATTCAAACTATGCTTGTTGATCTGATTATAAAACAATTTTCTCACTATTGACATCAGTGAAGTTCAGTTGGGCTCCAGTTTCCTCTTCAAAGATATCATCTGGAGAAACATAACACTGTAGAGATACAAGATGACCGCCGCTCCTTGCCGTCAACAGACCCACACTACCGCGAAGTATGGTCTCCACAGCATTTGCCTTAGTGGCTATCCTATAATATAAATTGTTTGAGTAATTATTAATACACACACACACACACACACATACATATACATATATACACATATATATATATATGTGTGTATATGTAAAAAAAAAAAAAATATATATATTTTTATACAAATATAATATATAAATATATAATATAATATATAATATATTATATAAAAAAATAATATACAACTATAATATAATAATTATATATTACATATTACAGTAGTTTTCGTGAAACTGACTGCTAGAATTTCAATTCGTTTTATTCGGACCTGATCAAACAGATACCTTGCCTTTTAAATGCAGGTACACAAAGCCTGGTTACTGACAAATTTGTTCCTTTAAGAAAGATTGGTCAGTGTAAACCATGCCATGATCCCAATATTTTTCATAGGACTTTAAAAACTTATTATAGAGATGCACAAATCTGGAAAAAGCAACGGAATCATTGCTAAAGACTTAGGTTATCTTACTTTGGATTCTTGAACACCTATCAACAATTCTGGAATTTTGCTACTCTCCCTAGGAGACCACTGACCACTGTGAAGTATGGTGAAAGAAGCATCATGGTTTAGAGCTTCTTTGCTGTATCATGAATTCAAATCTGTATCAAGAGATTTTACACAAGAATGTCAGCACAGAAGTACACAACATTGCGTTTTAGAGAGGCTCGGTGGTTTAAGACAATGGCCCAAAGAACACAAGTAAATTAACTAAATAATGGCTGAAAAAGAAAATATATTTTTTTCTGAGTCCTGACCTTGAGCCAAACAAACATATTTGTGTGGAGTGATGGTTCAAATTGGTCAAAAGTCTTACAAGCAGTTGCAGAAAACATTTGGTGGAGGTCTTGCTGCTAAAGGAAATTAAGCAAATGACTAAATTCAAAGGTTCAATTAATTTCTCCAATACTTTTTGCATGATCACTTAATGTTCTCAAAAATGTGAAATGTACAGTTGTTTGTGTTATTAGTTTAGTTAGATTGTCTATAATTGTGATTGAAATTAAAGGGGACATGACATGAGAAATCAAAATTCTTTGGTCTTTTAGGCATATAAGAGGTCTTTGTAACATTATTACATCCTGCAAGTTCCATTATTTAAAACATCCTCAACAATAAAAAATCATTTATATAATCAATCTTTTAAAAAAGGTTTGTTTGGAACAGAGGTGGCATGTGATGTCACAAGGACAAGACAACAATGCCTACTTTTACATCATTGCATCATTGTCCCTGCCCACTGAAGTTCAGTCGCTGATCAGCGAGTGGATCTAAAGTAGGCCTAGCTGTTTATGATAAGATTGTGATAATAACAAGATTGGCTGTGGAAAAACATCATCTTTGCACAGGCTGCCACAGGATCCCGATGTCAGAGAACAATGGATTCAGTTTATTTTTATCGAACGTCCTAGTCACTTCAGTGTTAACTTGCATGTTTGTACTGTCCATTTTACCAGCGACTGTTTTGAGAATAAGTTTGCTCAAAGACCAGGAATTAACTGTTCTGGAATCAGCAAAGACCCCGCGAACTATAAGTAATGCACTGAATTTTTAAACTGGTAATTAAAGTTATATTGATAGTTAATAATCCTAGTATTTTTAAAGATCGCTCTCTTTATAATGGCTGAAGCTGTCGATCACGCAGCACGAGTTTATCTGGACACTTACCAAAACTCCCGTTTTAGTAATGATCTTACACTACACAATGAATCTTTTACTGCATTAAATCGTGTTTGCATTGTTAGTTTTGGTGAAAGCATTTCATGAGAGTGCAGAAATTGCGTTGCAATGACAAGATCACTGCATTCAAGTGATCAACAGACTGTCATCTGCTCAATGTTAATCAATGGAACCTTCCATGTGATGGAATAGATATAAACAATGCAATAATTAACCATTTTCACAATTCGTTAATCTCTACAGCTGTAATAGTAAAAATGTGGTAAAAGTATTCAAAAGGATTCCACATATAATACTTATTTCAATTGCAAAGATGTCAGCCAATCACAGCAGTGGGTGTTTACACTGAAGTCTCATAGCAGATAGGCCCCTTCAAACAGAGCGTTCAAATCAAAGGGCTAAAATCAGGGTGGAAAATAGCCATTTATTTTTAAATTATGACAATTATTTGATGTAAAAATCATATTAACATTATAAGTGCACCTCAGGAAACATAAAATAAAAAAATCCATTTCATGACCCCTTTAAGATCAGACCACATTTTGAGTAATCAATGCAGAAATCCAGATATTTTCAAAGGGTTCACAAACTTATTCTTGCCACTATATGAATGTTATTTATTATAGCATTTGATGGTTAAAAAAACACAAATGTAAGCTTATCTGTGGGCAAGGTTTCTACATGCTCTATCATTGCTATGTCTTTTTACATTTCTCAGGTCATTAGTAAAAAACATGGGCTTGTTCTGAAAACAGTTTGCAACTGACCACTGTCTCTAGCACCCATCAGCACAATTTCTGTAGAAAAAGGAATAATAATTACCATATTCATGTACCATTGTATTTGAATGGTACTGCAAGTTACTTTAAAGAATAATATAATAATACCACAATATAGTATTAAAATAAAAAAATGTCCATTGTATTTTTTTTTGCTAGTGCAGGGGTAGGCAAGTTCGGTCCTAGAGAGCCGCTGTCCTGCAGAGTTTAGCTCTAACCCTGAAAAAAAAAAAACCTCACCTGTCTATAGCCTTAGTAATCCTGAAGAGCTTGATTAGCTTGTTCGGGTGTGTTTAATTAAGGTTGGAGCTAAACTATGCAGGATAGCGGCTCTCTAGGACCGAACTTGCCTACCCCTGTACTAGTGTATGATATGAGGAAACATTTTTCTTGACAAATAAAAAAATCAATATGCCTGAACATATGCATCATCTTGGTGAGGTCTAACTCCAGGGACTGAAGAGCCAAATACATCTTTGTCTTTAATTTGCTGTGGAATAAAATGAGAAAAAAGGATTAAAATGCAAATAGTAACAGGAACTGTAAGTGTTTAATGATATAATAAATAAAACTAAAAAAAGAAGAAAACACACTTGTCTCCAGGGAGCTTATACAGGTTAACCAGACCCTTCAGGTGTTTGGAAAACTCATCAAAATTTTTGTCTCTGTAAAAATAAAGGTACATTTTCTGGTAAATACATTTAATGCTTTGTATTCTTGTACAGTCACTTTGCAGTTGTTGTAACTTGTATAAAATAACTTGTTGAATTCTTGAATCCGATGGCTCATAGATGACTTTATGAGGGTAAGTAGCATAAAGTAGGATGTAGGTCCCATTTTGTTGGTCTCATTACAGTTGCACATTCTTTCTGGAAACTTTTAAAATAACAGCAGCTTGGGCTGTTTCCAAGCAAAATATTTATTCAGTGACAAAGTTTTCTCAGATCTGAAAGTCAATTAGCATTCTTTACTGTGTGGGGGATGTTAGTAAAGTAAGGAAATGCAATAGAACAGATAACATTTTATCTGTCAAATGACACAAAGCATTCTACAGTATCAATCATCAGTAAATGACAAATAGCTACGATATCAAAACTTCTTTGTTAACACTGGTCTGTTTGTGTCTTAGCATATGTATTTTGGTGTGCAGGGAGGTTGACTGGGCGCTATCATTTACAGACACTCAAGTGTTTGAGGCACTAAGCAGCAAGTAAACGAAATATACATATTCCACTTTGCTGAAAAATTTACTTTCCCTCGATATAGTTTGCTTACCGTAATTGCTGTATCAGCTCAGGACAACTCTACATTACAATGAGACAAAAAAAAAAAAAAAAAAAATCACAATAAAGTAAGATCACAGGACATAGACATACTGCTATTCAAAATAACTACAAGTCTTCCTCTTACCACAGGGTTTTCACCATGGTGGGCCACTTTGACATCCACAAGCTTTCCAGCTTTATCCAAATGCACCTCAACGTAAAACATATCTGAGGTGATATAGCACTCAGTACGCGAGGGGCTCAGGTGAGATCCCAACCTGTAGGCACACAGCACGAGAACAAAAAGACCAAACATACCTTTTAGTAAATTTAAGTAAAGTTAGGTAGGTCAAGTAAAATCAAGTAGAAATAAATCAGAACATGCTAGTGATGTTACTTATGACAACAAGTGCATGCCTCGCTGCTGAGTGGTTTGCGTCTGTAAGCTCTGTATAGCTTTTTGTTATGAATCTCTATCTACTACCATTCCTTGGTGTTTATATTATTAAATATAATAACATGAGCCTCGTCTGAATAGCCTAAAGTGGAGGTGTTGCTGTAATTTAAAGCACTATCTTCAGTATTACTCAGAGGTCTAGTTTCAAATATAATTCTTTTGAAGTGGTGGTGCTCTATGTAACGTTATCTAGTGTACGTGATAAATACCGCTTGACATTTGTGCTTTTACTGTATACAGGCCACCAGGGCACCATACAGACTTTATCAAAGAATTTGCTGATTTTCTAGTACTGGCTGCAGATAAAGTCCTTATTGTTGGTGATTTTAATATCCATGTAGATAGTGAACAAGATGCACTGGGATTGGCAATTAGAGATATTCTAAACTCTACCGGAGTTCAGCAACACGTGTCAGGCCCCACTCATTGTCGTAATCATACTTTAGAACTTATATTGTCACATGGAATCGATATTGATGCTGTTAAAATTCTGCAGCAGAGCGATGACATCTCAAATCATTATCTAGTCTCATGTATACTTCATTTAGCCAAGGCTGCAAAGCCAACACCTGGTTACAAATATGGTAGAACCATTACTTCCACCACTAAAGATTGCTTTATAAATAATCTTTTTGATCAGTTTAATCTCCTTAGAATACCAGATAGCTTAGAATAACTCAACGTTGCAACAGAAACTACTGACGCTCTCTTTTCCAGCACTTTAGACACATTTGCTCCTTTGGACTTAAAGATTAAAGAAAATAGTCCAAAGCCATGGTACAACAACCATACTCTGGCCCTTAAAAGAGCAGCCAGAAAAACAGAGTACATTTCGTGGAGAGAGAGCATAATTGCGTACAGAAAGGCCTTAAACTGCTAGATCTGATTATTTTTCAACCCTCTTAGAAGAAAACAAACACAACCCTAGGTATTTATTTGATACAGTGGCTAAATTAACAAGAAATAAGCTTCAACCCCAGACGTTTCCAAACAGCACAGCAGTAATGACTTTATGAACTTTTTTACAAGATTGATAATATTAGAGGGAAAATTATAATTATGCAACCATCTACTACAGTATCACATCAGACAGTGCATTGTAGTGTCCCTGAGGAAAAACTCCATTCATTCATTCATTGCTATAGGAGATGAAGAATTGTCTAAACTCGTTAAATCATCTAAATCTTTCATCTGTGCTCCGATGCTTCCTGAAGCATTGTTTTGAAATCGGCCATCACTAAATAAGTCGTTATTTTGTTTTTTTTGGCACTCCAAAAATATTCTCATCACTTTATAATATTAAATTTGAACCACTGTACTCACATGAACCGATTTAAATATGTTTTTAGAACCTTTATGGATCTTGAGAGAGGAAGTGTCTTTGCTCCCTATGGAGGCCTCACGGAGCCATCGGATTTCAAATAAAATATCTTAATTTGTGTTCCGAAAATTAACGAAGGTTTTATGGGTGTGGAACGGCATGAGGGTAAGTAATAAATGACAGACTTTTCATTTTTGGTTGAACTAACCCTTTAAACACACTTGCACATATAAGTATAAAACTCAGTACACATATAAACCTCACTGGGCCGAACAACTTTCATACTCTAAGTTATACGTCACCTCAATAGGAAGTCAGCTATTATGGGTTGTTTGAAAAACGCATGCTCTGGAATTTGATATACTCCTCCTAGGCAATTAATCCGATCACCACCAAATTCGGTCAGCATGAAGTCAAGACATTGATGATGAAAAAGGCCAGCGGATTTTTGATATCTCGAACAGTTTGGCTGTGGCGGGGCAACAAATTTATGGCGAGAAAAGGGAAACAGGAAGTGTGTTATAACTTCTGCATACATTGATTGATCTTTATGAAACTTCACGAGTGTGTTGGTTGTAGTAGTTCGATCACATGTGTGACTATTGTGAGTCAAAGTTATAGCGCCACCAACTGGCAGCAGGAAGTGTATCACTTTTAAAATGCTTTGAGATCACCCCCTTATTTTTACCTGATTTGCTTTAAACTTCATCACAATAGTGTCAAAATATGGCAGATGTAAACCTGTTAATGTGTTTGTGATATCTTGAATATTGTTGTCATGGCAACACGTCAAACTTTTATAATATTCTTGGGCATTTTTGAGGCTCTTAACATACTTCAAATTGGATGAAACTCGACACACACATCAATAACGTCAACCAGTAGACATGGGCAAAGCCTTAGAAACGGGCGGGAAGCAGGGGCTCTACAGCGCCACCTTTTGATAAAAGTGGGGGGTTAGTTTAACCTACAGTGTCTAAACTCGGTACACTTATTGTTCTCATTAAGCCGGACAACTTTCTAATTTACAGTCATTAGCTCAGACAAACAGGAAGTCAGATATTTTGGTTTGAATGTGGATTTTTCACACACACACACACACACACACACACGGACGTAGACTCTCTCTCTCTCTGTGCAACCCACCCTCCCTCCTCCTCTCCCCCTGACTCCTCACACCAGTATGTGTGTGTGTGTGTGTGAGTGTGTGTGACAGAGAGGGAGAGAGAGATTTTTACACCCCTAATCAGTTATTTATCACTCTGAGGTATCGCCGGCGATACCACCGTGGTTTTTTTCTTACCAGTGTGAAAGAGACTCAAAATACTCCGTCAATGTTGCACATACAATTAACAGTTATACACCATTTTAATCTGTGGAATATCTTCTTTTATTTGTGTACACTCAGAGTAAAAACACAATGTTGTGCTTTTTGTAAAATAAAGAAATATAACATGATGCGTGATCTCTCGTCTCCCTCTGAACGAAGTCCAAACTGATAGTTCTTAGAAAATGAACTGTAACTTAGTGAATACTAATGACAAAAAAATGAGACTTCTTTCTGAAAAAACGTTGAGATGTCAGGTTTTAAATCGTGTAAGTCAAATCGAAAACAAATATTCTCTGTTTATGTAATCTGTATGAAAAGAGAGCCATGTCAGAAGTTTGTGATTCAGCTCATTATCCGCTAATGCGGCCACCCCCACGGAGCGAGCGCTATTCAGACGCAAATTCTGAGGCAATACATGCATTCATCGTCTCAATCGTGTATTTATTGTCTTGAAAAGTGTTTTGAATAGCCATAGTTAGCGATCTCTGGCCTCTGTTAGTTCGGTTAGTTCCTGGATTGCCTATTCTTCTTTAGCAGGCATTTGTGGACAAAAGGTGCACAGAGCGCCCTCCGGCTGCAAGTATGAATTGAAAACACAGTATCCAGCGCTCATAGTAATGACAATAAATATTGAATAATTACTCCTCTGTATAGAAAATTGACATAAACATATGAGAATCCATCAATATTTCTCCAAATGTGCATGCTTTTAAGCTAAAAGCCTATATGAAATGCCATAGAGGTAACATAATTGTTCAGACACTTTGCATCACAGAAATACATTATATTTTAAAGAATATAATAGAATACCATTATTTTAAATTGTAATAATATTTCACAGTATTGCTGTTTTTTCTGTATGTTTGACATGATCACAGAGGGTTTTTTCACAGCCTACCTGTCTGAAAGAGCTCATTATTTATGCAGGTCATTAGAGCTCTTTATGCGATTCTTTTGTCTTCTCAGGTGAGAATCACCCATTATTCATGACGATTCACGCCTCCACGCATACTGTGTTTCTTGACCAAAGATGTTTTAGAAAATTTAAATATCTCTATTGTTTTATATGAAGGAGTAGGAAGGATAATTTTTACATATTTTTGAAGCAAAAACTCTAGTCTACAACCTCCAATACCGAGAAGTCTTGTGAACACAGATTTAATATTATTTTTTTGGCCTTATTTCAGTGACTTAAGTTTTTTGTTTTTTCAATAACCACGCATAAACGTTATTCCTTCAAAAACACAAACATGTACATACATGTTTCTCACATATTATGGTAGCCTAGTTTGTGCTGAATACAGGGTAATGACACTTTTTCCATTAATATGTTTATGAACAACTGAAAAAAGCACAAATGTCAGGGCATGTCAAAACTTCTCCAGGCCCCAAATCAGCATCAGACTCCAGAGGGTTAACCCTTTTTTTGCAGACTCACTGTGCTTCAGAGTTTAGTGCTAACCCTTAATCATACACACCTGAAGCAGCTAATCAAGCCAGTGTATTTGTAGGCCAATGACAACATAGTATTACATTATTAGTTTGATAATTAGGTTAATTAAAATATAAAAACACACTGCAAATGATAACTTCACACTCATTTGAAATTGAACTATGACACTATATCACTATTAGTACAGGACTTACAGTTAGAATTTTTAAATTAATTTATTGATATAATTCAAATTTATTAAAAAACCCTGTTTCAGTAAAATTTCACATGACTATAAAAGTGGCTGTTTAAAATAAACTTGCATAAGTGAGCAGAAAAATCTAGACATGTACCTTATTATTACCTGAGACTCACATTAAAATAGTCTTTGCAGGTTCTGTGATTTGGCTCTATTTATTATTTTTTTCATTTTATTTTTTATCTTATACCACACATTTTAAAATTAAATGAAAGGATGCTTTTGGTGCATAAGATGGGTACACAATCAACAGCTCAGGAAGGTCAAAAAGCACATGAAGAGAAGTGTTAGGATTATACAACATCAGCAATCACAGACATTCGCATTAAGGCTGGATTAGTTTTCTCAGAGCACTGTGGAGTTTGCACAAATAACAGCATGTAATTTGGTATAGAATTTTTATAGGGGTTGTCTGAGAAAAAACCCAGACATTTCAGATTAAGATGATATTCTGCACTCATTTGAAATTGACAACATTTTGTGACATGAAAGTCATCTCAATTTAAATGATCTCATGGATGTGGCTGATGTGGTTTGTCATCATAGGAGCATCAGCCGCTACAGTAAATGTGGTGTGAAATTGACAGTCCTTTTATGTTTAACCGTTTTAAATGCCCATTGCCCGCCGTGCACAGTTGACCTGAAGCTACCGGGGTGGCGGTGCCACCGGGCTTTGGCCCGTCATCGCTGCTCGCAGCTATATTTATTATTAGGGCCAAAGCCAAAGGCTGAAGGCCCTATTGTTTTCTTTAGCATTATTATTAGGGCCAAAGCCCAAAGGGCTGAAGGCCCTATTGTTTTCTTTAGGATTATTATTAGGGCCCAGCCAATGAAATGGCGAAGGGCCCTCTTGTTCTTCTAAGGATTATTATTATTATAAGGGCCCAAGCCAATGAAATGGTGAAGGGCCCTCTTGTTCTTCTAAGGATTATTAGGGCCCAAGCGAATTAAGCGCGCAGGGCCCTCTTGTTCTTCTAAGGATTATTATTATTATTTTTTTTTTTATTATTTTTCCGTCTTCTGGGGCTTTTTGGGAGCCTTAACATGCTCAAAAACTCCTGAAAATTTGCACACACATTGGAATCCGCGGCCATTAGGACGCCGCAGAGGCTGGTACCCGGGCGTGGCAGGGGGGCTCGACAGCGCCCCCTTGAAAAAAGTCTGAAAATTTGGTCCATATATTAAACACGCTTGCACGTATTAGTATGAAACTCGGTACACATATAGACCTCATCGGGCCGAACAACTTTCGTACTCTAAGTTAAACACCACGCCAACAGGAAGTCAGCTATTAAGGGTTGTTTGAAAAACGCATGCTCTGGAATTTGATATACTCCTCCTAGACGATTAATCCGATCGCCACCAAACTCGGTCAGCATGAAGTCAAGACACTGATGATTAAAAATTGCCAGGGGATTTTTGATATCTCGAACGGTTTGGCCGTGGCGAGGCAACGAATTTATGGCGAGAAAAAGGAAACAGGAAATGTGTTATAACGTCTGCATACATATATTGATCTTTATGAAACTTCACTTTTGAAATGCTTTGAGATCACCCTCTTATTTTTACCTGATTTGCTTCAAACTTCATCAGTGTAATGTCAATACACAGCAGATGTAGACCTATGACAGGATTTTTGATATTTGAAATATTGTTGCCATGGCAACAGGTCAAACTGTAATAATATTCTTGAGTGTTTTTGAGGCTCTTAACATGCTTCAAATTGCATGAAACTCGACACACACATCAATATTGTCAACCAGTAGACATGGACAAAGTCATAGAAATGGGCGTGGTGGAGGGGCTCAGTAGCGCCACCTTTTGACAAAAGTGGGGGGGTTAGTTTTTCCTACAGTCACCAAACTCGGTACACATATTGTTCTCATCAAGCCGGACAATTTTCTAATTTACATTCATTAGCTCCGACCAACAGGAAGTCGGCTATTTTTGTTTGAATGTTAATTTTTTGAAAAAACAGGCTATGAATTTTATACTACTACTCCTACAGGGTTTATCCAATTTACACCAAGCTTTTTTTAACTTGTTGCTAACACATTGAAGTTGTTTAATTGCAAACGGATTTTGGATATCTCAAACGGTTTGGCCGTGGCGAGGCAACAAATTTATGGCGAGAAAATGGAAACAGGAAATGTGTTATAACTTCTGCATACATTGATTGATGTTTATGAAACTTCACGAGTGTGTTGGTTGTAGTAGTCTGATCACATGGATGTAACTATTGTGAGTCAAAGTTATAGCACCACCAACTGGCAGCAAGAAGTGTATCACTTTTAAAATGCTTTGAAATCTCCCTCTTTTTTTCATCTGATTTGCTTCAGACTTTATCAGTGTAATGTCAATACACAGCAGATGTAGACCTGTGACAGGATTTTTGATATTTGAAATATTGTTGCCATGGCAACACATCAAACTTTAATAATATTCTTGAGTGATTTTGAGGCTCTTAACATCCTTCAAATTGCATGAAACTCGACACACACATCAATATTGTCAACCAGTAGACATGGACAAAGCCATAGAAATGGGCGTGGTGGAGGGGCTCAGTAGCGCCACCTTTTGACAAAAGTGGGGGGGATAGTTTTTCCTACAGTCACCAAACTCGGTACACATATTGTTCTCATCAAGCCGGACAATTTTCTAATTTACATTCATTAGCTCCGACCAACAGGAAGTCGGCTATTTTTGTTTGAATGTTAATTTTTTGAAAAAACAGGCTATGAATTTGATACTACTACTCCTACAGGGTTTATCCAATTTACACCAAGCTTTTTTCAACTTGTTGCTAACACATTGAAGTTGTTTAATTGCAAACGGATTTTGGATATCTCAAACGGTTTGGCCGTGGCGAGGCAACAAATTTATGGCAAGAAAAGGAAACAAAGTGTTATAACTTCTGCATACATTAATTGATTTTGATGAAACTTCGGCTTAGTCTTCATTGTACAAGGCTGATCACATGGATGTGACTATTGTGATTCAAAGTCATAGCGCCACCAACTGGAAGCAGAAAATGTGTCACTTTCAGCATACATTGAGATCACCCTCTTATTTTTACCTGATTTGCTTCAAAATTCATCAGAATAATGTTAAAACTTGGCACATGTAATCCTCTGAAAATGGGCAGGGAGGAGGGGCTATATAGCGGCACCTTGTAGTGCAGTAAATGTGGAGTGAATTTGACATAGGCATTTAAAACTGTTAAACATCAAAGGACTATTGCCCGCTGTGCACAGTTGCCCTGAAGCCACCGGGGTGGCGGTGCCACCGGGCTTGGGCCCGCCATCGCTGCTCGCAGCTATATTAATTTTTTTATTTTTTTTTAATTTTTTTTTTTTCCGTCTTCAGGGGTTTTTTGGGGGCCTTAACATGCTCAAAAACTCTTGATAATTGGCACACACATTGGAATCCGCGGCCATCAGGGCCGGGTAGAAGCCGGTACCCGGGCGCGGCAGGGGGGCTCGACAGCGCCCCCTTGAAAAAAGTCTGAAAATTTGGTCCATATATTAAACATGCTTGCACGTATTAGTATGAAACTTGGTGCACATATAGACCTCATCAGGCCGAACAACTTTCGTACTCTAAGTTAAACGCCATGCCAACAGGAAGTCAGCTATTAAGGGTTGTTTTAAAAACGCATGCTCTGGAATTTGATATACTGCTCCTAGGCGATTAATCCAATCACCACCAAACTCGGTCAGCATGAAGTCAAGACATTGATGATTAAAAATTGCCAGCAGATTTTTGATATCTCGAACGGTTTGGCCGTGGCGAGGCAACGAATTTATGGCGAGAAAAGGGAAACAGGAAATGTGTTATAACTTCTGCATACATTGATTGATGTTTATGAAACTTCACGAGTGTGTTGGTTGTAGTAGTCTGATCACATGGATGTAACTATTGTGAGTCAAAGTTATAGCGCCACCAACTGGCAGCAGGAAGTGTATCACTTTTGAAATGCTTTGAGATCACTCTCTTATTTTTACCCGATTTGCTTCAAACTTCAGTGTAATGTCAGTACACAGCAGATGTAGACCTGTGACAGGATTTTCGATATTTTAAATATTGTTGCCATGGCAACACGTCAAACTTTAATAATATTCTTTAGTGTTTTTAAAGCTCTTAACATGCTTCAAATTGGATGAAACTCGACACAGACATCAATATTGACATACAGTAGACATGGACAAAGCCATAGAAATGGGCGTGGTGGAGGGGCTCAGTAGCGCCACCTTTTGACAAAAGTGGGGGGGTTAGTTTTTCCTACAGTCACCAAACTCGGTACACATATTGTTCTCATCAAGCTGGACAATTTTCTAATTTACATTCATTAGCTCCGACCAACAGGAAGTCGGCTATTTTGGTTTGAATGTAAATTTTTTGAAAAAACAGGCTATGAATTTTAGACTACTACTCCTACAGGGTTTATACAATTTACACTTAAACTTTTTTACTTGTTGTTAAAACAAAGCTGTTAAATTGCAAATTTTTAAACAGGGTTAAGAAGACACTTTTACACAAATACACTGTTTATAGTAGTATAAAAGGAACACTTTTTAGTTATATAAGGTTTCATTTAGTGTTATATTTTGATTTATATATTTAGAAATTATCAAAGACTAATTTCTCTTACATTATATATTTTATTCGTATTATTTAAAATATTATTGAATCATCTGACTCAACTAACTGGTCAGGCTGCAACTGTTCTGCCTCTGTGTGTGTGCGTGTGTGCTTTGTGTGTGTGTGTGTGTGTGTGTGTGTGTGTGTGTTTGAGTCTTGCAGGGTTAACCCTTTCATTGCTGTGTCCTTTTGACTGCATTATAGGATAGGAAATCTTAGGCCTCCTCTTCTATAAATTTGTATAACAAAATAAAGGCATAGAACTAATTAATTTGTAGTGCACTGATTATATAGTTTTATATAATTAGTTTAATAATTTTGTTAATAGTAACCTAAAAGACCTCAAGATAAATTAATCTGGACGTATAACATTTTTAACTGCTAATGATAAGTATTAGTATTATTGAATGTATATATTAAGAGATTATCAAAGACTATTTTCTGTCACAGTATAAGTCTTGTTAAAAATGATATTGAATCATCTCCAACTGGTTCTTAAATCACTTTGGCTCTCTCTCTCTCTCTCTCTCTCTCTCTCTGGGTGTGTGTGTCATGTTAAGTGTGTGAGTGTTTTTTAGAAAAATATATATAATAAAAATTAAAATAAATACTGGACTGAGATTTACACTGGATTTAGACTTACAAAGATCCGCAGATCCAAAGTGATCACTTTAAAAAGTTTGCCAGACAATTTTCTAATTTACATTCATTAGCTCCAACTAACAGGAAGTCAGCTATTTTGGTTTGAATGTTAATTTGATTTAAAAAAAAAAAAAACAGGCTATGAATTTTATACTACTACTCCTACAGGGTTTATACAATTTACACCAAACTTTTGTAACTTGGTGCTAACACACTGAAGTTATTTGATTGTAAACAGATGTTGGATGTCTCAAACAGTTTGGCCGTGGCGAGGCAACAGATTTATGGCAAGAAAATGGAAACAAAGTGTTATAACTTCTGCCTACATTAATTGATTTTGATGAATCTCCGGTTGTGTGTTCATTGTACAAGGCTGATCACATGGATGTGACTATTGTTATTCAAAGTTATAGCGCCACCAACTGGCAGCAGGAAATGTTACTTTCAGCATGCTTTGAGATCACCATCATGTTTTTACCCGATTTGCTTCAAACTTCATTTGAATAATGTCAAAACATGGCAGATGTAGACCTTTGAAAAGAATCATTATATCTCAAACACTGTTGCCTTGGCAATATATCAAACTTTAATTTTCATTTTGGATGCTTTTGAGACTCTTAGCATGCTTCAAATTGTATGAAACTCGACACACATCAGGATTATCATCCAGTAGACATGGGCAAAGCCTTAGAAATGGACAGGGAGGAGGGGCTCTATAGCACCACATTATAGTACAGTAAAATATAGAGTGAATTTGTCACAGTCCTTTGATGTTTAACCATTTTAACTGCCTATTGCTCGCTGTGCACAGTTGCCCTGAAGCCACCGGGGTGGCGGTGCCACCGGCTTGGGCCCGCCATCGCTGCTTGCAGCTATATTTATTTTTATTTTTTTCCATCTTCCGGGGCTTTTTGAGGGCCTTAACATGCTCAAAAACTCTTGAAAATTGGCACACACATTGGAATCTGCGGCCATCAGGGCCGGGCAGAAGCTGGTACCCGGGCGTGGCAGGGGGGCTCGAGAGCGCCCCCTTGAACAAAGTCTGAAAACTTGGTCCATATATTAAACACACTCGCATGTATTAGTATAAAACTTGGTACATATATAGACCTCATCGGGCCTAACAACTTTCATGCTCTAAGTTCTACGCCACCCCAACAGGAAGTCGGCTATTACGGGTTGTTTGAAAAAGCGCACACTCTGGAATTTGATATACTCCTCCTAGGCTATTAATCCGATCACCACCAAACTCGGTCAGCTTGAAGTCAAGACACGGATGATGCTAAACTGCCAGCAGATTTTTGATACCTCAAACGGTTTGGCCATGGCGAGGGCAACAAATTTATAGTGAGAAAAGAGAAACAGGAAATGTGTTATAATGTCTGCATACATTGATTGATTTTCATGAAACTTCAGCTGTGTGTTCGTTATAGGAGTCTAATCACATGGATGTGACTATTGTGAGTCAAAGTTATAGCGCCACCAACTGGCAGCAAGAAGTGAGTCACTTTCAAAATGCATTGATTTCACTCTTATTTTTACCTGATTTGCTTCAAACTTCATCAGTGTAATGTCAATACACAGCAGATGTAGATCTGTGACAGGATTTTTGATATTTTAAACACTGTTGCCATAGCAACGCATCAAACTTTAATATTCGTTTTGGATGCTTTTGAAACTTTTAACATGCTTCAAATTGCATGAAACTCGACACACACATCAATATTGTTGACCAGTAGACATGGGCAAAATCGTATAAACGGGCAGGGAGAAAGGCCTCTGTAGCGCCACCTTTTGACAAAAAAAAAAAAAAAAAAAAAAAAACAGGCTATGAATTGTATACTACTACTCCTACAGGGTTTATACAATTTACACCAAACTTTTTTTTTTTTTTTTAACTTGGTGCTAACACATTGAAGTTGTTTAATTGCAAACAGATGTTGGATATCTCAAACGGTTTGGCCATGGTGAGGCAACGAATTTATGGCAAGAAAAGGGAAACCGAGTGTTATAACTTCTGCATACATTAATTGATTTTGATGAATCTTTGGCTGTGTGTTCGTTGTACAAGTGTGATCACATGGATGTGACTATTGTGAGTCAAAGTTATAGCACCACCAACTGGCAGCAGGAAATGTGTTACTTTCAGCATGCTTTGAGATAACCCTCTTATTTTTACCCAATTTGCTTCAAACTTCATTTGAATAATGTCAAAACAGGGCAGATGTAGACCTTTGAAAAGAATTGTGATATCTCAAACACAGTTGCCTTGGCAACGCATCAAAATTTAATATTCATTTTGGATGCTTTTGAGACTCTTAGCATGCTTCACATCAGGATTGTGAGCCAGTAGACATGGGCAAAGCCTTAGAAATGGACAGGGAGGAGGGGCTCTCTAGCGCCACCTTATAGTGCAGTAAATGTGGTATGATTCTGACATAGTCCTTTTAAGCTTAACTGTTTTAAATGCCCATTGCCCGCTATGCACAGTGCACAGTTGCCCTGAAGCCACTGGGGTGGCGGTGCCACCGGGCTTGAGCCCGCCATCACTGCTTGCAGCTATATTTATTATTCTTCTCCCAAATTAATCGCTTTTTTGAGGGCCTAAACATGCTCAAAATCTCATGAAACTTTGCACACGCATCAGAAGTGGTGAAAATTTACGTCTGTTATGGATCTCAGAATTAGGCGTGGCAAAATGGCTCGATAGCACCACCTACAAAATTTCAGTGCCCCTCACGCTACGTTTCACGTACAGGTATGAAATTCAGTACACACATGTAACATCCCAATTCCTATAAAAAAAGTCTCCTGGTACGAAATCTGAAAACCAACAGGAAGTGAGATATTTAGAATTTTCTCTGCAAAATTTGTGCAATTTTTTGCCATTTTCACACGTTGTATTTTAACAAACTCCTCCTAGAGCTTTAATCAGATCATAATATTTGGTCAGTCTAATCTAAAAGCCTTTGCGACGTTAAATTGCGAAGATATAGAGTTTTCGCTGAAGGGTGTGTCCGTGGTGGCCTGACAAAGTTTGATGTTTCGCCATAAAACAGGAAGTTCTTGTAAATCAGGTATACAATGTCGGATCTGCCCTAAACTTCACATGCTTTATTAGAGTCCTAGCCTGAAGATATCAACGTGGCACTATTTAGTGACAGTCATAGCGTCACCTGCGGGCAACAGGTTTTACACTGTGATTAACTCCTCGTAGACATTTAACCAGAACAACATCATATATGGTTAGTCTAATCTTAAGGCCTTAGCGATGTTAAATTGCAAAGATCTTGAGTTTTCGTTGAAGGGTGTGTCCATGGTGGCCTGACAAAGTCTGATGTTTCACATGGAGGAAGCTGTTGTAACTCAAGCATACAGTGTCTGATCTGCCCCAAACTTCACGTGTGATGAAAATCCTGGCCTGAAGACATCTATATGCAAATTTTCACTTAGTCATAATGCCACCTACTGGCATGCTTCACAATGTAATTCAATCCCACGAACACATTTCAATATGCCACAAAGTACCAAACATACTAGGAACATGTTAAATCATGCAACACACTGCTAAGTGCTAACGTATGTGATTAACGCCACAAAACACGAAGTTGTTGTAACTCAGGCATACAATGTCCGATCTGCTCCAAACTTCACATGTTTGATAATAGTCCTGGCCTGAAGTCATCTACGTGGCAATATTCAGTTACGGTCAAAGCGACTCCTGTTGGCAGCAGGAAGTCTGGCACTTTGAAATGACTTTGCCATAATTCTCCTGTATTTACACGCTTACATGTATGTTGCCCACTGTTCACTGTTTTCCTAAGGCCAAGGGGTGGCGGTTATCCCGGGTGTGAGGGCCGTTTCATCGCAGCTTTAATTATTGTTATCCATGTATTTTTGATTTTACCATTTTACAAGAAAGGCAGGAAAAAGTAAAACACTTCATAGTCGTTTTTTTTTTTCTTCAGATGCCCAATTACAGTCAATAACAAAGACTGTTATTAAGTTTTTTGGACATTATGTGTGAATATTATTTAGAAACCATTTAGTTGTCTCGTTTTTTCCCCCCCCCTAATAAATGGCAATACCATTTTTAGCTTTAAACAAGTTTTTGATAGATTCCTAAAATATTTGTGTTCTCTTTTTATGACAGGTAGTCTAATAAATTAAGCACTGTATGTTTTCATAGCATTCAGTTGGCACATTTGTTTGAAGTACACTGGGCAGGATGTTCAATAGTGTGTTTTTTGTCAGTAAAATAAAAATAAATAAAATTAGGATTTTTATCCGATTAATCGAAAAAATTAATCAGACAACTTATCAAAATAATCGTTAGTTGCAGCCATAGTTACAAATTATTTGCTCTTTTCATTGGATCGTGGCTGTATTTCTCTAATAGTGTTACAGGATCTTAGTGTTGCATTTGACACTATCAACCACAACATTCTTTTGAGTAGACTCAAAAATTATGTTGTATTAGTGGAATTGCATTGGCATGGTTCAAATCATACTTACCTGACCGTTATTAGTTTGTAGTAGTAAACGAAGAGATGTTCTATCGATCATAAGTTCAGTATGGAGTACCGCAAGGCTCAGTACTAGGACAGTTGCTGTTTACTTTGTACATGCTACCCTTGGGAGATATCATTAGGAAGCGTGGCATCAGCGTGGCATCAGAGTGCATAGCTGATATAAAAAATTGGACAGCAATTTCCTACTACTTACTTCTGAAAAAAAAAGATTCTAATTATTGGACCAAAAACCTCTGCATGTAATAACCTAGAATACTGTCTAATACTTGATGGATGTTCCGTCAAGTCTTCGTCGTCAGATAGGAACCTGGGTGTGCTCTTTGATACCAATCTTTCATTTGAAAGCAATGTTTTTAGCACCTGCGTAATCGCATTCTTCCATCTTAAAAATATATCTAAATTATGACATATGCACTCAATGACAAATGCAGAACAGTTAGTTCATGCGTTCATGACCTCAAGGCTAGATTATTGTGTTTTTGCTGGGTGGTTGCCCTGGATGCCTAATAAACAAACTACAGCTCGCCCAAAGCACAGCAGCTAGAGTTCTTACAAGAACCAAGAAGTATGACCATATTAGCCCGGTTCTGTCAACACTTGCTAATTCTTTAAAATCTTGCTAATTACTTACAAAGCACTCAATGATTTAGCTCCCCAGTACTTGAGCGAGCTCTTAACACATTATAGTCAAGTCAAGTCACCCTTATTTATATAGCACTTTTTACAATGCAGATTGTGTCAAAGCAGCTTTACAGTGATAACTGGTAAATAATTTGGCTGCACAGCAGCTCTTTAAGAAAACAGTGTCATTGTCCAGCTTAAGTAAATTCAGTATTGATTCATTCTGTTGTAAAAATTAATAATTTATCTATATATCAGCACTTGAGAAAACAGTGATGTCATCATCCAGCTCAGTTCTGTTCGCATACAATAGTGTCAATGCAGGCAGATCAAAAACATTGTATAGTCCTTCATGTCTATTGTGATCTCAAAATTCTGGCCAGTTGATAATACCTAGAATATCAAAATTGACTGCTGGTGGTAGATCCTTTTCCTTTTTAGCACCTAAACTTTGGAACAGTCTTCCTAGCATTGTTCAGAAAGCAGACACACTCTGTCAGTTTAAATATAGACAATCTCTTTAACCTGGCACACACATAACACATTATCTAATTCTATAATTCAAATCATGTAAATTGTTAGGCTGCATAAATTAGGTCAGCCGGACAATAAGTTATGACAATAAGTTATATAATAAGTAATACGTTGGCAATAAGTTATATATCTAACCAAAAGGATGACCCAGCCAACTTTATGCTGCTAAAATGGACAGTGTGTTGTTACAAAACCAATAGAGACAGATGAATAAGTTTAAACTTGTACAAACTTTTATGTAAATCAAGTGTAACGTCAGTTCTGGCAGGTCACGTCAGTCAAGCTCACATCAGCTGACTCCCAGGTGACTCACATCTACCTATAGGAATATGATGCTTATCACAGCATTCATACATAAGCTCCTCAGTATTATCAGCAGATATTGCATTTCTCAGAAGCTAATTTATTCTGCCTTGGTGATGGTGTTCTAAACCAAGCGTTGACAGATAGCTAACAGAAATAAAGCTCCATCACACGTTCTTCATTGTGCTTTTGTGATGCACACTTTACTTTACTGTAAAACTGAAAGAAACAAAATATACAAATTACAAAATGATTTACAAAATAGCATGGATATTTTTCACATTCACAAACATCCATTTACAGAATCAAACAACTAAATAAACAACCAATTTATGTTAACAGCATGTGCTTGAAGAAAAATATGACTATGCAACATCATTAGCATATTAGCCGTCAGATCACGCTATTTTTCAGAATCAAACATCGATCTCTAAACACCTTAATAACGACCAGCTTTTAATTAAACTAACACAACATTATTGCAGTTATTTTCAATATGAAATTTATAACTTACGGTCGTATCTACTCCAAGGATTAGACAGCAAACAATGACGTGCATCCAGAACGCAGATCACAGAAAACGAGTCTCTTCTTCTACTGTTTTACGTGCTACCTGTTGCGTTGTATTGCACAGTGTAATAACATTTTTCACCACAAGGTGTCACTCACAAACTACTTATACAAATCAAAATGCAGCCTCCAAAGATAAACTAATACTGCACAGAACATAATTAAATGGCGAATTCGACAGGCAAATCCTCATCATCTCACTAGGAATTGGGCAACCAGGAATTTAGCGAAAGGGATTCGTTCCCCACATGGATTTCACCTTTTGATCACGTGAATTTGCCGCATTGATCCAGTGGCGGCGCTAGGCCGGGGGTTGCAGGGGCTATAGCCCCACCAGAAATGCGCTTAGCACCGGCTGTTTACTCTGTGTCACTTTCAATAAAAAAGGCCATTAAAACCCTAAAAAAATAATTTAAAAAAATAAAATAAAAAATAAGGGTTAATAAATGTTGTAAATGTGCCTATAAACAATGGTTTTACTGGGGGAGGAGTCATTGCACAATCACATATGCACATTATCAAGCACCTCGTCAACAGCCATCATATTGGAGAGCAATGAAATATGAAGCAAAAGACTTTAGACACATCTCAGAATATTTCAGAACAAAACAGACATATGGTCCTCTTCTCTTGTATAGTAATCTGCTATTGGTGAGTAGCTACCCTGATCTTTTGAATATTCACTCATGAATTCTTGCCCGTTGTTCCCCCTAGCTAGCTTAGAGGTGATGGAAAAAATAAAGAGAAAATGTCGTTTTCCATCTAAACATATAGATTAATGTGTTAAACAGGTGTCTTTGACTGCATCTCATCTGCTTTTTCAGTTTCTCGCGCTGCGTTTTAAAATGCCACCTCAAGTTCAACTAAAAACATGTCACCGGACAACCTGCGCTCTTTTCCATGTTGTTTGTGTTTTAAAACCACAAGCGTGTTCCTTCATTTAGCTCACTACAGGATACATGGATGTACGTATGCCTATATGTCTGAGACTAGTCGACAAGTTTTAATAAACTGTTGTTGAAAGAGCTGATAAGGTAATAATAAATGTGTTAAGCTAAACTGATAGGCTACTGTGCTTGGTAACTGTGTACACTTTTCAATGAGACCTTGTAAAGGTATAGTTTAAGGTAAAATGGAAAATGTAAAAAGTAAAATGCAATAAATGCCAGGTATTGAAGTTAAGTTAATGATGTACATATTTTTTTTCTTCTTAGCACCCCATTTGAACTGTTAAGCCCCCCCCTTAGCACCCCCAAGAAAAAAAAATCCTGGAGTCGCCACGGCATTGATCATAAGCCGTCTGATTTGGAAGTGATTGAGTTAGCATTGCTTCTCACATTGCTACAATTAGACATGGACTCGCTGAAGTTATACTTCTATGATTGACTCAAGAACTGACTGGAAAAAAAAATGAAATGTGCAATAAGTTTACTCACTTATTGCACATTTCATTTTTTTTCCCAGTCAGTTCTTGAGTCAATCATAGAAGTATAACTTCAGCGAGTAATTTGGCAATGTCACATGGTAAAGAAAGACGAAGCGTCTGCACACATACATATTCAAACGTGCATACTGTGATAGAAATATTTTATGTACAGAAGATGCAGACTAAGGATGCTCAGGTCAAAGACCAGTCATATAATTAGCTTAGATCATCACAAACCAATCACCAGAACAAATTACAGTGAAGAAGATATTGATTTTCCTCAACTGTAAGACTTAAACGTGCATGTATCTTTCTATTCATTAAGACTCACTCTGTTGTTGTGACAAGTGACCTCTGAGAATGTATAGTGAGAGTGTATAGATGCTAAAGACCTGTGTGCTCATGTGTGATTGAGGTAGTGATAGTAGCTTCTTGACGGGACTCCGTCCCCTTACTTCGGGAGGGCAATTACCTCAAAGTATTGGAAATGTATTAGAAGTATTTGAGAAGGGAATTACCTTGAGATACTGTATTGTTATATTGTTTTATATTCGGGACGGGAATTACCTCAAAGGTACTGTTGTACTGTATTGGTACTGTAGAATTGTATTGTATTATATTTGGGACGGGAATTACCTCGAAGGTACTGTAGTATTGTATTGGTACTTTAGTATTGTATTATATTATATTGACAACTGGAGGTTGTTTGAATTATCAGTGGTGAAGTCAGATTGGTATTGGAAATTTCTACGACAATACCTATAGACTATACACGTATTAAAAGAATGCATTAAAATTCTTCAGTTTTCAGTTAAAAAGGTGTCATTTAAGCGGCCCGTAAGTTAATAATAATTTTTTTTTTACAATGGAAGTGATTCAATCAAAAACTTTAGCTCAATAATTACTTTTCCCTAGATCTGCTGTAAAGCCAAAACAATCTCTGCCATTCATTTTCCTATTATCACTGTGAAGCTGCTTTGAAACAATCTGTATTGTAAAAAGCGCTATATAAATGAAGATGACTTTACTTGACCAAGGCTTCAAAGCATGTATCGATTAAGTATTGCAATTTACTAAGAAGCCCCGTTTTGAGGGTTGATTGTTTTCAGAAAATCATGTGAGCAATGACAAATGAAGCCTTACTCTCTGTTCCATCACTTGCATGATATAACCAAGTCTACTTTTGTGGCAATAAGTTATATACCTAATCAAAAGGATGACCCAGCCAACTTTACGCTGCTAAAACGGACAGTGTGTTGTCACAAAGCAAATAGAGACAGATGAATGAGTTTAAACTTGTACAAACGTTTATGTAAATGCTTGGTAAATCAGTAGAATAACCAGAGTAATACATATACACATGGAAAAAAAAGAAAAAAAAAAAGAAATAACAAATACAATAAATAAAACCAATATGCCAAACCCCACTGATGATACCAAATTCAAAATAAATAATCAGAGAAAATAGATCTTTATTTATAGTCCCCGACTGTGGTGGCCAGTCTTTTTCCAATCCAACAGAAAAAGACTGCAAACCACATTAAATGCTTGTACTTGCAATCTTTGATAATGTGCAAATATGTGACAATCTGAATAATCCATTGGGAGGAAACTTGATGTGAAAAGCAGAGTCTTTGCAACTACTCAGTGTTTGGAGTTTAACCCCTGAAGGCATTTTTTAGAGTTGTTTTTTCTGACATACACAAAAGTGAAGACTCATAACTCCAAAACTACAGCAAGGAGAGTCAAAATGTAGGTTTGTTTAATAGAAAACTTTTAAAATATTTAGATTAAAAATTATTACATTTGGACATTCTCATGCTGAGAAACTGATGATAAAATATTAAAAAAATATAGAATTTTTTATTGTAATTTACATATCTTTCTAATTTGACATGCAATAACTCAGGAAGGAAATAAAGTAGGACGACAATTCTTTTTGGGTGAAGTTCACCTATATGTGAGCTGCATCTGGATCAGTTTTTTTTTTTTTTTTTTTTGGTGACAGCATAAAGCAGGGGTCAGCAAGTAAGTTTGGCATCGGGCCAAAAAAAATATTCGCCACTAGATGGCAGGCCAGAACATAGTCAAAGGATAAGAAGAAATTAATTGATGAAAAATGCAACTATTGCCTGTGACAGACTGTTACAGTGTCTTTGGTAGTCATTAACAAAAAGCCACATTTGTTTGGTGGTGTCCGGGTTTTACACTGGATAAATTAATAAAGCAAAGTAGTGACACATAACCTGGCAAGTATCTTCAACTTGCAACACAGACCGTCTTGCTAAAACACATATATGTGGGAGATGCGGAATGGATAAAAATAACAATAAAATAAAAATAACTATAATGGATAAAAATAAAAGAGGACTTGAATATGCCCATTAATGACATGTTTGAGAGGCTCTTAATGAACCGTTTTATTTCCTCTTTCCATATTGTGAATACTAAATGTGTATGATTTTAATTTGCTCGTTACACAATAGAGCCTAACTTTTTGTAATAATTATGTGACGTAGCCTACTTTTATTCCTTGGCAACCTCATGTACTAAACTGCATTTTTTTTTAATTGTTTGGATGCTGGAGGTATGCTATTACGTTGTGTACAGAGTGATGTTAACATTTAAGCTAGCCGGTGCGAGAAACTGTCTAAAGAGGTACACTCTGGTTTAACGGGATGACTCAGAACCCATTAAGAGTTGAACAAAATGGTTGGATGCATTAAAAGCTGAGCTTCTAAGCTTTAAAATGATAACTATGTTGTGTTATTCCTGTCAGTGGTTGCTTAGTAATTTGATTATGATTTTTTTTTTTTTTCACGGGGGGTGGTGTAGGGCTGGGTGATATGTAATTTTTTTTTGGCGATAATCGAAGAAAAGTTAGCTGGGCCATTAATGGGGCTTTCTCGAAAAGTTGGCACCAAAGACCTGAACGTGTAAGAGCGCAATAGGAGCTCAACATCCCCCATCACACTCTCATAATGGTAAGTTAACCATTATAGACTATTATTTTATTTTAAATGCATTATATTTTAATATCATTATATATATATATATATATATATATATATATATATATATATATATATATATATATATATATATATATATATATATATATATATATATATATATAAATTTTGGTAACACATTAGAATAATGTTTCATTAGTAAACATTAGTTAACATGAACAAGGCCTAATAATGAACTGCACTTCATTTATTAATCTTTGTTAATGTTAATTTCCACATTTAATAATTATTGAAATCAAAAGTTGTATTTGTTAACATTAGTTAATGAACTAACATGAACAATCAACGATCAGTTGTATTTTTGTTAACTAACAAAGATTAACAAATATTTTGATTATTCCTCATGGTTAGTTCATGTTAACAAATGAAAACTTGTTACCATTATTTTATATATTGAATTTTATTAGGCTATTTTAAATATATAGCCTACATGATTTTTTTTTGATTTTTTATATTATATTTCTATTCAAACATACAGTCAGATTTCAATTACAAAATACAAATGTATTTTAAATACATCTTAAAATAAATTATTTAATCTATTTTAAAAGAAAAATGTAAAGTCTTTAAAGATTGATATAAACAGACAATTTAAATAGTAATTTTATTTGTATTGTTTATTAATTATCTGTAGGACTGTCCAACACGCTGGGGCCCGAAGCTGAAGATGACAAAGAATTCTGGAGCAGACTCCAGCAATATGACGGGTCTTTGCAGATGACAAAAGCTGACAATTAAGACTGGCATCTTGGAGGAATTAAATGCCAAATATGACAACCACGCAACCCAAAAACGTCTCAGAATCAGCACTCTGCTTGATCGCTACAGAGGAGGCTTTAATTTGACTTGAGCAAACTAAGTCAGAAGTGCTTGAATGCCATTGAATGAAAAATCTTGAGAATGCGGAAGAACAACAAGCAATCACCACTGCTAAGAGGTGCCTTTGAAGAAGAAGAAGAAAAAAAAAAAAAAAACACTGAGTGATCTCCTGGGAAAGACCAAAAAAAGACCTACAAGTGAGGCGATCGGGCAGTGGCTGAGCTCGTGGCCTATCTTCTGGAGGATGTAATAGACGGAGAGGAGAACCCACTTGCATGGTGGTAAAATAATGAAAGCCGCTTTTCGCTAATGTCTCTTGTAACGCAAAATTTTTTGTGTGTGCCTGCAACAAGCAGTCCTTCAGAAAGGGTTTTTAGCACAGCAAGTCAAATTGTCAACACATTCCATAATGCTTTAACCCAGGAAAAGGTGAATATGCTAATTTTCATGTCTAGAAACCTGCGTTAAATTGTTTGTTATTTAGCTTAATGCTTTAGAAACATTAGGTTCAATTAAATAACTTCGTTATGGTGTTTGGATTTTATTTTTTATTTTAAAAATTGTCAAAAACCGAAATCATATTTTTGAATGATGACTTTTTAAAATTGATTTCCAACTGTATGCAACTGTTAATGTGATTTTAGTTAGTTAGTTTAAATTAGATAACTTGTGTCTTTTAGGTTAAATTAAATAAGTTGTGTCTGTTAAAAACTGAAATCATATTTATTTTAATTTTGTTTTTTGATTATTTGAATGATTTTTTTAAATGTTTTCCAAACGCAACATTTAAGGTGATTTATTTTTCCTCCACATAAACACTTTGATTTAAAAAGAAAAATTGTTTAATAGTCTACTGATAAATGCAATTTGACTAAATGATATATAGTTATAGCATTGTGTGAATAAAGTATTTGTTCAAATGTTTCGCTTTCATTTTCATTTTAGCGTTAGCTTTTAAATTTTACAGGTTTCCACGTTTGATTATTTATATTATTTATATTCTATTAATTATATTTTAATAGCCTATAATATTTCTAGAGCAGTTTAAAACTTGTAGCCAAGCTATGTCGAGTTTATTTGTGCTTCTCTCTGCGTATGTGTAATGAGAACAGACGTCTTATTATAGATAGCACACTTTCATTTGAAGCCCATATTAACCCTCTGGGGTCTGAGGATTTTCGGGGCCCTGTAGAAGTTTTGACATGCCCTGACATTTGTGCTTTTTTCAGTTGTTCATAAACATATTAATGGAAAACGTGTCATTACACTGTATTCAGCACAAACTAGGCTACAATAATATGTGAGGAACATGTATGTACATGTTTGTGTTTTTGAAGGAATAACGTTTATGCGTGGTTACTGAAAAAACAAAAAACAAAGTCACTGAAATAAAGCCAAAAAAATATATATATATATGTGTTCACAAGACTTCTGGGTATTGGAGGTTGTAGACTAGAGTTTTTGCTTCAAAATTATGTAAAAATTATCCTGCCTACTCCTTCATGTATAACAATATATCGATTTAGTTTTTGTACGACACTTTTTGTCAAGAAACACAGTATGCATGGAGGCGCGAATCATCATGAATAATGGGTCATTTACACCTGAGAATACAAAAGAATCGCATAATGAGTTGTAATGACTTGCATATTAATGAGGCCTTTCAGTCAGGTAGGCTGTGAAAAAAACCCTCTGATCATGTCTCAAGCTCATCATGGTGTATATCAAACATACAGAAAAAACAGCAATACTGTGAAATATTATTACAATTTAAAATAATGGTATTCTATTATATACTTTAAAATATAATGTATTTCTGTGATGCAAAGTGTCTGAACAATTATGTTACCTCCATGGAATTTCATATAGCCTTTTAGCTTAAAAGCATGCACATTTGGAGAAATATTGATGGATTCTCATATGTTTATGTCAATTTTCTATAGAGAGGAGTAATATTTATTCAATATTTATTGTCATTACTATGAGGCACTGGACACTGTGTTTTCAATTCATACTTGCAGCCAGAGGGTGCTCTGTGCACCTCTAGTCCACAAATTAATCTAAAGAAGAACAGGTCATGTGACAATCCAGGAACTAACAGGCTTCCAGAGATCAATATAATATGTAGTAGGGGTGTCCTCGACTACGGATTTACATGTCGAATCCAATTCGAATCAGAGTGCCTATATTCGACTGATAGTCGAATCATAAAGGGGGGGGGGGGGTGTCTTGAAAAACAGCAGTCCACTAGAGAGTGCGCACGGACTTTGAAAGGTTCACGCGCTGAACTGTGCACGAGATGGAGTGGGACACGGAAAATGAAGTAAGGCCTGGCTATAGTCTATCCGCGGCTTAAGACAACTTTTATTTTCTTTCACACACAGCACAGAGAAACATCTTATAAACCAACCAAACTGCCTGTCAAGTGATAGACGAAACTGACAATGATTTTATATTTTTTAAACAAATGAAAGGCAATGTGGATAAATATTCACAGCCACGATGTACAGAACACGCTCAAAGATATAGAAGAAAATGAATAAAAACATATTGGATCAATAAACTTTAAAATATATATATATTAATAACTGCAGAAAGGCCACACTGCAGATAGATATACATTTTATATGTCGGCAAATCAAATTACATCAGCTAAATTGTCTGTGCGAGCAAGCTTTAACTAAACTACAGCGCAACATTGAAACCAAAAAAATGTATTAATTTAATTAAAAAAAAAATAATTAGCCTATCATTTTTTTTAATCAAACATTAATTTACAGAATTGAATTAGAACAGAATATAACGTTCTAATAAATGAAAATAGCCTGATTAAAAAAAAATGAAATATGATCAAGTCAAACTGCAAAATGCCTGAAATGCAGGGGAACATATATTCAAAACAGTGATCAATAAATAAATTAAAATTAAAGAAATTATTAAAACAACGAAAGTATAGCTAGAATTGTCAACTTGTCTTTTTAACTGCAGAGGCAATAAACGCTAAACTGGAGTGGCAGTCTTTTTAGCTAAACATTAATAGCATCCAAAAATCAAATTACAAGCGGCTGAAATAGTTTGAAATCACTTGTAGCTACCCTACCTGATTGAGAGACAAAAATCCAGTCTTTCACGCGATCTGCCTGTGTCCGTTTAGGTCTTTTCAAATAGCGCGCTATAGTCAGCTCGTTGGCCATGAAGCGCGCCGCAGTGTGTTTGTCGTTGTTGAGTTCTAGGACATGAGCTGTTGGCACAACTTGCATACGTTTTTTTGATCATCTTTTACCATTTCAAAGTGCATCCAATTGTACACTTTATCCCAGACATTGTTGAAGATTTAATCCCTGCCGTAAAGATGCTCATCTGCCGGTCACGGATCATGGAAGTGAAACTTAAATCGGTCACAGGTTGGATTTATTCACGCACATTAAAAATATTTATTAAAAGCTTCTTTCTTTTCACATTTTTATTTATAGTATTAACATAATAGGCTGTATATTAACCTATTGGGAAAGAACCGGTATGTCTATGTAAAAATCAGATATTGAGCGCACCCATATCTCGTCTCATAACACCTCTGCGACGATTCGACTGTAAGATTGGTAGTCGAATCAGGCTCCTCCTATCGAAGATTCGAATCGTTGACTATTCAGGGTCACCCCTAATATGTAGATAAACACTTTTCAAGACAATAAATACATGATTGAGACGATGTATACATGTTGCCTCGGAATTTGCGTCTGAATAGCGCTGGATCCGTGGGCGTGGCCGTATTAGCGGATAATGAGCTGAATCACGGGCGTCTGACATGTGCCTCTTTTCATACAGATTACATAAACAGAGAATATTTGTTTTCGATATGACTTACACGATTTAAAACCTGACGTTTCAACGTTTTTTTAGACATAAGTCCAATTTATTTGTGATTAGTATTCACTAAGTTACAGTTCATTTTCTGAGAACTATCAGATTGGACTTCGTTCAGAGGGAGACGAGAGATCACGCATCATGTTAGTTTTCTTTATTTTACAAAAAGAACAACATTTTGTATTTACTCTGAGTGTACACAAATAAAAGATATTCCACAGATTAAAATGGGGTATAACTCTTAATTGTATGTGCAACATTGACGGAGTATTCTGAGTCTCTTTCACACTGGTAAGAAAAAAAAGGAGGTGGTATCGCCAGCATGACTGCTGACCCGAGGGAGTTAATAATATTACACATACTGCATACTTTCATCTGCATAATATTAAAGGTGCACTATGTAGTTTTTTTCCATCCGCTAGGGGGCGCCTATTCAAAACAATTTTAGAATGTCATATTAAATGCTGGATGGCTTGTGTTGATAAATGATATGCAATTCATTTTAAAGGTCCCATGACATGCTGCTTTTTGGATGCTTTTATATAGGCCTAAGTGGTCCCTAGTACTGTATCTGAAGTCTCTTTCCTGAAATTAAGCCTTGGTGCAGAATTTCAGCCACTACGAGCCAGTCCCACAATGAGCTTTTCTCATAACGTGCCATTTCTGTGTCTGTAGCTTTAAATGCTAATGAGGAGGAGAGAGGCGGGGCAAGGTTGAGGATATTGGTTTCAGTTTGACCCAGAATCTGATCTGGATGGAGAAGCACCGGATGAAGAAGTTGCAACTCAGCGGCTACAGCAGAACGTCTCCGAATGGTTAGTTTAAAATATTGTGTTTGGATACAGTACTTTAGTTGGTTTATGTTTGCTGTGTTACAGTTATCATCATGTAGCTAATGCTAGCCTACATTGTTGGCTGTTCATGTTGCTCTGATTTGCTATCATATATTATATATATGATATGATATACGAGACTGAATGCCTTTGTGGCATTGTTACAAATGTCACGATATATATATATATATATATATATATATATATATATATATATATATATATATATATATATATATATATATATATATATATATATATATATAAATTATCAGCTACACTAACCAGCGCCACTATATTAGTCAGACCTCTGCCATTTACCTTTTTTGATAGGTGCCGTTGTGAAAATGTGCTACTGTGGTGAAATGCCGTTCATGGGTATCTCCGCCCATAGGGAGTGTTGATTGAGCGGTAGGTGTGTATATATAGAGAGCTTCCACAGGCTAGTGTGCGATCGCGTCATTACGTCATTTCTGCGTCTGGGTTTCCGGTAGTCCGCTGCTCTATTCGAGGTAGGTGTTTGCTTGTCCTGGATATGGTTTAGTATTCAAATGGTTTGGTGACTGACTTTTCTGTGCAGCTGGTGTCTGTTTGTGGTTACTCTTAAGACTGCTTAAAAGTGTTGGCTCCCCTGCGTTATCGCTATAGTTCCCGTATGAAAAGAAAACGCTGGAATGTATAACACAGTGTGTTGTGAAGGGCGGCTGCTCTCCCTCTAGGTACGTACGGTGTATTTCTTTTTTTTTTTTGGTGCGTGCACGATATGAGTTTATTGGGTGAATGTGTAACGCTCTGTTTTTCTATTCAGTGAATTTTAAGGAATTGGTTTGCCGGATATTTAATCGGAAGTCCTGCTGGTTGGTATGTAAACCCACTTATGTCCCTATGACCGTCCTGAAGGTATGTTATTTTAATGAAAATGTTTAATGTATTTTAGGCCAGTAACTTGGGTGGGACCTATCGCTGCATGGCCTAGTTCTAACGCTGCTGTTTTGCTTTATTTTGTTTCTTTCTTTATTTACTTTCTTTGTTTTGTTTGTTTGCTTGTTTTTTTGGGGTTTGTTATATCCGACCTGTTTTCTCTTATTTGTTCTATGTTGTCTTTGTGTGTTTTTGATTTATTCAGTTTAATCTGTTACTCTTGTTGAATTCTTTTTTTTTGGTTTGTTAATAATCTTGTAGCTGTACGGCTCTCTTTTGTTTAGTGTAATTTTTGTTTTTTTTTGATAGTCAAGTACGTATAATATATTTTTGAGCCCTTTAATATAATTTATTTTGTTTCCTTTTTCTAAAGATCTGTTAACTTTTGTGATTGTGTTTGGTTTTGTTTATTGTGGTGTGATTTATAACTAGTGTTGTTTTGCCTTTGTATTTTGATTCCCTTTTTTTTTTTTTTTTTCTTTTTTTTTTTTCTTTCATCTCTTTGTAGGAGCCGGGGTGACCCGAAGTGGGCAGGCGGGCTATTTTTGGAGGGTGGAAATTCTCCTTTCCCAAACTTGTGTGGTGTGGATTTTCTTGCCGTGGATTGCACTAAGTGTGTGGGTGCTTGTGAGATTTTGTGCGCCGGGGGATACTCAACGGGGGTTTTGTGAAGCCCACTGCTTAGCCTGCCCTCCTCTGGGCGCACCCCAGCCCAGTGGTGAGAATTGTTGTTGTGTGGTGATCAATTTGTTCTTTATCTAAATATTCGTAGTCTGGAGTGGTTGATTGCCACCAGCATTGCATTGTTTTATGACCCGTGATTCTTTTTTTAACCACACAAAAAAAAAACTATTTATGATTCAATAAAGTGCTTTTTTTGTACATATCCACGTCTCATTGTTTGGTGATTGTGGGAAGAAAATCGAACTTGTGTGCCCTTAGTTGATATTTCCCCGGCTGATTTAGGTTGGGGTGGCGTAGTCGCTACTTTATATATATTTGAATATGAGAGTGCCCTCGTCTCGCCACACTACCAAGCCAACTTCATTTATTTGTTTACATATTTTATATATCTTAAGTTTTTACAATCTTTCTTTATTACAATTACATCAAGCTCTGCAATCTGGAAACGTGGATATCACGTGCGCCATAATACCAACAGCAGAACGGTTATCCAAACAACAAAGAAATGTACAACACTCGCGTTACAGTGTGTGTATTCACACACATACTTGATGCTATCTATCTTTACATTAGCGACAGTAACTGGGCTCCATGTTGAGGAAACAGTCGTCGGTGAAATGTGAGGCGCAGACATACGAAACTTTGGGAAGTTGTATCGGCGCATTACCAGAGAAAATAAAATTAACCCACTATTTCTTCATTGGCTCGGATGAAGGAACTAAAAAAAATACTAAGGTGTTCATTTGTACATCCAGACACTGAGCAACTGCCATGCTTCGCTCGTTTGCAAGCCATGATGTCTCTCGAGGAAAAAAAAATATTGCGCTCGCCTTGCACTGTAGTAGCTCATTTTCTCATGGGCAGGCAAAGCAGAGAAAGGGGAGGTAACCATTCCCCGTACGACGACATATAGGAAAGATTCCAGATTGGGCCGTCTGAGCTTTCATTTTCTCAAATGCGAAGCAAAATACCCAGGGCTTTATACATATCGCCTTTTCTAGCCACTGGGGGACCATAGGCAGGCTAGGGGAACTCATATTAATATTAAAAAAATCTCATAAAGTAAAATTTTCATGCCATGGGACCTTTAAAACAAATTGTATGATGGGGAAAATGCTGTATTACTGTTACTAAACATAAAGCTGCATCAGATTATGCTATGTTAGCTAATTGACAATTTTTTTTTCTCCGAGGCATGGTGAACCATGGTACTCACAAAAAAAGAAAAAAAAGAAAATTAGATTTAAACAATAAAGACTAAACGTGTTGAGCTATATAACAATAGTTCCCTTTTACTTCACTCACACTGCGTATGGGGGGAAAAACTTTTTCCTTGATACTGAAGCCTTTTTCAATAACGCAGTGTAAGTGCACGGCCATTGGTTCAAACTGGAAAACTTTTTGAACCAATGACAGCGTGGCGTCTGGCTATATAAGCGAGCATTTCGTCATAGGATTTCAGATCTTTCTCCTTCAGCGACGACGCTTCTCTTCGCTGGACTTCGAGACTGAATGCCTTTGTGGCATTGTTACAAATGTCACGCCATGGCTGTGGCACTTGCAGAGCACCTCTGCAACATGATGACTGGCACGGTGAGTGTGTTTTCTGTCTGGGCAAGTCTCATACAGAGGCGGCGCTCGCCGGGACTTCATGTTCTCACTACGAGAACATGAGTCTAGCCTCTCTACCCTCGTGGATCGCTTTCTTCTCAGAAAGCGGTCCCGCCCCTCGTGCCCTCCCGTTCTCTTCCTCCCATGAGCCAGCATGGAAAAAAACAGGATTCAAATGGGTTCAACGCTCGGAGACGAGTGAGCTCATGCCAGCTCAGACCCCGTGTGCCTCACCCTCTTCGCATAGAGAGCCATCTCCCGTCCTGTTCTCCCACCCAGACCTGCGTCCCTTGGCTGAAGTGAGCGACCTAGTGTCTTTCGGCAGTTCAGAGAACGGCATGTCATTGGCAGCTTCTGAAACGGAGGAATGGGCCGGCGATTCTGAAGACCCCGCCCCCTGCCGTCTCTGGAGCCCATCGACGCCAGGGAAATCTTCAGGAGGGCAGAGGTTGACCTCTTCGCCTCAGAAGACAAATCTCATTGCTCAACCTTCTTCTCGAAGGACAGAGATGCACTGGCCCATGACTGGCCCAGCCTCCTCCTCTATGCTTTTCCCCCTATTGCTCTGATCCCTCAGGTCAGACGAATCAGGGAGGACAAATACAGAGTTCTCCTGGTGGCCCCGCTCTGGAGGAACCAACTTTGGTCCTCAGAGCTGTTCAGGCTTTCAACAAAAGCCCCGTGGCCGATCCCCCTGAGACGGGACCTCCTCTCTCAGGCGAACAGGACGATTTGGCACCCCCAGCCAGAGATCTGGGCCCGGCACCTGTAGTCCCTCGATGGGAGTCTGTAAACCTGCCTGGGGACGTGCTAAACACCATTTCTCAGGCTAGAGCCCTGTCTACCAGACGCCTCTAAGTGTCTTTTAAATAGGGGGGGGGGCAATTAAAAATATAGCTGCGAGCAGCGATGGCGGGCCCAAGCCCGGTGGCACCGCCACCCCGGTGGCTTCAGGGCAACTGTGCACAGCGGGCAATAGGCACTTAAAACGGTTAAACATCAAAGGACTATGTCAAATTCACTCCACATTTACTGCACTACAAGGTGCCGCTATAGAGCCCCTCCTCCCTGCCCATTTTCAAAGGATTACATGTGCCAAGTTTTAACATTATTCTGATGAATTTTGAAGCAAATCAGGTAAAAATAAGAGGGTGATCTCAATGTATGCTGAAAGTGACACATTTTCTGCTTCCAGTTGGTGGCGCTATGACTTTGAATCACAATAGTCAAATCCATGTGATCAGCCTTGTACAACGAAGACTAAGCCAAAGTTTCATCAAAATCAATTAATGTATGCAGAAGTTATAACACTTTGTTTCCCTTTTCTTGCCATAAATTCGTTGCCTCGCCACGGCCAAACCGTTTGAGATATCCAAAATCCGTTTGCAATTAAACAACTTCAATGTGTTAGCAACAAGTTAAAAAAAGCTTGGTGTAAATTGGATAAACCCTGTAGGAGTAGTAGTATAAAATTCATAGCCTGTTTTTTCAAAAAATTAACATTCAAACCAAAATAGCTGACTTCCTGTTGGTCGGAGCTAATGAATGTAAATTAGAAAATTGTCCGGCTTGATGAGAATAATATGTGTACCGAGTTTGGTGACTGTAGGAAAAACTAACCCCCCCACTTTTGTCAAAAGGTGGCGCTACTGAGCCCCTCCACCACGCCCATTTCTATGGCTTTGTCCATGTCTACTGGTTGACAATATTGATGTGTGTGTCGAGTTTCATGCAATTTGAAGCATGTTAAGAGCCTCAAAAACACTCAAGAATATTATTACAGTTTGACCTGTTGCCATGGCAACAATATTTCAAATATCAAAAATCCTGTCATAGGTCTACATCTGCTGTGTATTGACATTACACTGATGAAGTTTGAAGCAAATCAGGTAAAAATAAGAGGGTGATCTCAAAGCATTTTAAAAGTGATACACTTCTTGCTGCCATTTGGTGGCGCTATAACTTTGACTCACAATAGTTACATCCATGTGATCAGACTACTACAACCAACACACTCCTGAAGTTTCATAAACATCAATCAATGTATGCAGAAGTTATAACACATTTCCTGTTTCCCTTTTCTCGCCATAAATTCGTTGCCTCGCCACGGCCAAACCGTTTGAGATATCCAAAATCCGTTTGCAATTAAACAACTTCAATGTGTTCGCAACAAGTTAAAAAAAGCTTGGTGTAAATTGGATAAACCCTGTAGGAGTAGTAGTATAAAATTCATAGCCTGTTTTTTCAAAAAATTAACATTCAAACCAAAATAGCTGACTTCCTGTTGGTCGGAGCTAATGAATGTAAATTAGAAAATTGTCCGGCTTGATGAGACTAATATGTGTACCGAGTTTGGTGACTGTAGGAAAAACTAACCCCCCCACTTTTGTCAAAAGGTGGCGCTACTGAGCCCCTCCACCACGCCCATTTCTATGGCTTTGTCCATGTCTACTGGTTGACAATATTGATGTGTGTGTCGAGTTTCATGCAATTTGAAGCATGTTAAGAGCCTCAAAAACACTCAAGAATATTATTACAGTTTGACCTGTTGCCATGGCAACAATATTTCAAATATCAAAAATCCTGTCATAGGTCTACATCTGCTGTGTATTGACATTACACTGATGAAGTTTGAAGCAAATCAGGTAAAAATAAGAGGGTGATCTCAAAACATTTCAAAAAGTGATACACTTCCTGCTGCCAGTTGGTGGCGCTATAACTTTGACTCACAATAGTCACATCCATGTGATCAGACTCCTATAACGAACACACTCGTGAAGTTTCATAAAGATCAATATATGTATTAAGACGTTATAACACATTTCCTGTTTCCTTTTTCTCGCCATAAATTCGTTGCCTCGCCACGGCCAAACCGTTCGAGATATCAAAAATCCCCTGGCAATTTTTAATCATCAGTGTCTTGACTTCATGCTGACCGAGTTTGGTGGCGATCGGATTAATCGTCTAGGAGGAGTATATCAAATTCCAGAGCATGCGTTTTTCAAACAACCCTTAATAGCTGACTTCCTGTTGGCGTGGCGATTAACTTAGAGCGCGAAAGTTGTTCGGCCCGATGAGGTCTATATGTGTACCGAGTTTCATACTAATACGTGCAAGCATGTTTAATATATGGACCAAATTTTCAGACTTTTTTCAAGGGGGCGCTGTCGAGCCCCCCTGCCACGCCCGGGTACCAGCCTCTCCGGCGTCCTAATGGCCGCGGATTCCAATGTGTGTGCCAATTTTCAAGAGTTTTTGAGCATGTTAAGGCCCCCAAAAAGCCCCGGAAGACGGAAAAAAAAAAAAAAAAAAAAAATAATCCTTAGAAGAACAAGAGGGCCCTGCGCGAATTTTCGCTTGGGCCCTAATAAACGCATTTAAAAAGAAACTGGAATCAGTGATATTGCCTTCGAGATTTTGGTTGGAGCCAGTCAAGAGTTTCATACAGTGTACAATGATGGGTTCTATAAGGACATCTCAAAACAAACCTACAGAAAGAATTATGAACAATATTTCGAGGTTTTAAATTGGCATCTGAAGCATTTTGGTAAATACCCGCATAATCAATAACAGGAAGAATTAATTGGGAAATAATTTTTTTTCTGACTTGAAATGAAAAGAAATTTATTGAGTGATAAAGAGAACTTAAACAACCATACGATTATTTAATAATAAAATCAATATGAGTCTTAAAAGGACAGTTCGGGGTCGAGCCAAAGACCAAGATATTTAAATAGATCAACTTTGGGTAAGGGTGACCCATCATCAAAATTAATATCTAAATCAAAAGAAAGCTAACGATGGCATCTTTTGGAAAACACTATACTACAGGACTTCTTTTTATTGAGGACAAGTTTATTTCTATAAAACCAATCCTGTAATGAGTTAAAATCTAACTGCAGAGAGGACTGAATATATGAAATGTCAGAATAAGTAAATAACTTTATCATCTGCATAAAGCTGAATGAAAGAGTGTGAACAAATATTGGGAAGGTCAATAATAAAGACACAAAAGAGCAGAGGACCAAGTGTTGAATCTTGAGGAACACCCTTAACAACCAGATAATCAGAATTTAAGCCTTGAAAAGAAACATACTGACGTCTGTTGTGAAGATAGGAATTAAACCAAAGGAGAGAGTTTTGATCAAAACCAATAGTGTGTAATTTATCAAGCAGAAGGTAATGATACACCATATCGAATGCTTTAGAAAGATCAATGAAGATTGCACCAGTAAGTTGGCATTTATCAAAGGAAGTAAACAAATCACTGGTGAATTTCATTAAGGTTGTAGTAGTGGAAAAATTGGCTCTAAAACCTGACTGAGATGGAGATAAAATATTAACCCCTTTACGTTCAAGGATCGGCGACGGCCCCACGTGTGACATTGTTTACATTGATCGCTTGTTTACAATACATTTTATCAAGTAAAATGATCAAGTTGAGTGAAATTTATCAAGTTGTGTGAAAGATACAAGAATATAATGGTGACATTGACGTTTTTTCCATGGGAAGAGTCCAGTACACAATTTCCATAGTAAATATTTGTCCAAAAGCATGCAAACTGGTATAAAAATCGATATAACTTCTATTGTTTACATCCTGAAATGCGCTATTCACGGGTGCGCTGTCATGTTTATTCGACGAACTGTCCACATCTAGCGCTTTATTCAATTAAATATAACGTATCACTGTATTTAGTAGTGTGTCTGTAAATGAATGAGAACAGCCCAGAAGATGTCCAATGAAAACTGCACACATATACATGTATAAAAAAAAAAGTGGACAGGCGCTTTTAGTGACGTGTGATTACGCACAGGCAAACATAAGTGGGAAAATAGTAAAAAGACAGCAATGGCAAACTATTGTGTTGTCATGTAACGTTAGCCTATGCAATAACGATTACGCCAATGTGTTGATTTGCATAATCTCGCGTGTAATACATTATTGTTTAGTGTGCGTAACAATTTGCTTCCAGGAAAAAGAGCGCACGCCCGCTGGCGTGACGCAAATATAAGGGACACACCTGCTGGCCACTAGCACTCGCACTGCTAGCATAATCTCACGTGTAATACGTTCGCCAGCCATGGATCAGCGTCGTGCACAGAAGTTGTTTTCTCCTGCTGCTGCATTGGAAGAACTTATGCGAAGCAGTGATGAAGAAAATGTGGATTATTCGGAGGAGAGTGCTGTATCTAGCGTCTGGATTGCAGTCTTGGTCATTAGCTGCTGGTGTAAATGTTCAATAAGGGTAACAATAGAGTGGTTATGATGGTAAATTGCTTTGTGTAAATGATCCTTGGAATTTGAATATAAAATTTACGATTGTGTAAATGTGCCATCAGGGCAACAACAGGGTGGGTATGGCTTTATATTGCTGTATGTAAATGATCCATGGAATTTGAATAGAAAAATTTAAGATTGTGTAAATGTGCTATCAGGGCAACAACAGGGTGGCTATGGCTGTATATTGCTGTATGTAAATGATCCTTGGATTGCATTTTTCTAAACTTTTAAGAGGAAAAAAAAATATACCAGATATAGTATATAAATTGTGCTTTGTCATATTGGAATGATAAAATGTATGGAAATGATCAAATAGACTTCTTATACTTCACAGTAAAAGGTGGTTACCAAGTGTCCCTTTGGCATCTCCAAGTGGCTTTTTTGGAAAGGTGCCTAGACATGCACTGAAATAAATGGTTCTAAAAAATTCATTTTTGCTTGTATCACCTTCAAATTTTAAACATATATTGATTAGACATATGGCTTTAGTTTGCTTATGTTTCCAGGCCCCTATGTATCTGCCTTTTGCATTTTTCATTTCCATAAACAATTATTATGAAAAAAAAAAATATATATATATCCATTGTGTTTGAGCTTTTTTATCTCTCTATTAGTAATTGCTAGAGTAATTCTGAGTCTTTCATAGTAAACTGTCAAGTGTCAGCTTTCAAATGATACCTTGGTTTTGTGTGTAGTCCGGGGTAGTCATTTTTCACTACCTGGCCAAAAGTGGGGGTGACTGGTAAGGGGTTAAATGGTTCCAGAATTATCTAGGATTACGAAAATCTTGTGAAAAGCAGTCTTTGTAGTAGATAGATTTTGCGTTCCTTGTCTTAGTTTTACAAAAATTCCTAAGCTGTCTATAGGATTCCCAGTCATCAGGTTGTTTGGACTTACAATAAGTGGTCCAGGCCTTGTCCCTTTGTTTATAAAGGTTAATCAGATCTGAGCTAATCCAGGGAAGATGACTGCCTTTGACTCATACGGTTTTAAATGGTGCATGCTTGTTGATTACACTGGTAACTTCAGAATAAAAAAAAGTTCCAAGCATCATCGACTGAGGGAATTAACTCAAGCCTGTTCCAGTTAATGGACACTAGGTCATAAATAAAATAATCAAAATTAATATTCTTATATTGCCTAATTGTGATGTATTTTGGAGGAAGGCGAGGGATTTTTATTTTCCAAACACAAAATATAGCTGAGTGGTCACTTAAGCAGTCAGACATCACACCAGACTTAATTCTTTCAGGGTTACTGACCAAGATCCAGTCCAACAAAGAAGATACATTTTGACTAACTGAGTGATATTAATACTACTAAACAAAGATTTTTCATTAGAGGAGGAATGGTCCAGCCAATTACAGTTGAAATCGCCCAAAATAATTTCACTGTGCGTTCCAAGAGAGGTAATAGTTGACAAAATACATTTTGTAGAATTGGCAGGAGCAGATGGTGGTCTATAGAAGTTACCTATAGTTTATTGTTTATTGTCATGTAGAATGATGCAAACAAATAAACATTCAAAATTGACTGGTGGTATTGGAGTTACACACACAGAATTTAAATGAGCAGCAACATATATATCAACACCACCTCCTCTGGAGAGTCTGTCAGCTCTAAATAAAACAAAATTTTCAATATTAATTTCACTGTCACTTATTTGATCGTGTAACCATGTTTCAGAGATAGTGACAATATGAGGTTTGTAAAGAGAAACCCAGGCTCTAAGAAGATCGATTTTGGGGGTAAGGTTTCTAAAGGTTTTCTTAACTCTCTGGAGTCGGGTAACGCGTCGGCGCGTTTTGCAGGATTTTTTTCACATTGCAGCAAAACAGACTTGAAATACTCCGTCATTTTTTTGTCATGGAGACATAAGTAATATATCAATTGAAACTATAAAATGTCTTTTATTTGTGAACACTCAGAGTAAAAACAAAATGTTGTGCTTTTTGTAAAATAAAGAAAACTAACATAATGCATGGTCTCTCGTCTCCCTTGGTTCATGCCAAATGAGAGAGCTACGTGAGTCCATACATTTAAGCTTTGTATTCTGTTTTGCAAATCGCGATCACCTGATTAGCAGAGAATTTAACAATATTCCATTAGGCTAGTTATTCCATTAGACATGGAATCTCTGTTTATTTTCCCAAATCTTCACTCATGCAGGGGATTACAAATGTTTCTTTCTCTCGTTCGCATTTCTATTATAGGCTATTCGCATTCTTTACTGTGGTAAAGTAGAAAAAAACCATAGGACAGAAACCTTTTTGCTTGCACGTCAATTTCTATTTAACACAGTTTGTGCTTGTTATTAGACTTTATAAGGCGCGTCAAGTTTATTTGTATATAGCGCGTTTCACACACGCTGGAGATTTTTACTTTCGCTTTCTCTGGCAGTGCTAAATCAAACATAGCCTGAATGTCTTACCCCTGTGGAGGATAAAAATTGCTCTTCAGACCTTTTACAACAAGTGTCAGTTGGTTGTAACATCAGGAGATAACATGAAGATATTATTAAAGAGAAATGGTCTCTTTCCTGCTTGTGTCCCACATCCCTCTCAAAGCGCAGAGCAGTAGACTATATCAAAGACTATAGAATAACGGGACTTTGGTTATTTGACGCATCTTTGTGTGGAAATAAAAAACTAATGTTTTTTTTTAAATAATATTTAACTTTCTTTCTTATTATTTAGGTTACCATTATTTACCGATATTTATTTCATAGTTTTACAGGCTAGTGTGTTGTTTCACTGACAGAATAGCTAAAAATAAACACGCACGTCTGTTACCCCTGTTGAAAAAACGAGCATATGCTGGTAAAGTAGGTTTTGAAGCTGGTATGGTGGTTTGAGCTGGTTTATGCTGGTCCTATGCTGGTCCAGGACCAGCTTAGGATCAGCATGGACCAGCACTTGACCAGCATAAACCAGCTCAAACCAGCATACGAGCTTCAAAACCTACATTACCAGCATGTGCTCATTTTTTCAATGGTACATAATGGATGTTTGAGCATTTATTTATTTATTTTTTATATTTCAAAATTTATTTCATTGAGGTTGCCTATATATATATATATACACACAAAAACATACACAAACGCTCCAAATCGTATTTAATGCTTTTAAAATAGGCTATATAAAATAGTAAAATAGTTCCAACAGATTTTGCTGTGGTACCGAAATTGGTACCGAGAACCGTAAAATTTTCATGGTATCGGTACCGACTACTAGAATTTTGGTACCGTGACAACACTAGTTCTCAGAAAATGAACTGTAACTTAGTGCACCCACGCTTGGGCCGCGAGCGCCACCAGGAGGGCTGCAAAAAAAACGTTACATTTTTCACCTGTGGGCTGCGAGGGCCGCGGGACCAGACAAGTTATCAATTGAAGACACCAGAATGACCACTGTTATCCATGAGACTGTAGGAACTGTGGACGAACCAGACAAATGAATCATTCAGATGATTCTTTCAAAACATATTTCTAATTTAGAATCAAGGTTCCAGCTCCGGCCCGTCTGCAGATAAAGCCAGGCTGATTACTTTTACGACACATGCTTCCTGATAGCAGGAGAAGCGACATACCAAAGGGTCACCCAAGAAGACAAAGTTTCTTTGATCATCAGAGCAAAGAAACAGAGAGACAATGCAGGCCCCTTTTGTTTCCTTACTTCACAGGAAAGCCAAAGAGACTGTTCTACAAATAAAACTGCTTCAAAATTGTTCCAACAATTTTAATGGACTTATCAAACATCTTTTAACTACATACATTTTGCATTATGTGTCCACAAGTACTACCTGTAAACAGTTAGGCTTTAGAACACTCACAATTCATGTAAATATGTTAACTCTTGACTGAATGACTGGAAGTATGCCTTATTTGGACTTGATTTATTTCTTTTCATCTTTCTTAAATCATGGCTTGAATAAAATCTGTTTAAAATGTATCATATTCCAGTTAACAGAAATTATGTTAAAATGGCACTCTGCTAAAGCAGAGACAGACCGGGATGTAACACTTATGTTTTATTGGGGGCAGAGGAAGGCCCTCTTGAAACAGGACAATGTCTGATTGGCCAAGACTCCTCAGATGTGTGACAAACAACTAAGTTTAAAATGATCATATTGCAAGATAGTGAACTAAGAGTTGGTTAGTAAACGAGGGAGGAGTTGGTTAGTTCTGGGAAAAGAAGCCAAGACAAGTACCAAGAACAATGGAGTAACAAGAAGAACAGACAAGCCGCTCATTCAAGCCATCCAACCTTCACTCACTTTTCTTTGCTTTTACTTAATTCTCCTTTACCGCTGAAAGTCTTGTGTCCTAAGTTTCGCCGCAAAGTTCAACCAACGACTTTTGCCGCTTCAACTCCAGCGACAAAGAGACTTCCTTTCATTGTTCCACACGGACCTGACCTGGACCAATCATCGACTTGGGAAACCCTTCTCTGCACGACGAGGGAAATTCACCTTTAAATCAATGCAAGCAAGTACCTCCAGATGAAAACTGAACTGGTGCATTTAAATTAATGATTCATGGTTCGTTCGGGTCTTTGAAATGCATTGATAGGAATTCTGTTAATCAGATCACACACTCTCTCTCTCTCTCTCTCTCTCTCTCTTTCAAAACTCTTTCTCATTTCCTTCTTACTGCAACGTGTATGAATGTATGTGTGTGTGTGTGTGTGTATGTGCGTGCCTTTGTGTTAGATTAGTTTGTGTTAGAATAAAATCTCTTGTAGATTTTAAAAAGAAAGTGTCTTGTATTATGTGCTTTATGATTTAATGTCTTAAACTGTGATCAAGCTACCTGCTCTAATCAGTGTTTTCACGATTGTTGGATATTTATATCCGTTACAAGAGCTTATTACGGCTCGAGCAAATGAACGCTGGACGAATCAGTTGCTCGGTCGTAATCTAAACAACTCTTTATAATTCCCTATAAATATTTCATTTGAGCTAATTTTACTTTCTAGGGTGTTTTCCCTACAAGACAGTTACAATACACCATCCCACCACTAGTGGCAGTAATGCCTCAGTTAGTTGTTTAACAAGCGCTAATAAGCAGAAGAAGACACTCAGTCAACCGTATCCTGTAGCAAAAGTTATGGAGAAATATTTAAAGCGGAAAAGGGGAGCCCAAAGTTGCGCCAACCCGCTCCAAAAGTCAAGATTTTGTCGCAAATACAATCCTGTCTTCATTAAGTAGGGATTTGTGAAAATCGGATGCGTGTCTGTATTTAGATGCGTGCCGGTCTCAAAGAAACATAAGCCTAAAGCTCTGGGTATACTTCACTTTCCGCACGTAGTCGCATCTGCGCCACCTTCAAATGCCTTGTCCAAATACCCACACTTGCGGTCTTGGCCACTTGAAAGCTCGCGCACCCCGGGTAGCGCTTACATGATGCTGTTGGTTAATGAAGTTTTGATTGATGAACTTGCGGTTCAGTTACTCTCTTGTCATGTGAAATGTGATAATACTCTTCAGTTTTATGGACGTCGACATCTTTAATATTACGTTGATCACTGTCGTCATGGTCACTAGTAAGAGAATACAGTCTTGACACTCGCTGCACGTTCATACAGACAGTGTTCCAAACGCTACTGAAAGTTGCTGTGTGAACGAGACATTTCGAGACTCACACCTGTAAGTAAATGCGGTTGTAAAAAATTACTGTGTTAACGTGGCCAAGGAGTTGTAGCTTGTTCAAATTGGACTGTTGTGACTGTTATTGTTCATTTATAACAGATATGAAGAGCAACTTCAGGTTCTGCCATGCAAAAATGTAGACTGCTGAAACAATCAAAATTATTTTGCAGATTATAAAGCTATATTTTTTCATTTGCAATTTTTCAATTTTCATTTACAACTTATTTAATTTGAAAAATATTATTTTTAATTTATTTATTTTAGCAACACATTTTATTGTTTTTATTTTATTTATTTTTATTTATATAAATTTTCTATTTTTTTGTAAGTAAAATTTGTCAAATCTAACTGATTTTTGTGTTAATATGCCTGACTTGAGCCTTTAAATTTGTTCTTGATGCAGATTGATTTGTTCCATGAATTGTTGTGTGTTTGGCATCTTGTTGTATGTGCAGGTTTACATACACATAATAGACTGTTAAACTGCAAGTGGATTTCATTTAGTTATTGAATACACGTCAAACCAAGGGTGAGATCAATAAACCAATACAGTGCTAATATTTGAATGGGCCCTGGGCCACTTTGTACTGTAAAATTTGGGCCCCGACATCAAAAAGGTTAAGAACCCCTGACTTAGTGAATACTAATGACAAAAAAATTAGACTTATGTCTAAAGAAACGTTGAAATGTCAGGTTTTAAATCGTGTAAGTCAAATCAAATCGAAAACAAACATTGTGTTTATGTAATCTCTATGAAAAGAGACATGTCAGACCTCCGTGATTCAGCTCATTATCCGCTAATGCGGCCATGCCCACGGAGCCAGCGCTATTCTGAGGCAAATTCTGAGGCAATACTTGCATGCATCGTCTCAATCGTGTATTTATTGTCTTGAAAAGTGTTTATCTGGATGTTAACCCTCAGGGGTCTGAGGATTTTTGGGGCCCTGGAGAAGTTTTGACATGCCCTGACATTTGTGCTTTTTTCAGTTGTTCATAAACATATTAATGACAAAAGTGTCATTACACTGTATTCAGCACAAACTAGGCTACAATAATATGTGAGGAACATGTATGTACATGTTTGTGTTTTTGAAGGAATAACGTTTATGCGTGGTTATTGAAAAAACAAAAAACTTAAGTCACTGAAATAAGGCCAAAAAATATATATTAAAACTGTGTTCACAAGGATTCTGGGTATTGGAGGTTGTAGACTAGAGTTTTTGCTTCGGAATGAAGTAAAAATTATCCTTCCTACTCCTTCATATAAAACAATAGAGAGATTTAAATTTTCTAAGACACTTTTGGTCAAGAAACACCGTATGCATGGAGGTGTGAATCCTCATGTATAATGGGTGATTCTCACCTGAGAAGACAAAAGAATTGAATAATAATGACCTGAAATGACTTGCATATTAATGAGGCCTTTCAGTCAGGTAGACTGTGAAAAAACCCTCTGTGATCATGCTGATAACGGGATTAAAGTCCACTCAGGACAAAAAAACCCCATGATTTCTGTGATCTCATGCATGCACGTATTATTGCACATGATATGAAGAATATTTTGTATAGGCCTATGTTAAATTACATTACTAGTCAAAAGATTGAACACATTGCCATTATAATGTTTTTAAAAGAAGTCTCAAGTCTCTAACCAAATAATGGTTTTCTATTTTAATATACTTTAAAATATAATGTATTTCTGTGATGCAAAGCGTCTGAACATTCCTACCTCTAGGGCATTTCATATAGGCTACTATATTTGTTATATTATAGAGCCTAAATGTTGATGTGCAGTTGACAAACTATACATCATTAGGTAACACTTTACAATAAGGTTGTATTAGTTAACATTAGTTAATGCATTAGTTAACGTTAACTAACCATGAACAACACCTCTGTTCAGCATTAGTTAATGTTTGTTAAAGGGATAGTTCACCCAAAAATGAAAATTCTGTCAGTAATTACTCACCCTCATGTTGATACAACCATGTACGTCTTTCTTTCATCTTCGGATCACAAATTAATATTTTTGTGATTAAATATGAGCGGTGGAGTACTCCTCCATTGGCTTTAAGGGGGCCCAAACTTGTCCGTCCAGAAAGTCAGTGAAGAAAATGTTTAAATAGTCCATGCCACTACAGTGGCTCAACCATACGTTTCTCAAGTGACGATAATACTTTGTGCGAAAAAAACAAACAAAAGAACGACTTTATTCAACTATTCATTTTCTCTCTTGTAGGCCTCTGACGTTAGTTCACGAGAGCTCCATGACGCATGTGCGAGAACTAAACTGACGACGGTCTTCTACTACTACTTGTTACTGGCTGCTCACTCCTTAGGAGTATTACCGCCACCTAGTGTTCAAGATGAAGTGCTGGCATAGCGCTAAACTTTGTTTACAAGCAGGTGAACGCGCGCGCTGTATGTAAGCTATTGGATTCGACATTGATCGTGCTTTTGGTCTCGCTCTAAGTAATTGTTTACAATGGTTAGAAAGTGTGCATTTCCTGAAAAACTAAGACTTAACATTGCCACAAAATGAACGGCTTACCTTTCACCGTTTCCCATCAAATGACCGTGATTCACTGTATCATGTATTATGTTTTTTTTTATTTAATATATAGCCATATACAAATAAAGACAAAACTAAATGAGTGTATCATGACTTTAACAATTACCACATACTGCTTCCACTTACCTTGTTGGTCTGTATAAACAAGTTGGGCACAGCTGTTGATTTCAGTAATCTTTTTTGTTGAACTGATTTGAAGTCGTCTGGAGAGAAATGTTCACTGCACAACTTCATGTGCTTGACGAAATTAATTGGTAAATTAACATCCCGTTAAACAGCCAGCAGCCATAGATTCAGTCGCTCACGATCATTTGATGGGAAACGGTGAAAGGTAAGCCGTTCATTTTGTGGCAATGTTAAGGCACCTTTACGTTTACTCGTTAGTTTTTCACGATTCGGACATCCAGGAAATGCACACTTTCTAACCATTGTAAACAATTACTTAGAGCGAGACCAAAAGCACGATCAATGTCGAATTCAATAGCTTACATACAGCGCGCGCGTTCACCTACTTGTAAACAAAGTTTAGCGCTTCCGGCTATGCCAGCACTTCATCTTGAACACTAGGTGGCGGTAATACTCCTAAGGAGTGAGCAGCCAGTAACAAGTAGTAGTAGAAGAAGACCGTCGTCAGTTTAGTTCTCGCGCATGCGTCATGGAGCTCTCCTGAACTAACGTCAGAGGCCTACAAGAGAGAAAACGAATAGTTGAATAAAGTCGTTCTTTTGTTTGTTTTTTTCGCATGAAAAGTATTATCGTCGCTTGAGAAACGTACGGTTGAGCCACTGTAGTGGCATGGACTATTTAAACATTTTCTTCACTGACTTTCTGAACGGACAAGTTTGGGCCCCCTTAAAGCCAATGGAGGAGTATTCCACCACTCATATTTAATCACAAAAATATTAATTTGTGATCCGAAGATGAAAGAAAGACTTACATGGTTGTATCAACATGAGGGTGAGTAATTACTGACAGAATTTTCATTTTTGGGTGAACTATCCCTTTAACGTTAACTCACGCATGTATTAATGCATCTATTCATGTTAACAGCGCAAGTAGTTAACATTAGTTAATGCATTAGTTAATCATTGTTAACATTAAATCATGCATATATTAATGAAACTACTCATATTAACAGCGCAAGTAGTTAACATTAGTTAATGCATTAGATAACATGAACTAATCATGAACAATGCCTCTTATTTAGCCTTAATGTTTTAAGGTTAACTTACTGTACTTACATTAGTTTATGTAGCAGTTGACACATTTCTAACTCTCCACTCACTTACACTAAAATAAGGTAAAAAATACCATTGTGTATCTTATCAGCATTATTTATTAACAAGGCATTGATTTGGGCTGTAAATATAATTACGAAGTGCAAACCATCTGAACATAACAGATATGTTGTTCATGTTTATATGCATTTTACTATCATTACTTACATTCAACAAAGCATTTATTAATGGAATTTGTGAACCTTATTGTAAAGTGTACACTATTTCATCATTAACTGATGAGTTACCAACATTTGTAGACCCTTTATTAACATGACTTACCATTAACAAAGCATTTATTAATGGAATTTGTGAACCTTATTGTAAAGTGTACACTATTTCATCATTAACTGATGTGTTACTAACATTTGTAGATCCTTTATAAACATGACTTACCCTTAACAAAGCATTCATTAATGAAATTAAACGATATTTTGAGCCAATAATCCACACCTACCCATAAACCTACCCATAACCATTTCTTAAATCTCTGTACAGTTATAAATAAAAGAATAAGAGACAAGCGTAATCACAATAATTAATTTTTTTGCAAAAATGTCAAAAGTTGTACCGAAAGTACGTTAGTTCAAATGATGATGAGTTGCAGTCGCAGTCCTCTCTGGCGGTAATAGTTTTAATAGGGTACAGAGCAGAATTTAAGATAATAATCCATGAAAATATGATAAATCCGGCTTCTCTCCGTGAAGGCGCGCACTCAAATGTCAATCCACTGAAACACGGCATGTCGCAATCTGTGACGAAGCAGGTGAGAACCAATGAGCGTTTGATATCCGTGCCGTAAACCATGCCGTAACGGATCTCATGGGCGCTCGCGACTTTTTAAAATTTGAATCATAGCGAGCGCGGGCTTTGACTATGACGGTCGCTGCTGAGAATGAAGATGAAAAACGACGGAAAAAACACAGAATTTGGATATGTTCCTTACAAACATATGGATTATAAAGATTTGGAGTACAGCGAACAAATAAAGTTGATGTGATTTGTGAATTTATGTTGTGCTTTGGTGTGTCTTATGCATTGTCAGTCACTGCATAGGAGAAAACGCCTCACAGCAAACAAACTAAATATTACAAAATGGGTAAACAATTACAGACATTTTATTTTTCATTTAAATGCTTTGTTAATGGTAAGTCATGTTAATAAAGGATCTACAAATGTTAGTAACACATCAGTTAATGATGAAATAGTGTACACTTTACAATAAGGTTCACAAATTCCTTTAATAAATGCTTTGTTAATGGTAAGTCATGTTAATAAAGAGTCAACAAATGTTAGTAACTCATCAGTTAATGATGAAATAGTGTACACTTTACAATAAGGTTCACAAATTCCATTAATTAATGCTTTGTTAATGGTAAGTCATGTTAATAAAGGGTCAACAAATGTTAGTAACACATCAGTTAATGTTGAAATAGTGTACACTTTACAATAAGGTTCACAAATTCCATTAATAAATGCTTTGTTAATGGTAAGTCATGTTAATAAAGGGTCAACAAATGTTAGTAACACATCAGTTAATGTTGAAATAGTGTACACTTTACAATAAGGTTCACATATTCCATTAATAAATGCTTTGTTGAATGTAAGTAATGATAGTAAAATGCATATAAACATGAACAACATATCTGTTAATGTTCATATGGTTTGCACTTCAGAATTATATTTACAAGTATGAATTGAAAACACAGTATCCAGCGCTCACAGTGATGACAATAAATATTGAATAAATATTACTCCTCTCTATAGAAAATTGACATACACATATGAGAATCCATCAATATTTCTCCAAATGTGCATGCTTTTAAGCTAAAAGCCTATATGAAATGCCACAGAGGTAACATAACTGTTCAGACACTTTGCATCACAGAAATACATTATATTTTAAAGTATATAATAGAAAACCATTATTTTAAATTGTAATAATATTTCACAGGATTGCTGTTTTTACTGTATGTTTGATATACACCATGATGAGCTTGAGACATGATCACAGAGGGTTTTTTCACAGCCTACAACTCATTATGCGATTCTTTTGTCTTCTCAGATGTAAATGACCCATTATTCATGATGATTCAGGCCTCCACGCATACTGTTTCTTGACAAAAAATGTCTTAGAAAATTTAAATCTCTCTATTGTTTTATATGAAGGAGTAGGCAGAATAATTTTACATCATTCTGAAGCAAAAAAAAAAGAAGCAAATTCTGTATGGTAAAAAGTTCAAAATAGGGAGATCCAAAAAGATTATCATAGTCCAAAAGAAAAAAAACAATAACAATTAAAACGTATCCTTGCTTTTTTTCCCGACACATTCAGAATCATTACTTTTGCTGGTGCTTTGCGGCAAGCTAAATGCATGCACTATATATTCCACCCCCACCCCAGAAAGTAGGATATATATCCAAGTAATTAAATTAATTATTTTTTGGCCCACCCACAACAAATGTAATGCCACCCGCCTGCTCGCCGGTCCCGCAGGATTCCAATCCCAATGCAGCCCTCTAGTTCAACAGTCTAAAGGGGGGGGTCGCACACCGGACGCGAATCTCAGCGCCGTGCCACGTCTTTAAAATTCGAATGCATTGTTTTCAATGAGTGTACGCACACCAGCGGCGACATTCGGCGGCTGTCCACGGCGCCCAGCTATGACTCAGGAAGTTGTTCAAAATCCTGCCGCGCCACAGAGCGCCATGTACATTGTTTTACATTAAATGTATTTTATATTTCTCTCAAATCATTGTTAATGTACATACTGACTTAACCCTGTGCTGCAAGATACATCAGTTTTACATTCTTAGTTTCACAGCTTGAATAAAAGCTATAATAAACTTAGCCTTTTCTTTCATTTTGCTATGTTGTGCCATTTTTCCATGTACACTAACCTCAGTGCGAAATATTAAAGCATAGGCATATGTAACGTTTCCCTGTTGATGTAAAACACTCCCATTGTGCAGCTCTTCTATCAGAAGTCGATTCAAAATTGAGCTCGCGCGTATATAATGCGCGCGGCCGGTGCGTGATACCTGTGAGTTGTCCGATACGCGACGGTGCGCAGCACTGAACTTCGCATCTGGTGTGCGACCCCCTTAACAGTATAATATTCAGCCAATAGACTACTAAAGAAATTGAAATTAAAATTGATTATTGCAATGCTCTTCTTACTGGTCTTCCAAACTTCTCTATAAACTTCAGTTGGTTCAGAACTCTGCGGCTCATGTTCTTACTAGAACCCCTTCTACTATGCACATTTCACCAACTCTCTAGCGACTTCACTGGCTACCAGTAAAACATTGAATTGATTTCAAAATTCTGCTTCTCACATTCAAAGCACTTCACAGTCTCGCTCCTACGCATACTGATCATCTTACTGATATTTACACCCCTTCATGCACTTTAAGATTTTCACTCACACTCTTGTGTCACCACGTATATGCTTAACTACCATGGGAGCTAGAACTTTTAGCCATGCGGCCCCTCGTCTATGGAACTCTCTCCCTCTCGATATAACTGACTGTTATAATTGATATCGCGATACATACGAGACATCGTCAATATGCGATAATATTGTCATATCGCCTAGACCTAGGGTAGTGTACTGGCGGCGGTACACTTCAGGCTTAAAGGGTTAAAGCAGACAACTTCAATAATAAATTGTAACATTTAAAGAGTCCATCTATCATTTAAAAAGTCCAACAGAAGCTAGCTAACTCTAGCTTTAGCTAGAGTGCACTAACATAAATTCAATATAACGTGAAAACAGATACAAATTGTAATGAACAAAATACAAAATATATGAGAAATGTATTGATCAGAATTCCTTTGTTGCATCCCAATTTGCCTAGTTATACTATGCTCTAAAAGTACAGCAGCCTAATAAATTTGCTGCAAAGGACAAGAAAATCACTCACTGCACTTCACTGAATAGCTTTAGTAGCTTTAAGAATCAATGTACATTTAATTCAAAAAGTGAAGACTATGCATTTTTTTTTTTTTTTTTTTTTTTTACATTTGATGTAAAAAAATTCAATTTCTTTAGTAGACTATTGGCTGAATATTATACTGTTAGACTGTTGGACTAGAGGGCTGCATTGGGATTGGAATCCAGTGGGACCGGCGAGCAGGCGGGTGGAATTACATTTGCTGTGGGTGGGAGTGGGCGGCCAAAAAATAATTAATTTAATTACTTCGATATATAGCCTACTTTCTGGGGTGGGAGTGGAATATATAGTGCATGCATTTAGCTTGCCGCAAAGCACCGGCAAAAGTAATGTTTCTGAATGTGTTGGAAAAAATAGCAAGGATACATTTTAATTGTTTAGTAATATAATAGTGTTTTCTGAGTCAGTGTTGGCTGCAAAGATGAAGTTGACGATGCCATCTCCGCAGTATAGTGGACGCGCCTTTAGAGAGAAATGCACCTTTCATATGAATTACATAATCAGAGAATATTTGTTTTTGATTTGGATTAGTTCTATTAAAGGGGACCTATAATGCCCCTTTTATAAGATGTAATATAAGTCTCTGGTGTCCCCAGAATATATGTGAAGTTTCATCTCAAAATACCCCACAAATCATTTATTATAGCTTGTCAAATATGCCCATATTTGGGTGTGAGCAAAAACATGCGTCCCTTTAAATGCAAATGAGCTGTTTCAGGCCCCCTTTCCCGAAGAGGGCGGAGCTTTAACAACTCGCGCTTCAGTTGCTCAACAACAACAAACCTGAGATTTAGGAAGCAGTTAGGTTTCAGGACATTTCTGAATGATTGGTAGATAAACTTATGTAGTTGTTTTGGAGTTGATTCACCTCATCGACTACCATGTGTCATCATGTTAGTCTTTGTGCAAATCCAGCATTGAATTGATCCTCGTTTGTGAAGCGGTCCGGTGTAAAATTACAGCATGGCAACAACACTCTACAACAACTACTCTTCCTTTTCTCTAGAGCAGCCCAACATGGCCTCACCCCTTTGTTGCGTGTTCCCAGGGGCAGGGTTTATGTAAATTTTGGGGTTTGTGATGTCACAAACCCAGAAAGAAGCTCAGTTTAATCCCTAAAAGCCGCTTGTTTTTAGTCCTTAAAAAGCGATTTCTGTAAAAGAAAACATCACCTGTTGCATTGAACTTTGAGCATCATAACTTTGCAGATGTTGTTTATGCTCAAACAGCAACATTAAACACTAACTAAAGTAGGGCTGTGACGGTGGCAGCTTTTTACTACCGCGGTGGGAAAATCACCAACAACCGCCGGTGTTGCAGTGGTGGGGACCTCATTACACACACACACATATACACATACATACATACATACATTATATATATATATATATATATATATATTTATATATATTACACACACACACACAGGGGCGGACTGGCCATCTGTGTGATCTGGAGAATCACAGAACCCACCACCCGCCACGCACGCAGTCATCACCTGTTTTTTTCCCCCACTAATCTGTTTCACACTCCAGTACTGTAGGTGGCAGCAATGCACCTTTAAGTTGGATGCCAGCTGCACTGGCCGTGGCCGCCAAGTAAGGAGAAGAAGTGGAAGAGTAGGAAGAAACCAACAGCAAAGACGTTAGATAGAAGAACCATAGAAACAAAACAAACAATATGCATAACGCGGCCGCGGGTAAAAAATGGAAAGAAAAGGGTGGGGCTGAGAATATCATATCCTTGGCTGGGGATACAGGTACCTCCTTACTCTGCCTGTGACACAGGTAGCCTGTGAGAGAAGTTTCTCTGTTCTCAAACACATCAAAAGTCGAATAAGAAGCACACAGTCACAAGAACACCTGGAAGCATTCATGCTTATGACCACAGAGAAAGACATCCTCATGTCCCTTGATAATGACTTGGTCATAGACAGAGTTGCAGAAAAAAGCGACCTGTTGAAGAAAATCCTTATCTCCCAACATTGAGTAAAATGCCATTGCTGGATTGTTTTTTTTTTAGGTGAGTATTCAACCTCCATTTCTATGTGAGTATTCAAGTTAAACTGTATATTAAAACCTCTTTACTTTGTGATTTATCATATAACTCATACAGTACTATGTGTTGTGTTTCAGATACCTGTTTTGTATTGGTTCAGCCAGAGGGACTGCAGTGTGTTGAGACCTCCATTTCTATATGAGTATTCAAGTTAATCTAGAATAATATGCTTTTAACACAACATCTAGTCAACATCAGTGCTATTGCTATAATTTGGATGGTATAGTATCATGAGCCACAATTAAAGTCTTGTGACACTCATGCCAGGCGTTATTGTTGTTGTTGTCGAGTTTCCGCACGCCAATTGCTTTGGGCTGGGCCTAGTCAAAGTCCAGGGCCGTTTTTTAGTCCCAGTCCGTCCCTGTATATGTATATATGTATATATATATATATATATATATATATATATATATATATATATATATATATATATATATATATATATATATATATATATAAAAATATACACACATATAATATGAGGTTGCATTAGACTTTCGATGGACAGGATCGTAAAAATTCCGTCATAATCAATTACCTGTCATTTTAATTTATATATTTAAATGATAAGACATTTGATAGCTTCTGATTTTGTCTTATAGGATAAGCAAACAGGGCTAGGCTATGCATTTATTTATACTATGAAAAGAAAGTTAACTTTCTTTTGCGTCACTGTGTCACTTTTCAGTTTTCATCTTGAACACTTGTCGAGGATCGTGAGTGAACTCGATCATCCTTTCCTCTTTACTGCTTTACAGAAAGAAATAAACATGAATGAAAAATATGTTGAAAGGTTCAGTAGTTTACCGAAATCTTTATCACATCAGTTCAATGAGTGTTGCAAAGTGCCATTCATTGACCATAAACTTATAGCCAGCAGCAAGAAAAATAACAAAACAAACTATTTAAAACAAAACGAACTGGGTTAGAAACTTATGTAATTATAAGTATTATAATATATAATAAAATGGACAAACTGGGTGCGTGTAATCAAACCAGGATCAAACGCATCGTTTTCATTTTATTCTGGAGACTGAACTCGCGCTCTGCTGCCAAACTGCAGCGCACTCACCACCAACTGGACAAGGGTGGGAATTACAGTTACAAGCAACATCAGCCTCAGTAATCTGTCAAAAAATTTTAAATTAAAAAAAAAAAGAAAATTGGAAAAAATTTAAGTGATTGCACCGGCACCTCCAAGCCATGCAGTAAGCACGCTAATACTTTAGCTGTACACTCCGCACAAACAGTTGGATATGTGCCTAGTAATAGCAAACATTTATTTAGGTCCCAAGACTATTTTGTTGTATGAATATATAAACAGTCAACATATCAAAAGAAAGAACAAAGCCTCTGCTTAAAAAAAGGTAACTTCATCATTTCTTATTTTTAATTTTTTTATATCCACTTGAATGTGGGTAAGTTTCATTACAAAAATATTTTAAACAAAAAGCTGAGAAAAAGAAGACACTTGGAAGTTTGTCTTCATCAAAACAGAATTATTTAGCCATAAAGAAAACAAAAGTTTTAGGCTTAAGTGGTTTGTAAAATTTTAGAAAATATTTTTATGACAAAAAAAATAAATATATATATTTTGTAAACAGTACAGTATAGTACCAATTTTTCACCAATTTCATTATATACAACAGCAAGACTTTCTTCCAGATAATTACAATTTTGTGAAAAATAATGTAATGTCTCCTTGACAATAAGCAACAGTGTGATCATTCCTACCAGACATGGAAAAATGAGGGGGTTGAGTACTTTTGGCATAGTAAATGTGTATATACAAATAGACAGGGGGCAAAAAGTATATTATCTCACATGTTCTGCCGAGCAATGGACTCCAGACGATCAGTCATTGATGGCAACGAAGATACTGATGATGAGGGATGCAAAAGAAACAGAGAAACAGGAGATTCAGGACATCATTTGATATTAAAAATTATATAAAATATTCATAATATATTTTATAGTGACAGAAAAAGTAACCCAACAGAATTAGACACCAAGATCATGATTTTCTGTCAAACTTTTCAACAAAAAAAAATAATAAAAAAAAAAATAATAAAAACACACACCTCTTCAGTCATTTATGTACAGCTCGGTCCAAAGATCATCTGAGCTAATTTTTGTAAGGACTGGGCATAATTTGAAGGAGGACTGGCGGATAAACTGAATACTGTACTTTACAAAATGGCCACTACTGTAATGGGTGGAGTCTTAAAGCAACATGTTTAAAGTTATAACCTTTTGAAAAGTCAATTTTTTAACTGGTGGTGGCGCTATAGTGTTGGTCCTAGAGACCCCAAAATTTGTCAAATCACTGTTTATTACCAACACTACAAGTGTGCAAATTTTTCAATTTTCCAAAGTGTTCCATTTTCCCATGTTTCGTTCATATTACTACCATAGAATCCCTTTTGGAATGAAGAATCATAATAAATATAGTTGCAAGCAGCAATGTGGGGCCAAGCACTGAAGGCACCACAAGCAGAACAAGCACAGCAAGCATTGCAAGTACAGCAAGCACTGTAAGCACAGCAGTACAGCAATTTGGACAATGTTTTCAAAAGTTATAAGCATTTTTGCAAAAACCCTCATATCAAATTTATGATTTTTGGACAAACCCATTAGAAGTTATAAGCAAAAATGGCCATTTTTCGTATCTCTGGACCAGTAGATGGCGCTGCGCCAAAACGCTGCATGATGCCTCAGGTCATGTTTGTAATGACATGTACCAATTGGTAAGAACAATAAAGCGTTGTGGAGATATAGCGTCACATCTGATTTTGCAAGCTTTTCATCGAATTCATTTGTGCCGTTTTCGAGAACGGATGGGTCTATCAAAAAGCTTTTGATAGCTTTTTTGTAAGCATGGTCTGAAGATGATCTGCTTTAAAAGATGATCAAGCAGCAATTACGGGCCCAAGCACAAAAACGGCACAAGTAAGCAAGCCAACACGGCTGGGAGCATTAGACTAACTGCAACAGTGAGCAATTAAAGACCTATTAAGATCATTTTAGGCAATATATCAAAGCATTGCAGTAGGGCTGGGCGATATATCGAATGCTTTTGTCACGCGCATTTCGTCAGTAAAGCCGGTTCCCTGATTACCGCTAAATCGCCATCACCTGCTTTCAAATGAAGCGGCATTTAATAGACAGAACCGTAGATCACTGATAAGCCACGCAATATCGCGTTCAATATCGATATGAATCGCCGTCGATATTGAACGCGATATTGCGTGGCTTATCAGTGAACTACGGTTCTGAACTACGGAACTGTGTGCCAAATTTCACAACTTTCCCGCAAGCGGTTCTATGGGCTGCCATAGACTTCAAGAGCGGAAGAAGAAGAAGAAGAAGAAAAAAAAAAAAAAAAGAACGCCAACAATAACAATAGGTGCCTCCGCACCTTCGGTGCTTGGCCCCTAATAATAAATATAGCTGCAAGCAGCAATTACGGGGCCAAGCACAAAAGCGGCACAACAAGCCAGCCAACATGGCCGTAAGCATCAGACCAACTGCAACAGTGAGCAATTAAAGACCTATTAGGATCATTTTAGTAAAAAGAGCTGAAAAATCACATATAGTCAATAATAAAGATTTACTGTTTTATCACTTTCCACCAATAAGTGGCGCTGTGACCAAATTCATGCGGTATAGTCAGAGTGAGTTGACAATGACAACAGCAAAGTTTGGTGTCAATATGTCAAAGCATTGCAGAGATACAGCTTCAAGAGTGTGTTTTGCATCATGCCTCAAATTCATTGCTCCGGTATACAAAAACGGTTTGACTTATGGACTTGAAATCCATAACTTTTCGTCGGCATGGTCTGAAGATGATACGGTTCAATTTTGGTAAAAATCAGAGCAACGGTCTAGGAGGAGTTTGAAAAAGTAGGTTTTAAAAGAAAAACAATATGGCGGACAGGAAGTTCAGCTGACTATGGCAAATTTGATATCTGTGTTCTCGGCATGGCCCAAGGAATCAACTGAGACCAGTTTCATTACAATCAGTTAAAATAGTCAAAAGTTATTAGCATTTTTGCAAATTTTGTTATAACTTTTGGCCACAAGGTGGCGCTGGTCCGAATCTTCTCAGGCTCCTTCAGGGCATTGTGCTGATGACCCATACCGAGTTTTGTAAAGATACGTTAATGCGTTCGTAAAATACAGCATTTTAGCACAAAATTCAAAATGGCCGACGGCCAAAATGGCCGAATTGGGAAAATTGGATATCATTCGACTCGGCATGATTCCCCGAATCCAACGAGACCAAATTTATGATTTTTTGGACAAACCCATCAGAAGTTATAAGCAAAAATACCCATTTTTCATATCTCCGCACCAGTAGGTGGCGCTGCGCTGAAACACTGCATGGTACCTCAGGTCATGCTTGTGATGACATGTACCAAGTTTGGTCTGAATACGATAAAGCGTTGCGGAGATACAGCCTTACTTCTGTTTTCGCAAGCACTACGTACAATTCGTTCGTGAGTTTTTCGAAAACGGTTTGAGGAATCAACTTGAATTCCATAACTTTTTGTCAGCATGGTCTGAAGATGATCTGATTCAATTTTCATGAAAATCGGAGTAACGGCCTAGGAGGAGTTCGAAAAAGTAAGTTTTTCAGAAAATTCAAAATGGCGGAAAAATTTTCATGACGGAAAATGACGTCATAGGGTGCGATCGATTTGGCTTGACCCAAGGAATCAGAGGAAAAAAGAATTTTGTTTCTAGCCCTTACGGTTCAAAAGTTATTAACATAAACATAAGTGCAACTTTGGACAGCTGGTGGCGCTAGAGGGATTGAGTTAGAGACTCCAAATTGGCTATGGACATAGATCAGACTGTCCTCTAACTGTGTGCCAAATTTCATAACTTTCCCGCAAACGGTTCTATGGTCTGCCATAGACTTCAAGAGCGGAAGAAGAATAATAATAATAAATATAGCTGCAAGCAGCAATTACGGGGCCAAGCACAAAAACGGCACAAGAAGCCAGCCAACATGGCTGGGAGCATCAGACCAACAGCAGCAGTGAGCAATTAGAAAAAAAAAGTTAATAGAATTTTTGTCAAGTTTGTTATAACTTTTGACCACAAGGTGGTGCTGGTCCGAAACTTCTCAGGCTCCTTCAGGGCATTGTCCTGATGAACCATACCAAATTTATGAATTTTGGTCAAACCCATCAGAAGTTATAAGCAAAAACAGCCATTTTTCATATCTCCACTCCAGTAGGTGGCGCTGTGCTGAAACATTGTATGATGCCTCAGGTCATGCTTGTGATGACACATACCAAGTTTGGTCTGAATATGATAAAGCATTGCAGAGATACAGCTTCAAGAGTCATTTTTGCATCATGCCTCAAATTCGTTGCTCTGGTATACGAAAACGGTTTGACTTATCGACTTGAAATCCATAACTTTTTGTCAGCATGGTCTGAAGATGATACGGTTCGATTTTGGTGAAAATCGGAGCAACGGTCTAGGAGGAGTTCGAAAAAGTAGGTTTTTAAAGAAAAACAATATGGCGGACAGGAAGTTCAGCTGACTATGGAAAGTTTGATATCTATGTTCTCAGCATGACCCAAGGAATCTACTGAAAACAGTTTCATTACAATCGGTTAATATAGTCAAAAGTTATTAGCATTTTTGTAAATTTTGTTATAACTTTTGACCACAAGGTGGCGCTGGTCCTAAACTTGGTATGCTCCTTCAGGGCATTGTGCGGATGACCCATACCGAGTTTCATAACGATACGCTAATGCGTTCGTAAAATACAGCATTTTAGCACCAAATTTAAAATGGCAGACGGCCAAAATGTCCAATATGGGAAAATTGGATATCATTCGACTCGGCATGATTCCCCGAATCCAACGAGACCAAATTCATGATTTTTGGCCAAACCCATCAGAAGTTATAAGTAAAAATAGCCATTTTTCATATCTCCGCACCACTAGGTGGCGCTGCGCCGAAACGCTGCATGTTGCCTCAGGTCATGCTTGTGATGACAGTTACCAAGTTTGGTCTGAATACGATAAAGCGTTGCGGAGATACAGCCTTATGTCTATTTTCGCAAGCACTACGTACAATTCGTTTGCGTGTTTTTCGAAAACGGTTTGAGAAATCAACTTGAATTCCATAACATTTTGTCGGCATGGTCTGAAGATGATCTGGTTCAATTTTCGTGAAAATTGGAGTAACGGCCTAGGAGGAGTTCGAAAAAGTACGTTTTTCAGAAAATTCAAAATGGCGGAAAAATTTTCATGACGGAAAATGACGTCATATGGTGCAATCGATTCGTCTTGACCCAAGGAATCAGAGGAAAAAAGAATTTTGTTTCTAGCCCTTATGGTTCAAAAGTTATTAACATAAACATAAGTGCAACTTTGGACAGCTGATGGCGCTAGAGGGATTGAGTTAGAGACTCCAAATTTGCTATGGACAAAGGTCAGACTGTCCTCTAACTGTGTGCCAAATTTCACAACTTTCCCGCAAGCGGTTCTATGGGCTGCCATAGACTTCAAGAGCGGAAGAAGAAGCGGAAGAATAATAATAAGCGTACGGAACGCCAACAATAACAATAGGTGCCTCCGCACCTTCGGTGCTTGGCCCCTAAATATAGCTGCAAGCAGCAATTATGGGGCCAAGCACAAAAACGGCACAAGAAACCAGCCAACACGGCTGGGAGCATCAGACCAACTGCAACAGTGAACAATTAAAGACGTATTAAGATCATTTTAGGCATAAGAGCTGAAAAATTATCAAAAATGAGGATTTACTGGTTCATAACTTTCGACCAATAGGTGGCGCTGTGTCCAAATTGTTGTGGTATGGTCAGAGTGAGGTGACAATGACACTTCCAAAGTTTGGTGTCAATATGTCAAAGCACTGAAGAGATACAGCTTCAAGAGTCATTTTTGAATCATGCCTCAAATTCTTTGCTCTGGTATACAAAAACGGTTTGACATATGGACTTGAAATCCATAACTTTTTGTCGGCATGGTCTGAAGATGATACGGTTCAATTTTGGTGAAAATCGGAGCAACGGTCTAGGAGGAGTTCGAAAAAGTAGGTTTTTAAAGAAAAACAATATGGCGGACAGGACGTTTAGCTGACTATGGCAAATTTGATATCTATGTTCTCAGCATAACCCAAGGAATCTACAGAGACCAGTTTCATTACAATTGGTTAATATAGACAAAAGTTATTAGCATTTTTGTAAATTTTGTTATAACTTTTGACCACGAGGTGGCGCTGGTCCGAAACTTCTCATGCTGCTTCAGGGCATTGTCCTGATGACCCATACCAAATTAATGAATTTTGGTCAAACCCATCAGAAGTTATAAGCAAAAATAGCCATTTTTCATATCTCCACTCCAGTAGGTGGCGCTGCGCCGAAACACTGTATGATGCCTCAGGTCATGCTTGTGATGACAGGTACCAAGTTTGGTCTGAATATGTCAAAGCATTGTAGAGATACAGCTTCAAGAGTAATTTTTGCATCATCTCTCAAATTCTTTGCTCCGGTATACGAAAACGGTTTGACTTATCAACTTGAAATCCATAACTTTTTGTCGGCATGGTCTGAAGATGATACGGTTCAATTTTGGTGAAAATCGGAGCAAAGGTCTAGGAGGAGTTTGAAAAAGTAGGTTTTTAAAGAAAAACAATATGGCGGACAGGAAGTTCAGCTGAATATGGAAAGTTTGATATCTATGTTCTCAGCATGACCCAAGGAATCTATTGAGACCAGTTTCATTACAATCGGTAGATATAATCAAAAGTTATTAGCATTTTTGTCAATTTTGTTATAACTTTTGACCACAAGGTGGTGCTGGTCCGAAACTTCTCAGGCTCCTTCAGGGCATTGTCCTGATGAACCATACCAAATTTATGAATTTTGGTCAAACCCATCAGAAGTTATAAGCAAAAACAGCCATTTTTCATATCTCCACTCCAGTAGGTGGCGCTGTGCTGAAACATTGTATGATGCCTCAGGTCATGCTTGTGATGACACATACCAAGTATGGTCTGAATATGATAAAGCATTGCAGAGATACAGCTTCAAGAGTCATTTTTGCATCATGCCTCAAATTCGTTGCTCTGGTATACGAAAACGGTTTGACTTATCGACTTGAAATCCATAACTTTTTGTCAGCATAGTCTGAAGATGATACGGTTCGATTTTGATGAAAATCGGAGCAACGATCTAGGAGGAGTTCGAAAAAGTAGGTTTTTAAAGAAAAACAATATGGCGGACAGGAAGTTCAGCTGACTATGGAAAGTTTGATATCTATGTTCTCAGCATGACCCAAGGAATCTACTGAAAAAAGTTTCATTACAATCGGTTAATATACTCAAAAGTTATTAGCATTTTTGTCAATTTTGTTATAACTTTTGACCACAAGGTGGTGCTGGTCCGAAACTTCTCAGGCTCCTTCAGGGCATTGTCCTGATGAACCATACCAAATTTATGAATTTTGGTCAAACCCATCAGAAGTTGTAAGCAAAAACAGCCAAATTTCACAACTTTCCCGCAAGCGGTTCTATGGGTTGTCATAGACTTCAAGAGCGGAAGAAGAAGAAGAAAAAAAAAAAAAAAGAATGTCAACGGCTACAATAGGTGCCTACGCACCTTCGGTGCTTGGCCCCTAATTAAAGCTGCAAGCAGCATTTACGGGGCCAAGCACAAAAGCAGCACAACAAGCCAGCCAACACAGCCATGAGCATCAGACATTAGCATCAGACTCAAAAGTTATAAGCATATTAAAAAAAATTCTCCACTAGGTGGCGCTGGTCTGAAACTTCTCAGGCTCCTTCAGGTCATTGTGCTGATGACCCATACCAAGTTTCATAACGATACGCAAATGTGTTCATAAAATACAGCATTTTACCACAAAATTCAAAATGGCCGATGGCCAAAATAGACGATATTGTAAAATCGGATATCATTTGACTTGGCATAATGCCCCGAATCCTAGCAGACCAAAGTTATGATTTTTGGACAAACCCATCAGAAGTTATAAGCATAATTACCATTTTTCATATCTCCAGACCAGTAGGTGGCACTGCACCGAAACTCTGCATGATGCCTCAGGTCATGCTTGTGATGACATGTACCAAGTTTGGTAAGAATACAATAAAGCGTTGTGGAGATATAACCTCAAGTCTGATTTCAAGCTTTTCGTCGAATTCATTTGTGCCGTTTTCGAGAATGGATGGATCTATAGAAAAGCTTTTAATAACTTTTTGTAAGCATGGTCTGAGGATGATCTGTATCCATTTTTGTGAAAATCGGAGTAACGCCCTAGGAGGAGTTCGAAAAAGCAGGTTTTTCGCAAAACTCAATATGACGGACACACCATAAATCGAAACCTAGCATGTTTGGTATCGTTGGACTCAGTAGGGATTCAGGAGGGACTCTTTTGAAAATAAGTTGACCACACCCATAGTGATAAGTATTTGAATATTTGATTTTACCACTAGGTGGCGCTGCTCCGAAACTTCTCAGGCTCCATCAGGGCATTGTGCTGATGAGCCATACCAAGTTTCATAATGATACGCAAATGTGTTTGTAAAATACAGTATTTTACTACAAAATACAAAATGGCCGATGGCCAAAATGGACGATATTGTAAAATTGGATATCATTTGACTTGGCATAATGCCCCGAATCCTAGGAGACCAAAGTTATGATTTTTGGACAAACCCATCAGAAGTTATAAGCAAAAATAGCCATTTTTCATATCTCTGCACCAGTAGGTGGTGCTGCGCCGAAACGCTGCATGTTGCCTCAGGTCATGCTTGTGATGACATGTACCAAGTTTGGTCTGAATACGATAAAGCATTGCAGAGATAAAGCATTATGTCTATTTTCGCATGTTTTTCAAAAACGGTTTGAGAAATCAACTTGAATTCCATAACTTTTTGTCAGCATGGTCTGAAGATGATCTTTTCGTGAAAATCGGATTAACGGTCTAAGAGGAGTTCGAAAAAGTAGTGCATACGATTCGTCTTGACCAGGGCTCTGAACCGGTTCAAGGAACGAAAACAAAAACCGGAAATGAACGAAATTTTGACCGGAACGTAACCAGAAACGGAAAAGAAATCAAATTTAATCGTTCTGAACAGAAACGCTAATTTGAAATGGCCATTAACCAGTTAATAACGTTATTTTATCGTTCCATTTAATATTTTGATTGGGCAGTCAACCGATCACGAATTCAAATAGTACAGCCTATGCAAATGTGACGCTGACTCATCCAACGAGTGAATGAAATGCCCCCACTCATACTCTAAAGTGAGATGCCTGTGCTCACACTCTCAGCCCATCTGTCAAGTCATCACAGGTTAGGTAAGTCACAATGGCAATGCCCTGGCATGAGTTTTTTCAATGATATATGTCACCAACCGCCAAGTTTTATGCCTACATTTAAGTGAAAATGAATGTCAAGTAATATGCAGCTTGTGCGTTTTGAAAAAAATGCAGGATAATACAATTTTCAACGTCAAATCACGCATCTGCAGCTTCTGTGAACGGAGAAAACTAGGCCTACCTACATAACACACATAAAATAAAAAGGGAATATTTAGGCCTATAGGCTACACGAAATATTTCACTTAAATAATTAGGTCTACAGATTAACAAAACGAAAGTGGTTATTTGTGGCGCACTCCAAAGATCTAGGAAAGGAAACAGACATTCTGCTTGTTTTCGTCATTTGAGTGTCTTTTGTAAATGTATGAATGATGTTTTACATGTATGACCATAAATTACGGAGACAGTTTACTGTCTTATAGAAGGAAAACAAATCCAGTGGTCACGCCGGCACCTCACGCACACTAATTCTTGCATTGCTTACTTGATATTGCAGCCTGTTAAATATTAAAATAAAATACAATGAACCAAACGTTACACTGCTCAATTCAATTCTGTAATACAATCTGCCGTTTACCACCCGTGACCACCGCCTCACAGTGCTGTTATATGTGAAGGATGATGTTTTACGTCGATAATGCGAGTGAAGTACAAAGCTCATATAATAAACAATAGTTTAGCATTCGTCTCAAATGAAAACAGTTGGATTCGTGCCAAATGAGAAAGGTAGGCTACAGATTCACTTTAAATTAAATCGTTTTGCATCTTATTTAGTTTTATTTCCAATAAATAAACTTGTTTCTCGCCTTGAATAGCAATAGAAGCTGGAATGGCGTTAAAAAAGAATTTTTTTTATTTGTTTTGGCTTGACGTTTATATAGCCTGAATAGTCCAACTGTTACCTTTAGAGGTTTTGTTGTGGAGTATAGGCTAAGTGGATAGGTAAAATAATATAGGACAGTTTTGTTCATAATTTATGTTTACAAACATTATAAACAAAGATATGTAGGCTAGGCTACTTTTACATTTTACTTGATTTACCGATAACTTTATTATCATTATTTCTGAATGTAATAATAAAATGCGACGTATAGGTCTATGCGACTTATCTTTTTTCCTCTCAGGAATAGCGTCGGTATTTTTAACCATGCAGCAAACATTAAAATATCTTGAAAAAATACTTATAAACCATTGTTTTTCCTTTCGTTTAATAGGTTTACATTTGGACAGAATCTTGTTATAACAGCAAATACACTCTCTTTGTTTTTTAATAAATAAAATATTATTAAGTAGGTTACATGCAAAAATAAATAATTAAAAAAAAATAATGTTATTAACCGTTATTTTTTCTAATCAAACCGGTTTTGGAACGTCTATAATAATACGAAGAAACACTGGAACAGAAACGTTAAAATACCGATTTTGCTCGGAGTGGAACGATTGAATTTCTTTTTCCGTTTTTAAGCCCTGGTCTTGACCAAAGAATACAAAAACCATTTAAAACAAAACGAACTGGATTCGAAACTTAATTATGTAAGTATTATAACTTTATTATTATAAAATGGATTTAAATTGGGTGCTCGCCTGTGTGTAATCAAACACATCGTTTTCATTTTATTCTGGAGACTGAACTCACGCTCTGCTGCCACACTGGAGCACACTCACCACCAACTGGACAGGGGTGGGAATTACAGTTACAAGTTACATCAGCCTCAGTGTAATCTGTCAAAATGATGGACGGCCTTCAGATTTTTCCGTCACAGCAAAAAAAAAAAAAAAAAATCTGTCAATGACGGAAAATTTCCGGTTAACGCGACCTATATAATATATATATATATATATATATATATATATATATATATATATATATATATATATATATATATATATATATATATAGTGGGTACGGAAAGTATTCAGACCCCCTTTAAAGTTTTCACTCTTTGTTATATTGCAGCCATTTGCTAAAATCATTTAAGTTCATTTTTTTTCCTCAATGTACACACAGCACCCCATATTGACAGAAAAACACAGAATTGTTGACATTTTTGCAGATTTATTAAAAAAGAAAAACTGAAATATCGCATGGTAAGTATTTAGACCCTTTGCTGTGACGCTCATATATTTAAAGGAACACTCCACTTTTTTTGAAAATAGGCTCATTTTCCAACTCCCCTAGAGTTAAACAGTTGAGATTTACCATTTTCGAATCCATTCAGCCGATCTCCGGTTCTGGCGGTACCACTTTTAGCATAGCTTAGCATAGTTACTTGAATCTGATTAGACCGTTAGCATCGCGCTTAAAAATGACCAAAGAATACAGTTCAGACTGTCCTCTAACTGTATTGATTAAATGTACCTTTTTGTGCCCTTTGCAGTGTCTCTAAACAGTTGAGCAGCAGTTGGTGTCCAGCTGTATTACTGACCCCACGCTTTTCCTGAACAGCCAATAAAACAGACAAATGGATGTAAAAAAAAAAAAAAAAAAAAAGTTAATAAAAAACATGTACAAAAACTGTGAATAGATATATGCTAAGCTTCTCCAAGAAGCACTTCTTACCATTGCCTGCCGCACCACTTTGCTGGTCTCCTGCCAGGACCGGGATGAGTTATGTTTGCCATGGAGCTTTTCCAGTAGCGCCGTCATACGACTCTGTTTCTCTGACTCTGTCAACAAGAGCAAACAAAATGACAAAAAATAAGAGACAATTATTGTGGAAATTTAATCTTAAAAGACACTATAATAACAACCATTTGTGTTTTTCTTTAACCAAGTTTTCTCTTTGATTGGAGTCAAGCTATCCTTGGGACATTGACAGTCTTAGTTCCCGTAATTGTCTATATGACAACTGACATAAGCCCCTTTCACACAGTAATCCTAGTAAATTACCCTAAGATATCCAGAATGACTTTACCGGTAAATAAACAGATATGCTGTTCACACAAGCAACAGCTTACTGGCTTTTAACCATTAAGAGACCTTTCACACATCAGCATCAAAATACCTGTAAATTCTGTGACGGCAGTTATCAGAAATGATCTTCTATTGTTTTCTTCATTTGCCCACATGAGAAGCGCTTTAGTTTCACTATCTGTTCAATTTGACAACTTTTTTTTTTTTTTTTTTTTTTTTTACTTCTGAATGACAGGTATAAGGGGAAAAACAGATAAGCATAATAGTATCAAACTGCAGAACAGCAGCACTGATGAATGAAAAAGAAGGCAGGGTCTCGAGTCCGACACACTGAAAAAGCAACGGTCAAAGTTGTACAACTAGCACATATTTACATAGAAAAACTATTAAAAAGCAGCAAACCTTACTGTAAACAGTGTGGAGTAATCGCATCATTTTCATAAGAACTTTATGATTGGCAGACTTCTTACATCAGTGCGTTCGGACCAGTAATTGGATTGTATGTGTGAAAGGGGCTATAGTACCACAATCCAACAAACATAAAAGTTTTAGTTTCTTTTGCAGTTATTAAGTCATATTATATATATATCAGAGGTCGCGTTAGACTTTCGCACTGTCCGTCATTTTGACGGACAGGATAGTAAAAATTCCGTCATAATCAATTATTACCCATCATTTTAATTTTTATATTTTAATGATAAGACATTTAATAGTTTCTTTTTTCATCCACATTTAAATTTGTATTCACAAGCTTACAGGATAAGCAAATAGGACTAGGCTATGCATTTATATTCTGAAAAGAAAGTTGAAAAGACTGTGCGTCTCTTTTCAGTTTTCATCTTGAACAGTTGTTGTGGATTGTGAGTGAACGCGATCATCCCTTCCTCTTTACTACTTTACAGAACGATGAAATTACGCAGCGCCCGTGAGCCCCTGCTTGCACAGGGAACGTGCCTTGCAACCATGGAGACATTTGTGAGAGACGCTGCGTAATATCATTGTGCCTGCTGCAGCCATGATACGGCAGCAAAGTTCCTTGATTATTACGCCGGAATGAGAGTATAGTTCCTAGCCATATCAGCCTAGAAAATCGCAACTTTTCATTTTCTTAGTACACGATTTAACTACAGAAGAGTCAAGTTTTAAATAGGAAAAATATCGAAACTCTTTAGTGATTTTTAAGCGCGATGCTAACGGTCTAATCAGATTCAATGAACTATGCTAAGCTATGCTAAAAGTGGTACCGCCAGAACCGGAGATCGGCTGAATGGATTCGAAAACGGTAAAACTCAACTGTTTAACTCTAGGAGAGTTGGAAAATGAGCCTATTTTCAAAAAAAGTGGAGTGTTCCTTTAACTCAGGTGCTGTCCATTTCTTCTGATCATTCTTGAGATGGTTCTACACTTTCATTTGAGTCCAGCTGTGTTTGATTATACTGATTGGACTTTATTAGGAAAGCCACACACCTGTCTATATAAGACCTTACAGCTCACAGTGCATGCCAGAGCAAATGAGAATCATGAGGTCAAAGGAACTGCCTGAAGAGCTCAGAGACAGAATTGTGGCAAGGCACAGATCTTGCCAAGGTTACAAAGAGCACAGTGGATTTTGTGGTTAACATGTGACATGTGGTTAACACTTAGAGTTCCTAAGAGCACAGTGGCCTCCATAATCCTTAAATGGAAGACATTTGGGACGACCAGAACCCTTCCTAGAGCTGGTCGTCCGGCCAAACTGAGCTATCGGGGGAGAAGAGCCTTGGTGAGAGAGGTAAAGAAGAACCCAAAGATCACTGTGGCTGAGCACCAGAGATGCAGTCAGGAGATGGGAGAAAGTTGTACAAAGTCAACCATCACTGCAGCCCTCCACCAGTCGGGGCTTTATGGCAGAGTGGCCTGACGGAAGCCTCTCCTCAGTGCAAGACACATGAAAGCCCGCATGGAGTTTGCCAAGATGGTGAGAAATAAGATTCTCTGGTCTGATGAGACCAAGATAGAACTTTTTGGCCTTAATTCTAAGCGGTATGTGGGCAGATGACGTGACGCATGTTTTTTCTGTAATTAAGTGTAAATGTTTAATGAACTGCATTTCTCAACTAAAACAACACATGCCAGTGGGGCATAGAACATCATTTTATTTCAATATCATGATTTTGGGACATAAAATGTATTTGGTGTTGTTCATATTTCAAGGTGAATAGCAAAATGTCCTGCGGTGTGACTGTAACATTGATGACTCATCAAATGTAAATATTAGTAAAATAAAGCAGATATGTTTGGAGCAGCTAATAAATGTCTTGGCATTATTTTGTATGTATTTACTTAATTAACTTAAGTTTTCAAAATGCTAAAAAGTACTAAAATAATATTTACAGTACATTTAGTTTTGAAACACAAATGCTGTCCTGCAGTGTGACATATGATATTAGATTTTTGTACTGGCAATTACATGGACATCCATAGGGGTCCGTTAGTCAAGCCCCCACCAGGAAATCCCCCAGATGTTTGGATGTGCTAAGGAGGTTAAAAGGTGAGTGTTAATCTCTTATTAATTTGATAAATTTCATCATTTCTGTAAGACCATGAACGTGTCCATTTTTGATAGTCCTGTGGTGTGACTGATCTAGTTCGAGAAAAAAGAAAAATATTTTTAAAAAAGAATCATATTCAGGTTTAAAACAATGAACTTATTCAGTTACTGTAAGGCCCAAGTTCAGTCTTGTATAGCAATGACTCAAAATGGCTGCAAAGGTGAAAGAGTCCTGTGGTGTGACAGCCCGTCCTGTAGTGTGACATAATTAAGTCAGATGTCTAGCTAGATTCTCGTCTGTTATGTTTGCAATATTAAACATAAATATAAATATATCTCTGTCTCTATATATATATTAATCAAATATTGTAAATATTATATATAATATACCTATATTATACATATATTAAACAAATATATATCTGTCTTCATTATACATAATATACCTATATTATACATATATTAAACATAAATATATATCTGTCTTCATTTGTTTGTTGTATGTGTATGTTAACAGTCACTGATCATTGTTTTTAAAGTGATTTTTGTCAGTTTTTAGGCATGAGCAAAGAAAGGACAAGGAGGTACCGGGAAAGGTTAGCGCAGGATGAAGCCAGGCACGAGGAGATCCTTAGGGAGAGAAGGAGAAAGTAAATAATAGGGATATATATAGGGAATATAATAGGGAAATTTAGTTGGTGAAACATTCTCTAAGATGTACACTTGTATAGAAAACATGAAACAACTATCTCTGTTCCATCAACAGATATCAAGAAAAGAAAGCTAAAGGAGAAATTCAACCACGAAATATAACCAGCCTCCCAAAACATAAGCGAGCAAAGCTTCGTGAGCAATGGAAGAAGACAAAGGCAAGGAACAGGAAGAAGAAGGAGGATCTGGCAGCCATTTTGGATATTACTCCCCCATCACCCGAAGCACTTGATGTGTCCTTTAGTCCAGTTAATCTTTCTCCTGCTCATGGTTCTATTTCCCCAATTCCAAGTCCCCCCGAAAGGGTTTGTCCACCCAAGTTGACAGCAAAAATTAAGAGGCTGGAAAGAGAAAACAAGAAGCTAAAAGCAATGCTCGATGGCATGAAAAAAGCCAATAGTAAAATGAGGATTCAAAAGCATCGCTGGAATAAAGCTAAGAAAGCACGTCAACCTACCCTCAGATCTTCAACGAAAAGAGCTGCGACACAAAAAAAACAGCAAGTCACCAACTTTCTTTCCAGGGATGAAAACAGCAGGCTCTTGGCAGGGAAAAGGGATACTGTGGGCCGGAAAAACAACAAAATTCAGCGGCGGGTTTTGACCAAAACCATGAGTGAGCTACACTCTGAATACAACCAAGAATCTAGCTTCACAATGCAAATGTCGTACCGGCAGTTTGCTCGCTACAGGCCCAAGCACATAACAGAGACCAGGCCAACAGATAGAAATACCTGTGCATGCTACCAGCATGAAAACATGCGCCTACTGATTGACTCTTTGGTTTTTAAAGGCACGATTTCAACCAAAAGCCTGTCTAATCTTCTTTCCTCCATTACTTGTAACACAGAGGAACAAAAATGTATGTACAGGCAGTGCACCAACTGCTGTTTTGATGAGGTGCGTCTCAACTCACACAATCCTGATGAATTCGCTAGGTGGGAGCAGTGGGAGCGGGTGAAGGTGACTGTAGGGGAAAAGGTGTTCACAAACTGGGTTAAAAAAGGGGTTGAGGGAACACTGGGAAAGCTGGCAGAGACCTTCCAGCGTGACCTGGAGTCAATTGCATCCCATCAATTCAATTGGATGCACCAATCAGCCAAAATGAGGGAGTTAAAGGAGAAATTGCAAGAAAATGATTTGGTGTTGCACGTTGATTTCTCTGAAAATTATGGATGCAAACTGAACACAGAAATTCAATCTTTCCACTTTGGTGGAAATAGAAACCAAGTAACCATACATACAGTGGTTGCCTACACCAAAACGGCCATTCAGAGCTTTGCAACCATCTCAAAATCTCTGAGGCATGATGAGCGTGCTGTATGGGCTCACTTACAGCCAGTCATTGAAGACCTCCAAATGCAGCATGACACACAGTTTGAGTCACTCCACCTCATCAGTGATGGTCCTGTGACACAGTATCGCAACAAGGCAAATTGTTTCCTAATGAGTACGCTGCCATTTACCTGGGGGTTCCAGTGTCTCACATGGAATTACAGTGAACGGGGCCACGGAAAAGGAGCTCCTGATGGGGTTGGAGCTTGTGTGAAGCGGATGGCAGATCAGGCTGTCCAAAGGGGAGCTGATCTGCAAACCGCAGAGGCCCTCTTTGACTTCTTGTCCAGCAAAGAGGAGATGAAAATCCAAATGAAATGGATTGAGGAAAAGGACATAGAAGAATTTGACAAACTGCTCCCTCCTGTGCTCCCTGCTGTGAAAGGCATACTTGGTACACACCAGATTTTCTCTACAACACCAGGGGAGGTGTATCATAGGGCAGTAAGTTGCTTCTGCAGCTACCCAAAAGTGTGTGGCTGCTTCAAGGTTACAAAAGTCACAATGGCTGGTGACAGTCCAGCTCAAGAGATTATCCCTATCCCTATCCCGTCCTTCTTGGATGAAGATGTTGAAAGTGACCAAGACCAAGTGTTTGAAGTGGGAAAGTTCATCATAGTAAAATATGATGAGAAGCGATATGTGGGCCAAGTGTTGAATATTCAGGGAGAGGAAATACAGGCAAACTGTATGGTTCAACATGGAAACAAGAATGCCTTCCAGTGGCCTGACAGAGAAGATACCATTTACTACTTGCGGAGTGACATAATTGGTAAGATTTCAGAGCCTGAGCCCCATGGTCGAGTTGCGAAGTTAACAAACATGGACTGGCTCATGTTCAACACATAAGTTTACCATTTCTCCTGTGAAATAATTTCTACATCTTTTTTTTTTTTTTTTTTAAATATTGGCTCTAACAGCTCGTCATGTTTATGGTCTGTTTAACACTCTTTTGTTAGTGACAACTCCAGAATGTCAAATTTCTCGTTCACTGGAATCTTTGTTCAAAGAGCTGAATTGATGATTTTAACATGCTTTTAATTATTTTAGCATGATTTTAATGACTTTCTCCTGAGAAACAAGATATTTGTTTAGCCTTTTAAGTTAAAAATAGAAATGAGATTGTACTGATATGTTTCATAATTTTCAAATAGAGATAACGAATTTGTTTGTTACAAAAATATTCAATAAATTTCACCATAAATGTTCATACAGTGTCTCATTTCGTCCTGTGGTGTGACGGGATGTCCTGTGGTGTGACATCACTTCAAACACAATTAAACGACTTTTACTATGTTAACTAGCGTAAATAATTATATGAATTTGAAAACATTGCATAATATAACTATATTAAAAAATAATAAACATTTTCAAATATTTGTTCTCATTTTACACAATATTTCCACTGGAGTGAGTGGTAAAAGATGGCACAAGCAAAGAATATAATCGAAAAACAGCTGTGAAAAAAATATATATGCAGAATTTTAATGATCATTCTTTAAGAATACTTGTTAAACTTAAAACATACCTGGTTTGTATTTGAAATTAATAATATTTCAATATTTGAATTTTATAGTAATGTCATGTCACACCGCAGGACATATTTTGCCTGGAGCTGTGAGAAAAGCTTAATAAATTACATAATGAGAAAAAAAATCTGCTAACCTCTAACAGTTTTAAAAACAACAGTATTTGAACTTTACAAATTCATACAATTCTCAAGCAATTTAGAACTTTATTTTAAAAAATGCTGTTTCAACCTTATTTGTCATCTGCCCACGTGTGGAGAAAACCAGGCACTGCTCATCACCTGTCCAATACAGTCCCGACAGTGAAGCATGGTGGTGGCAGCATCATGCTGTGGGGGTATTTTTCAGCTGCAGAAACAGGACGACTGGTTGCAATCGAGGGAAAGATGAATGCAGCCAAGCACAGGGATATCCTGGACGAAAACCTTCTCCAGAGTGCTCAGGACCTCAGACTGGGCCAAAGGTTTACCTTCCAACAAGATAATGACCCTAAGCACACAGCTAAAATAACGAAGGAGTGGCTTCACAACAACTCTGTGACTGTTCTTGAATGGCCCAGCCAGAGCCCTGACTTAAACCCAATTGAGTATCTGGAGAGACCTAACAATGGCTGTCCACCAACGTTTACCATCCAACCTGACAGAACTGGAGAGGATCTGCAAGGAGGAATGGCAGAGGATCCCCAAATCCAGGTGTGAAAAACTTGTTGCATCTTTCCCAAAAAGACTCATGGCTGTATTAGATCAAAAGGGTGCTTCTACTAAATACTGAGCAAAGGGTCTGAATACTTAGGACCATGTGATATTTCAGTTTTTCTTTTTTAATAAATTTGCAAAAATGTCAACAATTCTGTGTTTTTCTGTCAATATGGGGTGCTGTGTGTACATTAATGAGGAAAAAAATGAACAAATGATTTTAGCAAATGGCTGCAATATAACAAAGAGTGAAAAATTTAAGGAGGTCTGAATACTTTCCGTACCCACTTTATATACAGTGTTTCCCACAGGATTTTGTGAGACTGTGGTGGGTGGACATCAGTCCCTCTAGGGGGGTCCAAATTCAAAGAAGAATGGACAAAAAAAAAAGTAAATATGTCTTTATTCTTTCTTTGTTAAATTATGTGTCGTTTATCATTAGACTGTTGTGCTCGTAAAGGTAAGGAAAATATTTTAATATTATTTTCATGACACTTTAAATAACTGGCTTCTGGCAGACAGCCGTACACGTCAACTTGTGCCAAAAGAGTAACCCCTTACAGGATGTAAGATTAGTGTAAGCTTTGACGCCTTTTGCTGTTCAAACAAAGAGGGCTGTGCAACAATTTTAAGCTCCTCTTCACTTATATCAAAATCCTCTGACATTTCTCCTTAAAATTCTCACTTTAGACTTCTGACTCATTTTAACCTCTGCGCTTCCGCGTTCGTCAGTGCATCATATGTCAGGTCAGAGTTCACTTTTTCGCCGTAAATCGATGAGTATGGCCATCTGTCGGAAGCTAATTATTTTAGTTTTTCATATATTTATGAAAATATTTTGTCTTACACAAATGCGTCGCTTCACTTCAGATGGCCTTTATTAACCAACGGAGCCGTTATATTTTATGATGGATGATTTCACTATTTTGGGCTTCAAAACCTCATCCTCTATTTACTGCCATTATAAAGCTTAAAAGAGCCAGGACATTATTTAATATAACTCCAATTGTATTCATCTGAAAGAATGAAGTCATACACCTAGGATGGCTTGAGGGTGAGTAAATCATGGGGTAATTTTCATTTTTGGGTGAACTAACCCTTTAAAGTGATTTTATACCCCCGGTTTCATAGACAAGTCTTAACCTTAGTCCAAGACTAAAATGCATGTTTGAGCTGTTTTAACTGAAAGTAACTTGCACTGACACATCTTAAAATTTGTCAGAGCCATCGTTTTGTCTCATGATGCACACCAGTAATGTTTTTTTCTAAGGCATGTTTATAAAAGCTACTTAAATATCCTAACTGAACTAAGGCCTAATCCTGACTTAATCTAAGTCCTGTCTTGTGAAACCAGCTGGCCTTAGTGCCATTTAACTCATCTAAGTTCAAAGACATTTTCTGTCTTCCTGGTCTAGCATTGGTAAATTACAGCCGTTTAAAAAGATCTCAGGTGGTAGGATCATTGATTGTATCGCTAGCGTACAAAGATTAATAAAACTGTTTAAAATGATTATTAATCTCCGTAGGAGACAATAAGTCAATGCTGTCTACAATTGTGCTGCTTCAGAACATGTCTATGAACCTACAGAATATTGCTGACTTGAAACATATGATGCCTACGAACGTTGCTGACTTGGAGCAACTAATAATGTCCAAATAATCTGCCGATTTGAAATGCACATGATGCAAATAAATAAATAGTATGTATGTATGTATGTATATATATATATATATATATATATATATATATATATATATATATATATATATAAAATATATTATTTCCAACCATATTATAAGTTTGTATACCATTAACATACCATATGGTACAGTAATAGTATCACATGTTAACCACAAAATACTAAATTGTAATTAATGGTTTCTATATTCATATAATATGACATCTTAATGACATAACACAGTGATTCAAATATGGCATTAACGGTACCATGATCCTTGTCTAAAACATGGAACTACCACGGTACTTTTGACACTCTACTCTGCAGAATTGGGTTTCTAATGCATAATTTATAATGGTCTACACGGGTGAAACAAGTGTTTTCAGTAAAAAGGTAAATGTGTGCTGTACCGGATCCATCTTCCGCTCGGAGCCGCTCGGAGCCCGCGGCTGTGCCGCTGTGGGATGAGTCTGCGCCCGGGCTGATACTCAGCATCGCCGCCATCTTCAGAACGGGCACACAAGAGTTGACCCAATACCAGTAAAGCAGAAAGACGCTCTCAACAATACATCAGGACCCCGTTGTATTAAAATAGTTTAGCCCCAGTCAAAATATACCGCGAACAAATAACAAAGTCATATGAAAAACTGTAAAACAAAGGAGATGTAATAGATCAAGAATGCGCTAACGTCATCTTCTTCTTCTGTTTTTTTTTTGGCGCATTGCATCCTGTTTGCATGTCGCCACCTACTTGCGCGTGTATCTTCTTCTTCTGGTGTTAATGGCGGTTGCCAGAACAATTTAAATGGTACATTCCCGCCACCTACTGGATAGGAGTGTGGAGCGCATAATGGTTGGGAAGTTTGAAAACGATAATTCAATAATTAAAAACAAACAAACAAAAAAATACAACTGTATCCTAAATTCTATTAATCAGTCTTTTTTGTTTTAAGAAAATAATTAATTCATGAAATATCATGAATCAACATTTGTTTGGGCCATTTCCTAACAGAACCTAAAGAGACAAATTATTTATTCCGAAAGATCTTAAAGCTTGAATTAGTTTAAATCTTGTTCCTTCATATGCATCACACTCTATAAGTATGTGTTCTACTGATTCTGCTTGACCACATTGACCACAGTTTCCATTTTCATATGCTTCCCCATTCTATGCAGATATGCTTTAATGTCCAATACGCATTCTTGACATTAAAACATCTTTCCTGTTGCCAAACTTTCTTCTTTCTAGACCTACTTTCTCTTGAATATGATGAAAGTGTCTACCTTTTGTTCCACTATCCCACTCCTTCTGCCATTTCTTTCTTGTTTCATTTGCAATTAACCCTTTTACTTCTGCTTTACTCATTGACACTTTAATATCAATTTCTGCATGTTTCAAAGCCTGTTTAGCCAGATGGTCTACTATGGGGGTAAATTGATGCCAAAACCATTGAAAATGGTCAGACTAAAAGTCACAAATAGATATTACAACTTGTAAACACAAAACAGTCCTCATGATCCGCAAATGTAAAACAAGATCTACAAATAGATAAAAAAAGTCCTCAAACAAACTCTTTGTGATCCACAAATATAAAGCTTGATATACAAAAAGATAAAAAAAAATCCACAAATAAACACATCCTGATTCACAAATAGAAATCAGTGACTTGTACTTGAAAACCAGAATTTGAATGAATGTAAAGTGACTTGTTTGCAGGTGAAGATCATGTTCTGTTTGTAGATTGTGTCACGTTTGTTTTCATAATTCTGACACTATTGTTTCGCTGTTGTGACAAAATAATGCCATAATCATTGAAAATGAAGAGACTATGAGTCAAAAATGCATATTACAATTTGTAAACACAAAACAAGATCTACAAATAAATTTAAAATCTGCAAACGTAAAACACAATCTGTAAATAAATTCCAAATCTGCAAACAAACTCCTCATGACATGGGCGTCGGAACCATTGTATGTGGGTGGGACAAGACCCACCCACTTTTTAAGACCAATGATATTGGACCCACTCACTTTTACCGTCTCTGATTCAGCATTTGTCTAATCCCCCTAAGGTGATGCTACTCCACAAACTACCAACAGAGCATAAAAAATACCAAAAATAAAAATATTTTTTAAAACATCGCCAAGTAAAACGCTGCGTTTATAAAGAAATGTCTCTTTACGACCACAACAAACGGGACACTTTTCAGACGCGCATTCCACCTTCGCCTCAGCGCCAGGCACAAGTCAAACAAGCGCGGAAAAGGTAGCTTCAGCTGAACAACAGTGAACTGCGGTCAGATGAGATGTTGTCAGGCTATATCAGTAAAGCTCCAATCAGTCGTTAGGCTATAGCCTACTGTGCTCGAGGCGCGAACTCAAGAATTGCTCGCGCAAATGCGCCGGCGCGCGCTGCATATTACTTTATTATAGTTTAACTAAAGCGCTAAAGAAACTACGGGCATGCGCCATCATTATTCTGAGGTAAATTAAGTCATGGAATTACCAAACATGCGATTAAAGCTGCCTCAAAACTGCGTGCATGTATGTATTTGTTGACATGGTTTTAAAGCTATTGTTATCCAATTTGTTGGCCTTAAAATGTCTTAAAATGCATATATGTACACCAAGGAAATCTAAATTTTCTCGGGGGAGCATGCCCCCGAACCCCCCTAGCATAATACATTTTGTGACCTCGGTAAATATAAAACCCTGCTTATTTTCTATATTCACAAATAGAAATCAGTGACTTGTACTTGACAACCAGAATTTGAATGAATGCAAGGTGATTTGTCTGCACATGAGGGTCATTATTTGTTTGTAGATTGTGTTGCTTTTGTTTTCAGAATTTTGGCACAGCTGTTTCGCTGTTTTTTTCCATTAAAAAAGCTACAAATGCCCTCCTCACAATTTGCAAACAAACATGGTCTAAGTTGTATTTTCAAACCACTGTAAAAAGACATTCTTACACATTCTGTGCAAAGCTCAGCATGCAAGTGTTGAATCTGTGTTTGCAGATCACAGGGCATTCACAGATCCCACTGCACACATCTACAGATCTTTTTGACACTATCTTTCCGCAGAGTGTGTGACTACGATCCACACGTGTAGTCAGCCAATCAGGGGTATTGCTTCAATGTGATTGTCACGTTGCAAACACGGAGACAAGAGACAGATCCAAGTGCAAGGGGTTGTTTTTAATGGGTAATCCAAAAATCGTGAGTCCAAAAACAGGCAAGGGTCAAAATCCAGTAAAGCAGTCCATACAAAACAAGCACAAGAAAAACAAGAAAACACACAATGAAACCGGTGATCTGAACTGAAAACTCCATGACTAAAACAGAAACAAACAGGGTATAAATAGACAGACACTGATGAGGAAACACAAAACAGCTGGGTGTAATGAAATTGGATAATTGTCCGGGAAGCGTGTTATGGGTAATGAAGTCCAAGGGGTGAAAACAAGAGTCCGGGATGGAGTGCCCTCTAGTGGCTGATAGGGCACTCTCACTAGTGATCATGACATTACCCCCCCTCAAAGGAGCGGCTACCAGATGCTCCACCAGACAAAAAAAACAAAAAACAAAAACACAAAAAACTCAGGAGGGAGGTGGACAGGAGGAGGATCAGGGGGAGGGATGGCGGGCCAGGTCCAGAGTCCCCAACTGAAGGCCAGGGGGGAGCCGGAGGAACAGACCATGGGGGCTCCCTGAAGGTTGGGGTCCTGGCTGAATGCCAGGGTGGTGCTGGAGGAACTGACCAGGCGGGCGCCGGCAGGTCTGGAGTCCTGGCTGATTGCCAGGGCGGCGCTGGAGGAACTGACCAGGTGGGTTCCCACAGGTCTGGATTCCTGGCTGATTGCCAGGGTGGCACTGGAGGAACTGACCAGGCGGGTTTCAATGGTTCAAACGGCCTGGGCAGTGGCGGCAGGGTAGAAGGCTTGGATGGCAGCGGCAGGACAGAAGGCTTGGATGGCGGCGGCCGCAGGGCTGGCGGCCTGGGCGGCAGCGGCAGGGCTGGCGGCCTGAGTGGCGGCGAAAGGGCAGACAGCCTGGGCGGAGGCAGGACAGACCAATGGTGCTCCGTGGCCATATCAGGGAGAGCGGGCAGCTCGGTGACGGCCTCCGTGGTCGTATCAAGGAGAGCGGGCTGCTCTGGGATGGCAGCGGGCTCGGGCTGCTCTGGGACGGCAGCAGGCTCGGGCTGCTCTGGGATGGCAGCGGGCTCGGGCTGCTTAGTTGGCACCGGCAGGGCAGGGCGCTTAGTTGGCGCCGGCAGGGCAGGGCGCTTAGGTGGCGCCGGCAGGGCAGGGCGCTTAGGTGGCGCCGGCAGGGCAAGGCGCTTAGTTGGCGCCGGCAGGGCAAGGCGCTTGGGAAAACAAAGAACCACCTCTAGAGTGGTCTCCAGGCCTTGAAGGATGGAGGCAGCCCTTCTCCTCCCTTTCCTCCTCTTATGAGGGTGAGGCAGTGGCTCTGTGCCTACCTCATCTATAGGCACCGAAGTGGACTGGCTGGAGCGGGCTCTGGAGTGGACTCACTGGCTGGAGCGGACTCACTGACTGGAGCGGGCTCTGGAGCGAACTCACTGGCTGGAGCGGACTCTGGAGTGGACTCACTGGCTGGAGCGGACTCACTGACTGGAGCGGGCTCTGGAGTGGACTCACTAACTGGAGCGGACTCACTGACTGGAGCGGGCTCTGGAGTGGACTCACTGACTGGAGCGGACTCACTGACTGGAGCGGACTCACTGGCTGGAGCGGACTCACTGACTGGAGCAGACTCACTGACTGGAGCGGGAACTGGAATGGATTCACTGGCTGGAGTGGGCTCACTGACTGGAGTGGACTCCCTGACTGGAGCGGGCTCTGGAGTGGACTCCCTGGCTGGAGCGGACTCACTGACTGGAGTGGACTCCCTGACTGGAGCGGGCTCTGGAGTGGACTCCCTGGCTGGAGCGGACTCACTGACTGGAGTGGGCTCTGGAGTGGACTCACTGACTGAAGCAGACTCACTGACTGGAGCGGACTCACTGACTGGAGCGGACTCACTGACTGGAGAGGCCTCCGGGCCTTGAAGGATGAAGGAAGCCTTCTTCCTTCTCCTCCTCCTCCTTTTACCTGGGTGAAGCAGAGGCTCAGTGCCCACCTCCTCTGTGGCTTCTGGAACGGATTCACGGGCTGGAGCATGCACACTGACCAGAGCGAACTCATTAGTTGGGGCGTGTTCTGGTTGACCCGGTGCGGCCCTCCTACTCCGATGTTGGAGATAGTGGACGAACCCCCAAAAGTTCAGGTCTCCCAGTCTATCCATCTCCCACAGAGGTAACGAGTTATCCAGACAATTATTCAAAAGGTCCATTAAGGCAGCATCATTATATCCCAGCCCTACCGCCAGGGTCCAAAACAATTGTGCAAAGCCACCCACCTCATTGCCCTGTTGCCTCAGGGTGGTTAAGTTTTCTAGGCGAGCCATCCGTTCCTTCACAGTAGTCGGAGGTGTGATATGGATCCCCATCCTGCTGCATACAATTAAGAGTTATACACCATTTTAATCTGTGGAATATCTTCTTTTATTTGTGTACACTCAGAGTAATAACAAAATGTTGTGCTTTTTGTAAAATAAAGAAAACTAACATGATGCGTGATCTCTCGTCTCCCTCTGAACGAAGTCCAATCTGACAGTTCTCAGAAAATGAACTGTAATTTAGTGAATACTAATGACAAAAAAATTAGACTTATGTCTAAAAAAATGTTGAAATGTCAGGTTTTAAATCGTGTAAGTCAAATCGAAAACAAACATTCTGTGTTTATGTAATCTGTATGAAAAGAGAGCCATGTCAGAAATCCGTGATTCAGCTCATTATCCGCTAATGCGGCCATGCCCACGGAGCCAGCGCTATTCAGACGCAAATTCTGAGTCAATGCATGCATTCATCGTCTCAATTGTGTATATATTGTCTTGAAAAGTGTTTTGAATAGCCATAGTTAGCGATCTCTGGCCTCTGTTAGTTCAGTTATTTCCTGGATTGCCTATTCTTCTTTAGTGCTCAGACATTTGTGGACTAAAGGTGTACAGAGCGCCCTCCGGCTGCAAGTATGAATTCAAAACACAGTATCCAGCACTCATAGTGATGACAATAAATCCTGAATAAATATTACTCCTCTGTATAGAAAAACACAAACATATGAGAATCCATCAGTATTTCTCCAAATGTGCATGCTTTTAAGCTAAAAGCCTATATGAAATGCCATAGAGGTAACATAATTGTTCAGACACTTTGCATCACAGAAATACATTATATTTTAAAGAATATAATAGAATACCATTATTTTAAATTGTAATAATATTTCACAGTATTGCTGTTTTTTCTGTATGTTTGATTTACACCATGATGAGATTTGAGACATGATCAACAGAGGGTTTTTTCACAGCCTACCTGTCTGAAAGAGCTCATTATTTATGCAGCTCATTAGAGCTCTTTATGCAATTCTTTTGTCTTCTCAGGTGAGAATCATCCATTATTCATGATTATTCACGCCTCCACGCATACTGTGTTTCTTGACCAAAGATGTTTTAGAAAATTTAAATCTCTCTATTGTTTTATATGAACAAGCAGGCAGCATAATTTTTACCTCATTTTGAAGCAAAAACTCTAGTCTACAACCTCAAATACCCAGAAGTCTTGTGAACAAAGATTTAAAATATATTTTTTGGCTTTATTTCTGTTACAACAGAGACACCGGAGGCAGAGATAAAAGCAGTAATGGTGGTTTATTTCGACAATCAGCAGAGCAACAGGTAAGTGAATCGTGAGTTAGATGATCTTGCAGAAGAATGAGAGGTAATACTGTCCTTTTCTTTAAGTTGCAGGTGATGGTGGAAGGAGACGCTGGAGATGGCAGAAGGGAACACTCACACACACAGGCAGGTAGGAACACGAGGAGCTCTGGAGACGATGAAGACGAAGGAGACGATGGAGATGAAGGAGATGATGAAGACAGGTAAGTATAGCACTTGGAGTCCTTAAGGTAAGCATACAATTGGCTGTAGTGCAAACGAGACTGGACAGTGAGTGTGTGTGAGTGTGGAGGTTTTATGCTGGTACTGATGAGGTGCTGATGAGGTGCAGGTGGTGGTGATTAGTATGCCGGTGATTGAGTGCGTGGGTAAGGGAGTGAGGTGGAACCTGACGTGTCTGTGACAGTACCCCCCCTCCCACGGCCCGCTCCTGAGGGCCGAGGACCCCGACGTCGTGGTGGTCGTCCTCGAGGGCGTGGGGCAGGTCTGTCCGGGTGGTTGGTGTGGAAAGCCTGTAACAGATTAGGATCAAGGATATCATTCTTGGGGACCCATGAGCGCTCCTCGGGGCCATAACCTTCCCAGTCTACCAGATATTCCAATAGACCACCACGGCGCCGGGAGTCCAGGATCTCTTGAACCACGTAGGCAGTACCATCGTCCAGGATGAGTGGAAGGGGGGGCTCGACGGCTGCCACGTCAGGTTCAGTGGAGGGAAGAACAGAAGGGTGGTGAGGCTTTAATAGTGAGACATGGAATGTAGGATGAATTCTCTTGTATTGTGCAGGCAGTTGCAAACAGTAAGTGATGGGGTTGATCTGTCGAAGGATGGTGAATGGGCCAATGAAGCGGGGACTCAGCTTCTTGCAGGGCAGACGCATCCGGATGTCTCTGGTGGACAGCCAGACCTTCTGCCCCGGTTGGTAGGTTGGAGCGTGGGAGCGCCGAAGGTCGGCTGTCATCTTGCGTCTGCGCACGGCTCTCTGCAGTTGGTGGTGAGCTGAGTCCCATACCCTCTCGCTCTCCCGGAACCAGTAGTCGACAGCTGGAACGTTGGAGGGTTCCCCGTCCCAGGGGAACAGTGGGGGTTGGAAGCCGAGTACGCATTGGAAAGGTGTTGATCCAGTTGTGGCTTGACGGAGGGAGTTCTGGGCGTACTTGGCCCAACCCAGGTACTGGTTCCAGGAGTCCTGGTGGCCGTGACAGAAGGTACGCAGGAAGCGGCCGATCTCCTGGATCTTCCGTTCCGTCTGCCCGTTCGACTGAGGATGGTATCCAGACGATAGGCTGACGGTCACACCCAGGAGGGAGAAGAAAGCCTTCCAGAATCGGGAGATAAATTGAGGTCCTCTGTCAGAGACTATGTCTTCGGGGATTCCATAATGACGGAAGACATGGTTGAACATTAATTCGGCTGTAGTCATGGCGGTAGGTAGACCTTCCAGGGGGATCAATCGGCAGGCTTTGGAGAAACGGTCTACGACTACCAGAATACATGTGTACCATCAGACTTGGGGAGATCAGTGACGAAATCCACTCCCAGGTGTGACCAGGGTCTCTCAGGAACGGGCAGAGGATTGAGCTTGCCGGTGGGAAGATGGCGTGGGCTCTTGGAGATGGCGCACTCCCTGCAGCCCTGCACGTACCTTCTGACATCGTTGGCCATGTTTGGCCACCAGAAGCGCTGTTTGAGCAGCGAGAGGGTCTCATTGACCCCCGGGTGACCAGTGCCAAGTGATGAGTGAACGGAGTGCAGAAGTGGAGTGCGTCGTGTCTGTGTGATGTAACGCAAGCCCTGGGGACAACCCGGCAGAGTGCGTGAGGAGGCATTGGAGGAGGGTAAGGTCTCTTCCGACCACTCGATGGGGCTCATGAAGATAGATTCAGGCAGGATTTTTTCGGGATCTTCATTCTTTTCATCGCATGCGTGGAGACGTGAGAGAGCATCAGCTTTGATATTCTTGGAACCTGGGCGATATGAGATGGAGAAGTTGAATCTTGAAAAGAACATGGCCCACCGGGCTTGGCGAGGGTTGAGTCTTTTAGCAGCTTTCAGATACTCAAGGTTTTTATGATCGGTGAGAACTTGGAAGGGATGGTTAGCTCCCTCCAACCAATGCCTCCACTCTTCAAGGGCGAGCTTCACAGCCAGGAGTTCACGGCCTCTGTTAGTTCAGTTATTTCCTGGATTGCCTATTCTTCTTTAGTGCTCAGACATTTGTGGACTAAAGGTGTACAGAGCGCCCTCCGGCTGCAAGTATGAATTCAAAACACAGTATCCAGCACTCATAGTGATGACAATAAATCCTGAATAAATATTACTCCTCTGTATAGAAAAACACAAACATATGAGAATCCATCAGTATTTCTCCAAATGTGCATGCTTTTAAGCTAAAAGCCTATATGAAATGCCATAGAGGTAACATAATTGTTCAGACACTTTGCATCACAGAAATACATTATATTTTAAAGAATATAATAGAATACCATTATTTTAAATTGTAATATTTCACAGTATTGCTGTTTTTTCTGTATGTTTGATTTACACCATGATGAGATTTGAGACATGATCAACAGAGGGTTTTTTCACAGCCTACCTGTCTGAAAGAGCTCATTATTTATGCAGCTCATTAGAGCTCTTTATGCAATTCTTTTGTCTTCTCAGGTGAGAATCATCCATTATTCATGATTATTCACGCCTCCACGCATACTGTGTTTCTTGACCAAAGATGTTTTAGAAAATTTAAATCTCTCTATTGTTTTATATGAACAAGCAGGCAGCATAATTTTTACCTCATTTTGAAGCAAAAACTCTAGTCTACAACCTCAAATACCCAGAAGTCTTGTGAACAAAGATTTAAAATATATTTTTTGGCTTTATTTCTGTTACAACAGAGACACCGGAGGCAGAGATAAAAGCAGTAATGGTGGTTTATTTCGACAATCAGCAGAGCAACAGGTAAGTGAATCGTGAGTTAGATGATCTTGCAGAAGAATGAGAGGTAATACTGTCCTTTTCTTTAAGTTGCAGGTGATGGTGGAAGGAGACGCTGGAGATGGCAGAAGGGAACACTCACACACACAGGCAGGTAGGAACACGAGGAGCTCTGGAGACGATGAAGACGAAGGAGACGATGGAGATGAAGGAGATGATGAAGACAAGTAAGTATAGCACTTGGAGTCCTTAAGGTAAGCATACAATTGGCTGTAGTGCAAACGAGACCGGACAGTGAGTGTGTGTGAGTGTGGAGGTTTTATGCTGGTGCTGATGAGGTGCTGATGAGGTGCAGGTGGTGGTGATTAGTATGCCGGTGATTGAGTGCGTGGGTAAGGGAGTGAGGTGGAACCTGACGTGTCTGTGACAGTACCCCCCCTCCCACGGCCCGCTCCTGAGGGCCGAGGACCCCGACGTCGTGGTGGTCGTCCTCGAGGGCGTGGGGCAGGTCTGTCCGGGTGGTTGGTGTGGAAAGCCTGTAACAGATTAGGATCAAGGATATCATTCTTGGGGACCCATGAGCGCTCCTCGGGGCCATAACCTTCCCAGTCTACCAGATATTCCAATAGACCACCACGGCGCCGGGGAACAGTGGGGGTTGGAAGCCGAGTACGCATTGGAAAGGTGTTGATCCAGTTGTGGCTTGACGGAGGGAGTTCTGGGCGTACTTGGCCCAACCCAGGTACTGGTTCCAGGAGTCCTGGTGGCCGTGACAGAAGGTACGCAGGAAGCGGCCGATCTCCTGGATCTTCCGTTCCGTCTGCCCGTTCGACTGAGGATGGTATCCAGACGATAGGCTGATGGTCACACCCAGGAGGGAGAAGAAAGCCTTCCAGAATCGGGAGATAAATTGAGGTCCTCTGTCAGAGACTATGTCTTCGGGGATTCCATAATGACGGAAGACATGGTTGAACATTAATTCGGCTGTAGTCATGGCGGTAGGTAGACCTTCCAGGGGGATCAATCGGCAGGCTTTGGAGAAACGGTCTACGACTACCAGAATACATGTGTACCATCAGACTCGGGGAGATCAGTGACGAAATCCACTCCCAGGTGTGACCAGGGTCTCTCAGGAACGGGCAGAGGATTGAGCTTGCCGGTGGGAAGATGGCGTGGGCTCTTGGAGATGGCGCACTCCCTGCAGCCCTGCACGTACCTTCTGACATCGTTGGCCATGTTTGGCCACCAGAAGCGCTGTTTGAGCAGCGAGAGGGTCTCATTGACCCCCGGGTGACCAGTGCCAAGTGATGAGTGAACGGAGTGCAGAAGTGGAGTGCGTCGTGTCTGTGTGATGTAACGCAAGCCCTGGGGACAACCCGGCAGAGTGCGTGAGGAGGCATTGGAGGAGGGTAAGGTCTCTTCCGACCACTCGATGGGGCTCATGAAGATAGATTCAGGCAGGATTTTTTCGGGATCTTCATTCTTTTCATCGCATGCGTGGAGACGTGAGAGAGCATCAGCTTTGATATTCTTGGAACCTGGGCGATATGAGATGGAGAAGTTGAATCTTGAAAAGAACATGGCCCACCGGGCTTGGCGAGGGTTGAGTCTTTTAGCAGCTTTCAGATACTCAAGGTTTTTATGATCGGTGAGAACTTGGAAGGGATGGTTAGCTCCCTCCAACCAATGCCTCCACTCTTCAAGGGCGAGCTTCACAGCCAGGAGTTCACGGTCCCCGATGTCATAGTTTACCTCCGCCGGGTTGAGCTTGCGGGAGAAGAAGGCGCATGGATGGAGCCTACTTGGATTCCCCTGCTGCTGTGATAGGACCGCTCCCACTCCGGTGGTGGAGGCGTCCACCTCCACGACGAATGGCAGGTCCAGGTTAGGGTGGACGAGGAGGGGAGCGGTGGTGAAGGCTTTCTTGAGGGTCTCAAATGCGTCGGTGGCAGGTTGGGACCAGGACAGAGACTTGGGCTGCTTACGTAACAGGTTGGTGAGTGGGCTGACAATGGTGCTGTAGTTCTTGATAAAGCGGCAATAGAAATTGGAGAAACCGAGGAATCGTTGGAGTTTTTTTATGGTACTTGGAGTTGGCCAGTTCTGGATGGCAGAAACCTTCCACTCGTCCATCCGGATGCCACTGTGATCAATCACATATCCCAGGAAGTGGACTGAGGGCTGATGGAACGAGCACTTCTCTGCTTTGAGGAATAGATGGAACTGCCGTAAGCGTTGGAGGACCTCCGCAACGTGGCGGCGATGTTCGGCCAAGCTCTGGGAGTAAATGAGGATATCATCGATATACACCAGAACGAACTTGTGGAGAAACTCCCGGAGCACCTCATGGATGAAGTCCTGGAATACGGAGGGGGCGTTGACCAGGCCATACGGCATCACCAGGTATTCGTAGTGGCCGGTGGGCGTGACGAAGGCGGTCTTCCACTCGTCCCCCTCGCATATCCGGATGAGGTTATACGCGCTGCGGAGGTCCAGCTTGGTGAACACAGTGGCACCGCGGAGATGTTCCAGGGCCGCTGGGACAAGGGGAAGTGGATACCGGAATTTGACAGTTATCTTGTTTAAGGAGCGATAATCAATGCAAGGCCGCAAGCCTCCGTCCTTCTTGGCCACGAAGAAGAAGCTTGAAGCAGCAGGGGAAGTAGACGGGCGGATGTATCCTTGGTTAAGGGCCTCTTTGATATATTCCTCCATGGCCTTCTCCTCCGGTACAGATAGGGGGTAAATGCGTCCCCTAGGCACTGGCTCACCCGGTAACAGATCGATGGCACAGTCCCATGGCCGGTGTGGAGGAAGCTTGGAGGCACGTTGCGGGCAGAAGACGTCACTGAAGGGGGCGTAGTCGGGTGGAATGTCGACGGAGCGCTTTTCCACAGGACTTTCGATGGACGTGGCGTTGATGGAGATATTCTTGGAGTGAGGAGATCTTGGAACAGGAAGTCCTGGGAAACAGCTGGAGAAGCAGTGGTCGCCCCACTTCAGGACTTCGCCCGTGCGCCAGGAGATGGTGGGGCTATGTTGTTCTAACCATGGGCGCCCTAGAACCACGTCAGCGGTGGACTCCTCCAGAACCAGCAGATGGATGTTCTCCGTATGAAAGATACCCACTTGTAGTTGAAGAGGACCAGTAACTCGACGGATCATCTTACGGCTCAGGGGTTTGCCCGTGATGGAGTGGACCTGGTAGTTAATCGGAGAAGGCGAGGTCTTGAGCCCGAGGTGTCGACAGAGGGCGCCGGAGATTAAGTTTCCTGCTGACCCTGAATCGAGGAGCTCCACCACTGGAATGGAAGCATTAGCAGCAGTAAGGTTTACTATAGTAGTGAGTGGTTTCATTTTTTGGATGGAGGGAATGATAGCACTCACCACGGGCCGAGGAGGACGGGTTGGGCATGTGGAGATTACATGCCCTGGAGATCCGCAGTATAAACATAGATTCAGGGTCAGCCTTCTCTGTCTCTCTGTAGATGATAGACGGGAGTTATCCACTTGCATGGGTTCACTTGCTGGTTCTGGAGAGCTGACGGGTTCGGACCGACGGAGGAGAGTGGTGGTAAGTGGCTGGCCCTGGTGCTCAAGGAGACACGACTGCATACGAGAACCCACACGGATGGCGAATTGGATGAAGCGTTCGAGTCCTATGGAGTCCTCGTATGCAGCGAGATGCAGCCGCACATTAGGCTCCAAACCTTGACGAAAGGTGGTGATGAGGGCTTGTTCATTCCATCCGCTGGTTGCGGCTAGCGTTCTGAACTGCAAGGCATAATCGTTAACAGTTTTATTTCCTTGTTTGAGATTGTAAAGTTTCTCACCAGTTGAAGAGTCGGCCAAGGGCTTCCCGAAGACTTCTCTGAAGTGGGTGACGAACGCTGGGTAAGATTTTACAACTGAGCCTTTTTGAGTCCAGAGGGAATCCGCCCATTGAAGGGCCTTACCTTGCAGTTGGGAAATTATGAACGCAATTTTAGCCGTGTCGGTGGGGTAGAGGTGCGGCTGCATCTCCAGGACCAACTCGCACTGAAGGAGGAATCCGCTGAAATCCTCCGCCGATCCAGCGTAGGGCGCCGGTTTGGCCATGGGACTGGCGGTGAACACAGGAGAAGCAGCAGTGGCGGTGGATGCGGAAGCAGCAGCGGCGGTGGGTGCTGGTGACGGTGACGATGGTTGTGGGGTGAGTGCTCTGCGCAACGCGTCTACGAGCTCTTGAAATGGATCGTTGTGGCTCATGCTGATGGATAGCTGTTAGGGTCCGGTCTTCTGTTACAACAGAGACATCGGAGGCAGAGATAAAAGCAGTAATGGTGGTTTATTTCGACAATCAGCAGAGCAACAGGTAAGTGAATCGTGAGTTAGATGATCTTGCAGAAGAATGAGAGGTAATACTGTCCTTTTCTTTAAGTTGCAGGTGATGGTGGAAGGAGACGCTGGAGATGGCAGAAGGGAACACTCACACACACAGGCAGGTAGGAACACGAGGAGCTCTGGAGACGATGGAGACGATGGAGATGATGGAGACGAAGGAGATGATGAAGACAGGTAAGTATAACACTTGGAGTCCTTAAGGTAAGCATACAATTGGCTGTAGTGCAAACGAGACCGGACAGTGAGTGTGTGTGAGTGTGGAGGTTTTATGCTGGTGCTGATGAGGTGCTGATGAGGTGCAGGTGGCGATGATTAGTATGCTGGTGATTGAGTGCGTGGGTAAGGGAGTGAGGTGGAACCTGACGTGTCTGTGACAATTTCAGTGACTTAAGTTATTTGCTTTTTCAATAACCACGCATAAACGTTTGTAAGGCTTGATTTTCCTGCTAAACGAAAACTGAGATCAAGCATCCTGCAATAAAGCAATAAAACTCGCCTAGAGAAGAAGATCTCAGAGAAATAGCAAGGGGCCAACGCCTTGCCCTAACTCCAAAAGGACAACGCCCCCCCCCCCCCCCCCCCACACACACACAAACTCTCCTTCCCCCTGCCTCAAGTCACTGAAAATTTATATTCTATGTATAATGTAACTTGTGTATCTATTGTTTTTCCCTTTTCATGTTTGGTATCATTTTAAAAGTCTCAGTGCGGTTGGTAAAATGGTCTCAATTTCACAGCAGTCACTAGAATTATGAAGAAGATGGAAAATTAAGGAAAATTCTGTCCTCTTTTTGGGTGGTGTCTCTTCTCCTCTCCCCCAAAACAGGTGTTGGTGTAATAAACATTTACGATCCTTTTGTTCTGGTTCTGGTATAAAAGGTAAAGAGCAAAGCAGTCATGTGGGATCTTCTGCAGGCCCCCACAGAGATGGGTGAATGTCTGAGGACATTCACCCATCCCTGTGTATATATGCATTTCTTTGAGTAATCGATGTTATGCATTTATTATTTCTGAATTGGCTTCTAATGGTCTAATTGTAATGTAATTGGCATCATATATTTTTACTTGACAAATAAAATGTTATATTTGGTTGATTCTGTATTATTCTTAATCCATTATTTCTAGTAGATCAAAGTGAAGGTATTACCTCAAATCTGTGTTCAGGATTGTTCATACGAAAGGTTTAATAGATGGAGCATGGGGCACGTCAATTAAATCCATTTCGATTTCTGACTATCACTGCCTTAAATAAGTTGCAGTTTTCATAAATATATAAAAAACTATGCTTTTTGTTACGAGTAAGCAGAGCGCGACCGACTTAAAGGCAGATATTTACCCTGCATCCAATGTTTAAGGTCAGACTGACGAGTTTGTGTCCGGGAAGTGTGCTCAAATCGGCCGAAGTAACTCTTCTAAAGTGATACCAGGACTGCAGTGAACGAAATAATTGAAGATATAAGGTAATCAGAATAATCGAATATCTAAATTATGACAAACAAATGATTAATTTCTAATTGGAAACACAACCTAAGTGTAAGAATCATTTGAAATTGGAGTCAGATTAAGCGAGTGAAATATCACTGCCTTAAATAAGTTGCAGTTTTCATAAATATATAAAAAACTATGCTTTTTGTTACGAGTAAGCAGAGCGCGACCGACTTAAAGGCAGATATTTACCCTGCATCCAATGTTTAAGGTCAGACTGACGAGTTTGTGTCCGGGAAGTGTGCTCAAATCGGCCAAAGTAACTCTTCTAAAGTGATACCAGGACTGCAGTGAACGAAATAATTGAAGATATAAGGTAATCAGAATAATCGAATATCTAAATTATGACAAACAAATGATTAATTTCTAATTGGAAACACAACCTAAGTGTAAGAATCATTTGAAATTGGAGTCAGATTAAGCGAGTGAAATTAAGTGAACTTAATAGAGACGCTGAAAAGGCATACACGCGTTAACCTTCGCCCGGGGGCGTCGGAGTCCGTTTTTGGGCCGATGCAGGGTTCCTTACAAAGTGGTGACATTCCCTCGTGATCTCCCATATCCTGTTGGCGAGTGTCTTTTCAGTGGAAAATTGGGATTTGCAACAAGTAAGAGGCTTGATCATCTTCTCTTTCTTCAGCTGTGGTAAGTCCATTCTTATTTGCCTTTTAGAAGTGTTGAGGGAAAGATAATTGCATCCTACACATTTGTAGAATGGGTCGGCATACCCATAGATTTAAGACCGGAGATCGAAATCCGGTGGGGCTGGAGAATTAGACAACCACATGTTATCAGGGACATGATAGTGACAGCGTAGATGAGAAATGATATCCCTTGCTTTAACTTTAAAGATCTCCTTGTTTGCCTAAGCAACAAGAGATTAACCTTAAATTGGAATAACATAATCCAAATTTTATTCTGGTATTCAACAGAGGGCTGTAAATTGAAACCTAAATTCTGAGGTAAAGAATGCCCAGCTACATGTTTATTTGCCTTGCTGCAACAACGTTGCAACACTGAAAATAAGCAAATGGTCACGTTGTGAAAAAATCTTGTAATTGGATAAGCCAAAAGATAACAAGGGAGAAAAATCTCTCACTGGAATCCTTTGTGTGTGGAATGTAATGCTGGACAAAATAATGTTGTAAAACTAAAAAGTTTTCAAAAGAAAAGATTTGGGTATAATTCTGTCTCAGTACTGGAGAACTGCTGCCATGCAGAAGTCCTGGAAAGACTGCAATTGGGAAAATACACTAAATGTTATAATGTATAATGATAATTATGATATTACTGAGAGACTTGTAACCAAGCCTGAGGGTTTCACCCATTCAGAGGACATGCTCAGTTTGTCTTTGTTTCATAAAAGTATAAAACATATATTTTACCTTGGTCTTAGTTCAGAATAAAAAAAAAAATACTGCACTCTTGTATGTTGTTCAGTGTCTCAAAAGAAACTGAAAAAACAAACAGACCAAAATATAATCTTTGTCCTCTCAATCAGACCTGTGTTTGTCCAACCTTTCTTTTCATATCCAAATAGATTCTCAGAGGAGTGTGTGTTCTCACAGAACACACAGAACACACATAACACACATTCTTCTCACAGAACACACATTCTAGATGTTTGTGCTACATGTGCACCTAGACTAGTTGAGTTTATTCTTTAAAACACATGACTGCCTTACTGTAAGTGATGCGTTGACACACTTAGGTTTGAGGTTAGATGCTATGCATTTTAGACCATGTGTCTTGTGTAAGTTGGAATAACTAGCACTGAAATAGTACAACATGTGTGTCTGTGTTAAATTTGTTTGTCTCCTAAATGGAACACTCAGCTATCTTCCATATAGCTGCAGTTAAACCATGCACAAGAGCATAGAATCACCATAAGGCTACAGTGTGCTTCACAATTGCATTAAATAAGTTGTTAAGAAAAATGGAAGGAATAAATAAAATTAATGGGAAAGAACTTCTTTATCTTCTATCTGTGCAAGAATCTTTAATGAGAAAAATTACAATGGCCAGTATTTAACAACTAAAATAATTAACCCGATTGTCATATCTTGAATAGGCTAAATCCATTCAAGGTCAAAACAGGAATTAAAATTTGATTCTATTGATCTGTAACCCAGTGACAAGAGGATGTACAAGTTTTGATTTTCCTTTGCAACAAAACCACAAACAAAGTGGACAAAGTGTTAGCAAACTCCTCTCTGAGAGTGCTGGATCATATGGGATCTGATCAGGAAAGTTATTTTACTGGACATGTAATCAAAGTTGTGTGAAATGTTAATATCAGGCAGAAACTCTTCTGTTTTTACAGACCACAGAGGTCCAAATGGTCAAGTATTTGAAGGACACCATAAATACCAATTGCTAAACAAACAGCACAACACCACAAAAGGTGATCTGGTGTCCTAATCACAGATCTAACTAATGTGAGATTCCCCCAGGAGACCCGGGTGTGATAATGCTCACAATACAATAGACTGTGTAAGCACAGCTGCAATAGCAACTCAAAGTGCAAGATTCTCTGACCATGCTTAAACACCAGCAGTCAGATCTGACCACTAACATTCAGTTTATCTGGCCTTTTCTTTGCAGAAACATAATCATAATAATGATCTATGTCTCTGTAAACAAAAACAAATTTTCTTCTAATGGCATACAATCTTAACAGATTAAAGCCATTTGCAACAACTGTCTGGATAAGACCATTTAAGAAAAACTAAGATGGCACCATCTATCTTAATGCAATTTGTTCAAAGGTTCAAGATCAACTGTTTTTTCTGTATGTCTGTTTCCCTTTCAGGATTAACAGCTGACATGTTAAGGGCCAAATTCCACAAGGTTCTGGTCCCACCTGTATTGAGCCATGACATACAACTTCACACGCAGGAGATGGGGGTGTAGAAACTTCAAGAGGCCATCTCATGACACTAATAGATACATGGCCTCCCAGTGTAAAACTGGAACTAAATTATGCAACACAAATTATGGTAGGATAGACACCACCCATCTTCTACACAAACATACAGAACACACACTACAAACTCACAACATCTCTACCTGGCATTCACATAATGCAAACCTAACATACATCATTCACCTTCATACATATAGAAAAAGGGAAATTATTGTCGTAATTTCTTTTCCTTTTTAACTGTGTCAATTTTGAGGTATAATGGAAACACTGTAATATGCAGGACATGTGCATGGCTTTAGTCACACATCAATTAATAGAATTTCTGATCATTCAAATTACAAATTCAAAATCTAAATGGGACCTATTCAGTAATGTAACTGGTCTCTTTGGACAAAACGTTTATTATGTCCAGTACTTGGCATTGTTGCAAACTAGGAGGGCCCCCTAGTTTCCAACATATGACTAATGACAAATTGAACTAAACAGTTAGAACTGAAATGCAGGCATTTCTATTAATCAGGTATTCAATTCCCAGACCTCTATTCTTGAGTGTGACTTAGCCTGTACATCAAATGCACAGATGATGGTTGTAAAAGCTAAACAAGAGATTTTAAATCTCTGTTTCTGTAAATTCCATTCTCTAATTGACTTGATTGAAGCCTAAGTTCTGCATTAAGGATGTGCAGTTAAAACAACTATTATAGACAGTTTTATAATTGTAATTATGAAATTGTGTATTTCTATGTTTACGTATGTGATATATTTAATTATTTATACCACTGGTAATATACTAGTTATTTAGACTCTTTGCTACTTGCCTTTAACGCATCCAGACCGAGTCTAAATTCCACTATCATAGTGAAGAATCTGGTGATTAAATGAGACCTGCTCACTAAAGATAGGACTCTGAAAGGGAGACCTTCTTTACCACTTGCACTTTTGACATGTTCATCATGTGTTATTTTGTGTTATTCTGTTTTTCCAACAACCCTTTTCCTCATCTTACAATAACACCAAGTTCATCAGTGTTCAAGTATTGAAGGGTCACTCAGAGGTTGTTCAGGTGTCCTGCATGCAGTGGAGCATCATCAGCTAAATGAATCCTTCACCCATGGAAATTTGACCTGCCCGGCAAACCAGACCTTCTACTTGAAGGTAACCGAGGATTTCTCACAGGATCAATTAAACCTGGGGCGGACACAGGTGTTTCCGCAAAGTGTAATGAGACTTTCCTGACACGTTCTGCTTATGCTGACCAACACAACAGACTTGGTACAACCAGTCATTCTACAGACAGAATACCACCACAGCCAAGTGCAGGTGGAAGCAAACCTGACCAAGAGGATCACAGACATGTTCAGCTGCTACAGAATCCAGTCAGCACAGTACACACCTAAAGGGACTGTGTGCCACAGAGATGCATCCTACTGTACTTTCATCTTAATGTACAACCTGCCTTAATGTTGTTATTTTCAGGTGACGACTTGACTCCTGCACCCATCGACTGACACTGCTAAGAGACAGCCTATGAACACTCTGAAAGCAACACCCAACATGTGGAAGCAGGAAATGTCCAAAAGTGGCCCCTCAGGGACTCATTGAATTTGCCCCAAGGGGCCAGGGGCCATCTGTAAGGCTTGATTTTCCTGCTAAACGAAAACTGAGATGAAGCATCCTGCAATAAAGCAATAAAACTCGCCTAGAGAAGAAGATCTCAGAGAAATAGCAAGGGGCCAACGCCTTGCCCTAACTCCAAAAGGAGTTAGGGCAAGCCCCCCCCCCCCCCCCCCCCACACACACAAACTCTCCTTCCCCCTGCCTCAAGTCACTGAAAATTTATATTCTATGTATAATGTGTATAATGTAACTTGTGTATCTATTGTTTTTCCCTTTTCATGTTTGGTATCATTTTAAAAGTCTCAGTGCGGTTGGTAAAATGGTCTCAATTTCACAGCAGTCACTAGAATTATAAAGAAGATGGAAAATTAAGGAAAATTCTGTCCTCTTTTTGGGTGGTGTCTCTTCTCCTCTCCCCCAAAACAGGTGTTGGTGTAATAAACATTTACGATCCTTTTGTTCTGGTTCTGGTATAAAAGGTAAAGAGCAAAGCAGTCATGTGGGATCTTCTGCAGGCCCCCACAGAGATGGATGAATGTCTGAGGACATTCACCCATCCCTGTGTATATATGCATTTCTTTGAGTAATCGATGTTATGCATTTATTATTTCTAAATTGGCTTCTAATGGTCTAATTGTAATGTAATTGGCATCATATATTTTTACTTGACAAATAAAATGTTATATTTGGTTGATTCTGTATTATTCTTAATCCATTATTTCTAGTAGATCAAAGCGAAGGTATTACCTCAAATCTGTGTTCAGGATTGTTCATACGAAAGGTTTAATAGATGGAGCATGGGGCACAGTCAATTAAATCCATTTCGATTTCTGACTATCACTGCCTTAAATAAGTTGCAGTTTTGTAAATATATAAAAAACTATGCTTTTTGTTACGAGTAAGCAGAGCGCGACTGACTTAAAGGTAGATATTTACCCTGCATCCAATGTTTAAGGTCAGACTGACGAGTTTGTGTCCGGGAAGAGTGCTCAAATCGGACGAAGTAACTCTTCTAAAGCGATACCGGGACTGCAGTGAACGAAATAATTGAAGATATAAGGTAATCAGAATAATCGAATATCTAAATTAATACATAACAAATGATTAATTTCTAATTGGAAACACAACCTAAGTGTAAGAATCATTTGAAATTGGAGTCAGATTAAGCGAGTGAAATTAAGTGAACTTAATAGAGACGCTGAAAAGGCATACACGCGTTAACCTTCGCCCGGGGGCGTCGGAGTCCGTTTTTGGGCCAATGCAGGGTTCCTTACACGTTATTCCTTCAAAAACACAAACATGTACATACATGTTCCTCACATATTATTGTAGCCTAGTTTGTGCTGAATACAGTGTATGGCACTTTTTCCATTAATATGTTTATGAACAACTGAAAAAAGCACAAATGTCAGGGCATGTCAAAACTTCTCCAAGGCCCCAAAAATCCTCAGACCCCTGAGGGTTAATGTTATGAAGCAACAAGAATACTTTTAGTGTGCAAAAACAAAACAAAAATAACTTTATTCAACAATCTCTTCTCTTCTGTGTCATTCTTATACATTGTTTACGTCCAGCACTTCCTGGTTCTACGTCAGAACACAGACTCATTATTGGCCGGCTCTTGCGTCAGCATCACAAGAACAGCTTCGGCTAATACTGAGCTGGCATTCGGACATAGAACCTGGAACTGCTGGACATAAAGAGCATAGCATAATGACACAGAGCTGAAGATATTGTTAAATAAAGTTATTTTTGTTTTGTTTTTGCACACAAAAACTATTCTCGTCTCTTCATAATATTAAGGTTGAACCACTGCAGTCACATGACGGTTTTAACGATGTCTTCAGTACCTTTCTGGACTTTGAAAGTGTTGATTATATTGCTGTCTATGGACGAGTCATAAACCTCTCAGATTTCATCAAAAATATCTTAATTTGTGTTCTGAAGATGAACAAAGGTCTTTTGGGTGTGGAATGACATGAGGGTGAGTAATTAATGACAGAAATTTTATTTTTGGGTGAACTAACCCTTTAAGGGCAACAATTCATTGTGTTCGGTCTCTCTCTTCTGTCCCTCTCAACTGGTTTACAGCAAAGAAGGCACAAAGGATTAAGAAAACAGACAAAAAAAAAATCAATAAACAGCAAATATTTTTAAATTAAAAGTTATTAGTATTTGCATCAACATTTTTCATTTCACTAATTTTATAATGAAATTTTGTTTAAATGGAGACTAACATAAAAACAACCCCCAGGAGCATCTGAGTTTTACAGTTTTTACTGTTCAGCCTGTCGTCCAGAATAAGATCACACAAAACTTTTGTTAAACAAAGTGATTAAAGAAACTCAACAACGAAACTTCATAACTATAGGCTATAACGTACCAAATCAGACCAAACACATTAAAACATCCTGCATGACCATACAAGTTCTCGTCTCCATTTCCTCACATTAATGCTAGCATATGTGGCACACAACATGCGGATAAATATATCGTGACCACAAATGAATAATTAGTTCCCTCAATTTAGTAAATCTTGGGAAACTATTTAATAGAGAATGAATTCTATCGTGCATGACTTAACGTTATTGAAAATGAGGAAACATAAACCTGCTCACGAGACGTTATTCATTTTTGGCCACAAAATAAACAAACATTAAACAAAAAGATCACGATTTAAGTAACCTATGCAAGGTTTTAGCCATATATACATATATATAAAACTTAGTTTAAAACTACAGGTGCTGGTCATATAATTAGAATATCATCAAAAAGTTCATTTTTTTTATTGTAAATTATTTTTAAAAATGAAATTTTCATATATTCTAGATTCCCTACATGTAAAGTAAAACATTTCAAAAGTTGTTTTATTAAAATTTGATGATTAGAGTGTACAGTTCATGAAAGTCCAAAATCCAGTATCTCAAAATATTAGAGTATTTCCTAAGATCAATCAAAAAATGGATTTGCAAAACAGAAAAGTTCAAGTTCTTTAAAGTATGTTCATTTGTGCACTCAATACTTGGTCGGTAGCATATATTACAGCAAATGACTTGCTCCTAGCACAAATTACAGCATCAGTCAAGTCAAGTCAAGTCAAATTTATTTATATAGTGCTTTTTACAATTGGTAATTGTTTCAAAGCAGCTTTACATATTAGAAGCACAGAAAAAAGAGAAGTGGTTAAAAATAAGCTGTACAAGCAAGCGTGGTAATATGTAACATATACAAGATGGTGCTACATTAAGCCAATGTTGGCTGACTCCCAGGGGTGGAAAAAACCCCCTAGGAGAAAAACCCAGCGTGCTAACACTGGGAAAAAAGTCCTAGGAGGGAAAAAACCCCTTGGAAGATATATATAATATATGTAAATGGATATGGAGATCAAAATCTGAATTATACATTTTTATTATAGAGATTAAAAATAGATTATAAATAAATATATGTAAGCGGATACGGAGATTAAAAATCTGAATTATAGATGCAGCCAGAACTGGATCTGTAGGCCCATTGTCTCCTGGGCTACGTTGTAGTCAGGTCCAGACACAGGTTCTCATCTGATCTGGATACGGCCTGGATCCAGCACCCGGCAAACCTCAGGATAAGCAGAGAGCATGATATTAGCGTAGATGCCATTCTTATTCTGATGTACAGGTATATCTAGTGTTATAGGAAATGTTCTCGGTTCCGGCTGACCTAATTATTGCAGCGTAACAATCCTTTAACGGATTTGAAAAAATGTTTATGTATTGATAATGTGTTATGTGTATGCAAGAGCAAAGAGATGTGTTTTTAGTCTAGATTTAAACTGACAGAGTGTGTCTGCTTCCCGAACAATGCTAGGAAGATTGTTCCAGAGTTTAGGTGCTAAATAGGAAAAGGATCTGCCGCCTTCAGTTGATTTTGTTATTCTGGGTATTATCAACTGGCCTGAATTCTGAGATCACAATAGACGTGAAGGACTATAATGCACCAAGAGCTCGCTTAGATATTGGGGAGCTAAACCATTTAGAGCTTTATAAGTAAGTAGCAAGATTTTAAAATCTATACGATGTTTAATAGGGAGCCAATGCAGTGATGACAGAACTGGGCTAATATGGTCATACTTCCTAGTTCTAATAAGGACTCTAGCTGCCGCATTTTGGACCAACTGTAGTCTGTTTAAAAGCCGAGCAGAACAACCACCCAGTAGAGCGTTACAGTAATCTAGTCTTGAGGTCATGAATGCATGAACCAACTGTTCCGCATTTGTCATTGAGAACATATGTCGTAATTTAGATATATTTTTTAGATGGAAGAAGGCGGTTTTACAGATACTAGAAACATGACTTTCAAATGAAAGTGAAGTGTGGCATGGAAGTGATCAGCCTATGGCACTGCCGAGGCATTATTGAGCCTTCAGATCATCTGTATATTGTTGGATCGACTGTTTCTCATCTTTCTCTTGAAAATATCCCATAGATTCAGGTCAGGCATGTTGGCTGGCCAATAAAGCACAGTAATATCATGGTCAGCAAACCACTTGGAAGTGGTTTTTGCACTTTGGGCAGGTGCTAAAGTCCTGCTGGAAAAGGAAATCAGCATCTCCATAAAGCTTGTCAGCAGAGGGAAGCATAAAGTGCTCCAAAATCTCCTGGAAGATGGCTGCATTGACTTTGCACTTGATAAAACACAATGGACCAACACCAGCAGATGTCACGGCCCCCCAAATCATTACTGACTTCAGAAACTTCACACTAGACTTCAAGCAGCTTGGATTCTGTGCCTCTCCAGTCTTCCTTCAGACTCTGGGACCATGATTTCAACATGAAATGCAAAATTTACTTTTATCTGAAAAGAGGACTTTCGACCACTGTTCACTGTCCAGTTCTTTTTCTCCTTAGCCCAGGTAAGATGCTTCTGACATTGTTTCTGTTTCAGTAGTGGCTTGGTAGTCCTTTTCCTGAAGATGTCTGAGTGTGGTGACTCTTGATGTGCTGACTCCGGCTTCATTCTACTCATTGTGAAGCTCTCCCAAGTGTTTGAATCAGCTTTACTTGACAGTATTCTCAAGCTTGTGGTCATCCCTGTTGCTTGTGCACCTTTGCCTACCCAATTTCTTCCTTCTAGTCAACTTTGCATTTAATATGCTTTGATACATCACTCTGTAAACAGCCACCCCATTCATTAATGACCATCTGTGACTTACTCTCTTTGTGGAGGGTGTTAATCATTGTCTCCTGGACCATTGCCAAGTCAGCAGTCTTCCCAATTAGTGTGGTTTCAAAGAACAAGAGATACCCGGAATTTATACTGTAGGGATGGTCATTTAATGAAACTCAAATGTAAATATTCTAATATTTTGAGATACTGGATTTTGGACTTTCATTAGCTGTATGCTCTAATCAACAAATAAAAAAAATAAAAAAAACTTTTGAAATGTTTTACTTTACATGTAGGGAATCTAGAATATATGAAAGTTTCATTTTTTAAAATAATTTACATTAAAAAAATGAACTTTTTCACGATATTCTTATTATATGACCAGCACCTGTATACGGCTAACGTTTTACGAAGCTAAGTTCTCATTAAGAACAGTCTAAACTTTAAATGTGCAAAATTAAGTGATTACAACACAATCATTGAATGAAATTACATTTAATGAATAAATTAAATAAAAAAATCGTAATATAATGCAGTTTTTACTGTTGCTTACCTGTCGAAAGCAGATGGAAAGGAGTTTGAAGCAGCCATCCATCCGTTTTTTCGCGCATGTGCAGATTCCTTGATTCAAGACGTAAATTTTACTCAATTTTTTAAAATTTGCTTCAATACTTTATTAAACCGTGTAAATATGCCAGAAAATCACAAGTAAAATTTACTTGTCTGTTGGATGTCTTATATTTGCTAGTAAAAATTGAGTATGTGTTTAAAATTTACTTTTTTTTTTTCTTGTTAGGGTTTTTTTTTTCAATTGAGACGCTTTTCTTGTTATAATATGTAATAGCCGCGCAAGTTTTATTAGTATCTTATTTTTACAGATAGTTTGTTTCTGTAAAATGTCGATACAATGTAAAGTATTTGCTCTTGTTTTAAATGATTTTGTTCTGTTATTATGCTTGTTGTTGTCATCTGTTGACATTGTACACGCAGAATGTGGCGGTTGGTTGGTGTAGTATTTGTCCCGCCCCTACTCCACTGTGACTGGACGGCTGGGTAAAAAGTAGGGGTATCCTTGACTACGGATTTACATAGTCGAATCCGATTCGAATCAGATTGCCTATATTCGACTGATAGTCGAATCATAAGGGGGGGGGGGGGGGGGGTCTTGAAAAACAGCAGTCCACTAGAGAGTGCGCACGGACTTTGAAAGGTTCGCGCGCTGAACTGTGCACAAGATGGAGCGGGACATGGAAAAATGAAGTAAGGCCTGGCTATACCCGCGGCTTAAGACAACTTTTATTTTCTTTCACACACAGCACAGAGAAACATCTTTCTATAAACCGACCAAACTGCCTGTCAAGTGATATACGAAACTGACAATGATTTTATCTTTTTTAAACAAATGAAAGGCAATGTGGATAAACATTCACAGCCGATGTACAGAACACTCTCAAAGATATAGAACAAAATGAATAAAAACATTTTGGATCAATAAACTTTAAAATATATATATTAATAACCCCAGAAAGGCCACACTGCAGATAGATATACATTTCATATGTCGGCAAATCAAATTACATCGTCTAAATTGCCTGTGCGAGCAAGCTTTAACTAATCTACAGCGCAACATTGATGCACCAAAAACCAAAAAAATTAATTTAATAAAAAAAAGTTATATTTTTTTTTATCAAACATTAATTTACAGAATTGAATTAGAACAGAATATACCGCTCTAATAAATGAAAATAGCCTAATTTAAAAAAAAATGAAATATGATCAAGTCAAACTGCAAAATGCCTGAAGTGCAGGGGAACATATATTCAAAACACAAGCCAGAAATAGTTAAATTAAATAACCCAGAGTAATCAATAAATAAATTAAAATGAAATAAATTATTAAAACAACGAAAGTATAGCTAGAATTGTGAACTTGTCTTTTTAACTGCAGAGACAATAAACGCTAAACTGGAGTGGCAGTCTTTTTAGCTAAACATTCACAGCATCCAAAAATCAAATTACAAGTAGCTGAAATAGTTTGAAATCACTTGTAGCTACCCTACATGATTGAGAGACAAAATCCAGTCTTTCACGCGATCTGCCTGTGTCCGTTTGAGTCTTTTCAAATAGCGCGCTATAGTCAGCTCTTTGGCCGACAGAAGCGGCAGCAGTGTTTGTCATTGTTGAGTTCTAGGACATGAGCTGTTGGCACAACTTGCATAATACGTTTTTTTGATCATCTTTTACCATTTCAAAGTGCATCCAATTGTACACTTTATCCCAGACATTGTTGAAGATTTAATCCCAATTGCGAGTTTATATCTCACAATTGTGAGTTATAAAGTCAGAATTCTGAGATATAAAGTCGCAATTACGTGATATAAAGTCAGAATTGCGAGATATAAAGTCGCAATTGCGAGTTATAAAGTCAGAATTCTGAGATATAAAGTCGCAATTGCAAGATAAAAAGTCAGAATTCTGAGATATAAAGTCGCAATTGCGTGATAAAAAGTCAGAATTCTGAGATATAAAGTCGCAATTGCGAGTTATAAAGTCAGAATTCTGAGATATAAAGTCACAATTGCATGATATAAAGTCAGAATTGCGAGATATAAAGTCGCAATTGCGAGTTATAAAGTCAGAATTCTGAGATATAAAGTCGCAATTGCGTGATAAAAAGTCAGAATTCTGAGATATAATGTCGCAATTGCATGATAAAAAGTCAGAATTCTGAGATATAAAGTCGCAATTGCGTGATAAAAAGTCAGAATTCTGAGATATAATGTCGCAATTGCGTGATAAAAAGTCAGAATTCTGAGATATAAAGTTGCAATTGCGTGATAAAAAGTCAGAATTCTGAGATATAATGTCGCAATTGCGTGATAAAAAGTCAGAATTCTGAGATATAAAGTCGCAATTGCGTGATATAAAGTCAGAATTCTGAGATATAATGTCGCAATTGCATGATAAAAAGTCAGAATTCTGAGATATAATGTCGCAATTGCGTGATAAAATGTCAGAATTCTGAGATATAAAGTCACAATTGTGTGATATAAAGTCAGAATTCTGAGATATAAAGTCGCAATTGCGAGTTATAAAGTCAGAATTCTGAGATATAAAGTCGCAATTGCGTGATAAAAAGTCAGAATTCTGAGATAAAAAGTCGCAATTGCGTGATAAACAGTCAGAATTCTGAGATATAAAGTCGCAATTGCGTGATAAAAAGTCAGAATTCTGACTTTTTTTCTCGCAATTAACTGATGGTCAGTATCTCTGTCTGTAACAGTGCATCCAACGATAGTCCAACTGATGGTCAGTCGCAATGAAAGGAAATGCAAGCAAAGTAAGAACTGTGATAAATAACGTTTCACATTAGTGAATCTCAGAATTCTGACTTTATATCACGCAATTGCGACTTTATATCTCAGAATTCTGACTTTTTATCACGCAATTGCGACTTTATATCTCAGAATTCTGACTTTTTATCACGCAATTGCGACTTTATATCTCAGAATTCTGACTTTATATCACGCAATTGCGACTTTATATCTCAGAATTCTGACTTTATAACTCGCAATTGCGACTTTGTATCTCAGAATTCTGATTTTTTTCACGCAATTGCGACTTTATATCTCAGAATTCTGACTTTATAACTCGCAATTGTGAGATATAAACTCGCAATTGCGAGTTAAAAAGTCAGAATTCTGAGATAAAAAGTCGCAATTCATCTTTTTTTTTTTTTTTTAGTGGCTTTTTTTTTTTTTTTTTTTAGTGGTGGAAACGGGCTTCCATAGGATATTGCCCAGCCCTACTTTAGAATAATGGTCTGTAATTAAAAAAAAAAATATATATATATAGATATGTTTACACAAACTATTCTATTGGTCCAGTTATTCATACATTTCATTTTCAGGAAGGAAGTTTGTGAGTGAGCAAGAGCTTTTAAGTCTTGAAGGAGATCAGGACTGTTGTTACTGCAGAATATCAGTTACAGCATCCAAGGATCACATAACCAAAAGGCACTTAAATTTTGCCATCCACTATGGTGCTGGTGGCATGAGTAAGTATTTTTTTTTAATCATGGCATTTTTAAAATTATTTATAATGTAATATTTAAAAAAAAAAAAAAAAAAAATCCATATTGTAATGTTATTTAATAAATATAGCCTAATATTTAAGATCTATAATTTCCTTCCTTTGTAGAGAAGTTCTCAATACCATGTCACTGTGCTGACAGAGACAGTGGGAAAAGGAGCCACTGGCACTGTACAAAATGTGGCAAAATAATTCTTAGATCTTTTGATTTTAAAGGGGCTCTATGTAATAATGACACCCAGTGTTCAAAATAGGTACTGCAGTCCAAATTCAAAATATTGTTTGGCCCGCCCCCTCGTTCAAAGACGCGTTGCCAGCTTTTGCAGCATATGGTTGCCAGCAACAATATGGAGCGCAATTGACAATGAAAGCTGAAGAGACTTAAACAATGTAAGCTGATAAGTTGATTTATCTGTTTTGATATGCTGTTGTTCATAGAGATATTTAGATGGATTCAGAGGCTTTTTAGTACAGATGCACCGATTGCAATTTTCTTGGCCGATTCCGATTGTTTTGTTAGTGTGATCAGCCGATACCTATTTTTTGCTGATTCCGATTTTCTTTCTAAGAACTATAAATGACAACATATACAAACAAAAATCTACTTTTCTTCAATGCAGAGTTTTAATTTCATAAAAAAACAACAACAAAAAAACAAGTAAAAGTCAGTAATAAAATATAAACAGCTCAAATAAATGCAGCAGAATAAAGAGAGCTATGAAACTAAGTTTTTCGGGTTAACTGGGTTTTTATTCAGGTAAGAAATACTACAGAAATTAAAGTAATCAAATGTAAAATAACACATTGTGTTATTTTGCATTGGTCACCTTAATTTCTGTAGTCTTTATTGCAAAAAATTCTTACCATTAAAGTTATAAAACGTATTCAGTCAAGAGCAGAAAGTGATTTTCTTTGTCTTTTGTTCTTTGATTAACATGACAGACAGCAGGAATATTGGACTGCTGTCCCTTTAAGAGTCTATGAACGGTGTTCAACAGACCCAATACTGTTACACACAACATGAGTTCATTTTCTTAGCTATTTAACGATTAAAAACTGACAGTGTTTATCTGTGTACTCGCCAAGATTGCCTGTGCCGCTGGTTTTGACATACTTTTGTATGTATTTGACAGTTTAAGCGCTGGAAGGGGCTTATTTTGGTATTTGTGACTCTGTTTGATTACTGTCTCTGAAGACTGAGCATGGCTTGTTCGCTTCACTTATATAGATCAGTGGTGCGCGCGCTTTTGGTGTGACCGCGAAACCTGCGGGAATGACTAAAATTATGTGCAATACAAGCACTACTTAACCGGAGCGAATGAGACGAGAGAGAGGAGGAGGCGCCCGCGCGGGTGTGTGTCACTTCACCGTGACAGAAAAGAGAGCGAGAACGCGCAGCTGACGTTATTGCCTGATTCTCTGACCCAGTTTGTTTGCTGGTTTCCATGGCTGCAATATGCGGTGTTTTCCGCCAACTGGCAACCTGTGATGTCGAAATACTATTGGATAAACTGCAGCACAAGGTTTCGCACAGACCAAAACAAAAACAGACATTCCGACACGGAACGCACATTTTCAAAGTAGAATATTTGGCTGTAGCATTGTCTTTCTGAGAAACAAGTAGGTGAACTTAGCATGTTTCTTAAATATCTGCAAACATATTGGGGTATTTTTATGCTTTATTAAAGTAAAAATCTTACATAGAGCCCCTTTAAGAGTCACTTAAAAAAACATGGTAAGTTTATTTTCAGTTGTGAAATTTGTACTCTTTATTTTTAGATGCTTAATTCATCTTCAGTCATTTACTTTTGTTTGTTTTTGTGGTGTTGCAACAACAGGTCTGATGGTTGCTGTAGGACCCTCAGGTCAGCACATAATACATAATCATCCTACACAGTTATACTACATCAATGTAACTGAAATAGCCTAACGTTGAAAATGTCATAATGCCATGTATCATGATCATTACTCAGATGATGAAGAAACCCATGTTGATATAGTTCAGAAAGGGAACCTATTCTGCATGAAATGTGGGAGTCATTTCACCAACACATCCAACCTCAAAAGATATGAAAGACAACAGCATGGCAGGCAGGAACCAATGATGTGCGTCGATTCTACGAACAGAATATATGTGACAACAAAAGAATCCCATGGGTTGAGACTACCTATACATGTACAAAAGTCTTCAGTTATGAAATATTTTGCCTGTGAAGTGGAAGCATGCATGGATTTCATGAGCATAGCTGCAAATGGAGGAAACCCTGGGAAAGAATGTTTTCACTTAGAAAGAACCAAGGCAGCAACATCATATAGTCCTCCAGAAGCACTGCACAATGAGTCCTTGCAGGAGATGCTGGAGAAAGGACTTTTTTCGAAATCAATACGAGGAATGCACAGCGTTAAACCAAAAGGCTTGCTCTGAGGATGTTGACTGTGTCTTTCCTATTTTCTGGGCTGAGCAAGGCCTCTCTGAGTGAAATATATTCTTTTCTGTGTATACCGGCCAAAAGGACAATTGGTGTAAGCTTGTCAAGTCAAGTCAAGTCAAATTTATTTATATAGCGCTTTTACAATTGGTAATTGTTTCAAAGCAGCTTTACATATTAGAAGCACAGAAAAAAGGGAAGTGGTTAAAAATAAGCTGTACAAACAAGCGTGGTAATATGTAACATATACAAGATGGTGCTACATTAAGCCAATTACATTAAGCTGACTCCCAGGGGTGGAAAAAACCCCCTAGGAGAAAAACCCAGCACTGGGAAAAAAGTCCTAGGAGGGAAAAAACCCCTTGGAAGATATATATAATATATGTAAATGGATATGGAGATCAAAATCTGAATTATACATTTTTATTATAGACATTAAAAATAGATTATATATAAATATATGTAAGCGGATACGGGGATTAAAAATCTGAATTTTAGATGCAGCCAGAACTGGATCTGTAGGCCCATTGTCTCCTGGGCTACGTTGTAGTCAGGTCCAGACACAGGTTCTCCATCTGATCTGGATACGGCCTGGATCCAGCACCCGGCAAACCTCAGGATAAGCAGAGAGACAGATATTAGCATAGATACCATTCTTATTCTGATGTACAGGTATATCTAGTGTTATAGGAAATGTTCTCGGTTCCGGCCGACCTAATTATTGCAGCGTAACAATCCTTTAACGGATTTGAAAAATGTTAATGTATTGATAATGTGTTATGTGTATGCAAGAGCAAAGAGATGTGTTTTTAGTCTAGATTTAAACTGACAGAGTGTGTCTGCTTCCCGAACAATGCTAGGAAGATTGTTCCAGAGTTTAGGTGCTAAATAGGAAAAGGATCTGCCGCCTTCAGTTGATTTTGATATTCTGGGTATTATCAATTGGCCTGAATTCTGAGATCGCAATAGACGTGAAGGACTATAATGCATTAAGAGCTCACTTAGGTACTGGGGAGCTAAACCATTTAGAGCTTTATAAGTAAGTAGCAAGATTTTAAAATCTATACGATGTTTAATAGGGAGCCAATGCAGTGTTGACAGAACTGGGCTAATATGGTCATACTTTCTGGTTCTAGTAAGAACTCTAGCTGCCGCATTTTGGACCAACTGTAGTCTGTTTAAAAGCCGAGGAGAACAACCACCCAGTAGAGCGTTACAATAATCTAGTCTTGAGGTCATGAATGCATGAACCAACTGTTCCGCATTTGTCATTGAGAGCATATGTCGTAATTTAGATATATTTTTTAGATGGAAGAAGGCAGGTTTTACAGATACTAGAAACATGACTTTCAAATGAAAGATTGGTATCAAAGAGCACACCCAGGTTCCTAACTGAGGACGAAGGTTTAATGGAGCACCCGTCAAGTGTTAGAGAGTATTCAAGGTTTTTTCGTGAGGAAGTTTTTGGTCCAAAGATTAGGATATCAGTTTTTTCTGAATTTAATAATAAGAAATTTCTTGTCATCCAGTTTTTAAGGTCAGCTATGCATTCTGTTAGTTTTGTGAATTTGTAGGTTTCGTCAGGGCGCGAGGAAATATAGAGCTGAGTATCATCAGCGTAGCAGTGAAAACTAACACCATGCTTCCTAATTATATCTCCTAAGGGCAGCATGTACAGAGTGAAAAGCAACGGTCCTAGTACTGAGCCTTGTGGTACTCCATATTGAACCTGTGATCGATACGACATCTCTTCATTAACTACTACAGACTGATAACGGTCAGATAAGTACGATTTGAACCATGCCAAAGCAATTCCACTAATGCCAATATAGTTTTCAAGTCTTTTTAAAAGAATGTTGTGATCGATAGTGTCAAAAGCAGCACTGAGATCTAATAACACTAATAGAGAAATACAGCCACGATCGGATGATAGGAGTAGATTGTTTGTAACTCTAACGAGAGCAGTCTCAGTACTATGGTATGGTCTAAATCCTGACTGGAAATCCTCACAGATTCCATTTCTTTCTAAAAAGGAGCACAGTTGTGTTGAAACTGCCTTTTCTAGTATCTTTGACAGAAAAGGTAGATTCGAGATTGGCCTGTAATTTACTAAATCTCTCGGATCTAGTTGAGGTTTTTTAATAAGAGGTTTAATAATAGCCTGCTTAAAGGTTTTTGGCACGTATCCTAGTGTTAAAGATGAATTAATTATATCAAGAAGTGGACCTATGACCTCTGGAAGCATTTCTTTCAGTAGTTTAGTCGGCATTGGGTCTAACATACATGTCGTTGATTTTGATGATTTGATAAGTTTAGATAATTCTTCCTCTCCTATAGCGGCGAATGATTCTAGTTTTACCTCAGGGACACTACAGTGCACTGTCTGAAGCGAAACTGTAGACGGTTGCATGTGTAGGGCATCGCTCGACAGAACTTACCAATGACTTTATCAATGAACAACATGATTGAACAAAGCTTCATTTGGTCCACAAGATCCATTTCCTGACAGGAAACACCTAGCCTTAACAGAAGTGATGACGTGACTTCTTTTAACAAAGGACTCTGTCTAAAGGACTTCTTAGTTCATCAGCAATAAACTAATCAGAACCCATCACGTGGATCTGATCACATTAAATCTATTGATTCTCTCACAAAACCCTCTTGTATTATCGGACGGAACAGGAAAACACCCATCAACGGATTTAAAGACGAATCTGTCCTATCAATACCTCCCTTGTGTGAGCAATCCATCCTGACCCGGTCACTCGTGACTCCGGTCAAAGTGTAAACTATGCTTAAGGACTCAATCTTGAATATCAAAAGGGATAATTGTCGATTACTTAAAGTATTAACTATATCCAGAATAACATTTGCTATGATGTGATTACTAACATGTTGGATTCAATGCATTATATGTTTGTATTCCTGTATGCATCTTCTTTCTCTTATAATCATTGTTTTTAATTAGGTCAGTCTAGTAATATGTGTAGAAGAAGTGTTTCATGTTTGAGCTCTAAATACAGAGTTTATAATTCTATGGAATTCTGTGTGAATAAAACATTGAAATTCAGTATCAGGAAAATATTAAGAAACTTTATAAAGTTGTTAATAAAACAGGAGAATGTTCTGCAGATATCACGCGATGTGATCAATAGACAATAGACGAGGCGTGTCTAATCTCCGTAGCAACGTCTTATTGGAGGATCGCATCTGAAGGATGGAGCCGAAATTGCTCCTTTAAAGCTATGCTGTCCGAACAAGCTGGAAGTCAGAAATAGGTCAGAAAGCGGTCAGAAGTCGGACTGAAGCACAGTCGTTGAAACCCAGTAGCCGAAGCACCACTACTTTGACCACGGCTGAAAAGTCGCTTGGGTCATGCTGAAAAGAAGAAGTTGAGAAGATCCTTTATCGGGGCTGATTTTCCATCTAACAGTCGCCGACTTCAAACACGAGCTGCGCCGCTGATCATTCAACAGCCGTCACATCCAGACTCCAAAACCCTCTGTGAAATATCTGACCAAAGTCTCCCAAGAAGAGAGCCGCTCAAGCCAGACGCTCAGATCAGTGCGCTGCACCAGCCAGCAACATCCTTCAAAGGTTCCGCGCAACCCACAGGGCTTTCCCGAGAAGACGTCACCTGAAAGACAGCCAATCCAGAATGGGATTCCGCTGTACACGAGTCACGGAACAACCCGACTACCTCAGCTGTCAGAGCAAACGCAGGTACAAGCAAACCTCTCTCTCTTGCTGGAAACTGGTGAAACTCCTTTAAACCTAAAGAATCAAGCCAAAGCTCTGCTTTTGTGATTTTCCTCAGGTTATGAGTTAAGTTAGCACTGAACTTGGGACTTTTCATAACTCATCAACTTCGCGAATGTGTGTGCATGTATGTATGTGTGTGTGTGTGTGTGTTTAGCCTTAGTTTCCTGTAATCATTAGAAGTAGTCAATAAATCTTGTTTTGGTTTTCACATATACGAGTTTCTTGTGCTGTGTGTCAAATTACTGCCTTAAACGTAAAAGATCAAGTTACCTCTTGCTTATAATATAATAATTACAATAATAACAATAATCATAATAAAATATTGTTACTGTTGGCCGCAGAATAATATTTTATCCAGAATTGGTAAAATACTCTAACCTCAATTTTCGCTGGACAAATAATTGATGAAGTGTTAAATATTAATTCTGAATCATTTACAGTTAATCATTTACAGTTGATTCAATTCTTATTCCCTGTAACAATTAAATTGAGCTAATAAATAGGCTAAGTCCTTACATAATGGTGGAGAATAATTTGGGCAGTTTAATCTAATTTGTACACAAAACAAGTAACTTGTGTGATTGTATCTTTTTTTGATCCGGAAAATAGATTAGAAACAGAAACGAGGCTTTTGATTGTCATAACAATGATTGCACATAAGGCGCGGTGGATGAATGAAATCTGAACTCGAGTTGTTTGTCTTTACGTTTTGTTGTTGTTGTTGTTAAAACTGCAGTAAATGAATCTAAGATTGTCTGCCAAGACGAAAAGAAAGTCGCCTGAGAGCGCACCAGGACAGAGTAAGCGTGTTCCTTGCTTTTGTTCTTTAAGGCCTTGTAGCTATAGTGGATAATATTGCGTGTTCCAATGTTATTTCAACTAAGCTAAAATCCCTGCATGGTTACATTAGAGAGTAGCTACCTAATGTGCCGCCTATATCCGCTCATTCGTGAGATGAGATATTAATACTCTAAACACTATGCGTGTCTGAGTTCGATTTGAATGGGATTATTTTGAAAATTCTTGATCAAGTATTTGTTGCAGTAAATCCTGCATGTTGTTGCGTGTCCAGAAACTGACACGAATTATTCAGATCGCCGAGATCTCAGTGTTACTATTATTAATTGCAGAAAAATCTGTGGATTAATGTGCCTCACTCTAACGTGTGGGGGTCGTTCAGCTCTGAAACGCGAGAAGCTGAATGGTTCATTGTGAATGAACTGCGCTGTCAGTTCAATAATTATTGTGCTTTTGTTGTTTGTTATCTGTGTGCAAAGAGTATAGAACAAGTGTATTATTTGTTGTGCGTCACGGTCACCACGACAGTGACAGCTGTAACCCGGAAGCCCTAAGAAACCTTTTCCGGGATAACCTTTAAGTGCGCATGCGCAGTCTGCCAGCGCCATATTTAACTGTGTGTAAACAAAGCTTAGCATAAGCTGAGCTAGCTAAACTTAGCACGGTTGCATTACAGTCTATGTAAAGCTAGTAGCATTGCTAAAGGGCTAGTGGCTAGCATGCATCGAGAAACGCTTTAAGTGGTGCATGGTTGTCAATCCTACTAAGCTGAGAAACCAATACTGTCATTGTTATTGTTTTTCTTTCGCCCCGAAGGGAATGTTAATAACAATCACAGTCCTGGTACTTTGAAATCCTTTTCAAAACCCCTGTCTAGAACCATCCTTCTAAATTAAATTTTACAAAACTCATTCTGCAAACAGTGTTAAAGACAAAACTTCATTTTATAGGGAAACTGGAAGCACCCCATTATTATTCTGCTCTTTGCTAAATGCTATTCTGTTTGTTTCGTGCTCTTCTTTTCTTCTGCTGTTCTCTAGCTGTGCTACCTGTGTGTGCTTACTGATTCTTTCCGCAGAGACTCCGAGTTAGAAGCACATCCACGAGAGGACCACAGTCGAGAACCAGTCTTACCTGCACATTTACACACTCATTACTCATTCCCATTAGCCCACACTTGACATTGCACACCTTTGATTTGCCCTGCTTGTTTGTTTTGTTTTGTTGTGTTTTGTTTTGTTCTTTTCTTCAAGGTCTGTGTCAGTTTAGATCTCCCTCGCAGTGCCAAAAACATGTCTCGCACAACAGACCCTGCTGGACACTGGGAGGACCTGGAGACCTGGCTAAGTGTTGTAACAGACAGCATCCTACCTAAAGCTGCTGAAACACTAAAGCATCAGACACAGGACCAGCTGGATGACAACATAGCAAGCCTCATGAAACAAGACCCAAGCCAGAGCTACAGTCACAAAGAACTAGCCAAGATCACCGGCTCCTTAAGCCACACACTCATCGCCACCCTCAAACTGAGCGACAGGCAAGCCGCCCATCGCCAGCAGGAGCTGACACGTGCACACCGACGCATCGAACAGCTGGAGCTGGAGGCTCAGGAACGACAAGAAGGGCCTGATGAAGTGGAACAAGGCGCAAAAGAGGAGATCAACAGGCTAAAAGAGACCCTAGCAGCTACTACGCAAGAAATGGAACGAGGCAGAGCAGACTACGCTGATCTCTCCGACAAGCTACAGTACGCAGAACAGCTACTGGAAAAAGCAAAGGCTGACTTCAGAGACAAGAACAGCCGAATTAAAGCTCTCGAAACTCACCTGAATGAGTCAAGAAATGAGGTCAGCCGCCTAACACGCCAGCTTGACTACATCAAAGAAGAGTCCGACAGTATTAAAGAGGAACTCAAGCATGCATATGAATTGCGCTGTGAGCCGTCAAGAACACGTCGGACACCAACTTCACCTTTGCCAAGCAGGACCGGCTCCCCTGTTCCTGGACTGGCACATGATCAGAAGGGGGCAGTGCCAAAACAGTCACCAGCTCCCTCCGAAGAATCCTATCTCCCCACTAAGCTAAAAGAACTTGCTCCAGCCAGCCACAGATCATCTCATGGCTTGGACCTCAGAGACCTCGACAAGCTTGCTAGAAACATTGGCAAATTCACTCCAAATGTGCCAGGTAGCCCAAATGTTCAGAGTTATCTGCAAGATATTGACTTCCATCTGGAAATGAGACCCAATGTCACTGACAAAGATAGACTTTATTTGCTCAGAGCCACATCCAGCTCTGAAACTCTCTTCCTGAGAAACCTCCATCCTGGGGTGAGCCACCATCTTGGCGTCCTTGCCTGTCCACGCACAATGAGTGCTCAACAGTTAAGAGACTTGGCGCACAAAGCCTACTGCAAACAGAAGATGGCCTTAATAAAGGGCACCAAAACCACCGCAGTTCTTGACTTCAACACTCAGAGTCAGGGGCTGGCCCTAGAGGGCACCCAGCGTCAAGACCTTGCCAAGCCGACACCCAAAGAGTGGAATGCATCCTCGTCCAACAGAGAGTGGGACTCCCACACTGGCACTCGACCTAAACAGAGAGACAACCGCTGGGATGGACCACGTGCACGACAACGCTCACCTGGACGTCACTGGGAAAATTCATGGAACCAATCAAGACCTCATGAGAGTCATTGGGAGAAAACTTGGAATCAGCCAAGCTCATTTGGAAACCCCAGAGGAAAAAGCTCATGGGAATCCAAGGGAAAACGACAAACACACCCTGGAGCAACCAGCCCAAGGAATCGACAAAAAAACTCACAAAGATTCCAAGCTGACCGACCTCAAAATGAATCCATACCAGAACAAAAGACTTCACCTTGTTTCGACTCTCAAGAGCTGATGAAAATGATGATGAAAGAGTTCTTCCAACGAAAGGAGGACGACCGGAAGTGGGAAGAGAAAGAGAAACCAGATTCATCCTGACTAGCGGCCGGACGAGATGGCAGCGACCACCTGACTCAACACACCCCAGAGAACAGCACCTCATCTCTCTCCCAGAGAACCACAAGCACCATAACTTCAAACGGACAAGAAGTCCCACCTAAACATCCCACAAAACAGTCAGAAACTGATCCAACACCTGATGGGTCAGATCACAGCAGCATCCAACAAACACCTGCTATGGAAACCACTCCAGTTCCTGAAAGTGCTGTCTTGGTCGTCTGCCACTCCTCCGAAGAAAACGAAATAAATACTGACATCCTACCTCTCTCATCCAAAACTCCAGTCCCACAACTCCTGGGTGATCTCATTGAGAAAGGTATAGCAAGAAAGTTTTACCTCTCTGTTATCATCGAACAACACATCAAGGTCGAAGCCCTCCTTGACACTGGAGCTGACATCACCCTAATGTCAACAGAACTCCTTGAAGAAGTCCAAAGCAGAACAAAGAGGTCTCATGGAACCTTTAAACTTCAAAGGTGTGAGCTGAATCTCCAAGCATATTCCCACACAGGCCTACAACTAAAACATGTGGCCCCAATTCACCTAACAGTGGGACCAATGAACCTTGTTCACCCAGTATACGTCTCACCACTCAACACATATCCTCTACTCATTGGGAAGGACCTGCTTAACCGCTTTGAACCCTTAATAGACTTCAAGCACCTGAAGATATGGACGCAAGTCCGTGAGCCTCTGCCTCTCCAGTCAGTAAACTCCAACGAATCGCAGTGTCAAGTCACAGACACCGCCCCCCATCTACTGACTGACGATGCAAGTTCAAAACCAAGAGCAAGTTCCACTTCAAGCAACAGGAACCAAGACCCATTCCTCTGCTCATTGCAAGCGTCTGACTCAGACTCAGGTTCCCTCCGAATCATGACTGCCATAAATGTCCAAGACAAAGATCTCAATGACCAAACCGATGCCCTTGCCAAAGCAGGTGCATCACATGGAGAGCCCTGGAAATTCCCATCCCTCCCACCCAACCCTTCAGTTGCAGCCATAACCCGCCGCCAGCACGCCATTGGCGCGCAAACCCCTGCCTCCTCCCATGAGGACCTCTCACCTCAGTTCACTGCTGATGATCTCCTCACCCTCCAAGCATCAGATCCCATGCTGCAAACCATTGCCGCTCACATTTCCGACCCGATAACTCATCCCATTTCCACCTCCGACCTATCCAAGTCCTCTGATCTCCGCCACCTTCACTCAATCAAGCACATGCTGCATCTCAAGGATGGCGTTCTCACATATGTCCCTGAGCCCCTAACTGCACCAAAGCTTGTAGTTCCTCAGAGCCAAAGGGGGATGATGCTGACACACGCCCACGATGCACCATGCGCTGGACACCATGGCGCCAAGGCCACCTATGAAACGCTCAAACAAGTAGCATATTGGCCTGGCATGAAGCAAGATGTGACGGAATACGTAAAAGGATGCCTGGTGTGTTGCCAGTTCCAACCGGCAAACCCAAACCACAGAGCACCACTACAACAGAAAGGAATGACCTTCCCATGGTCGGACCTCCAAATAGATTGGGTAGGACCCCTGCCACGGTCAACACGGGGTAACAAATACTTCCTCACCGTGGTTTGCGAATTCACAAAGTGGGTAGAGTGTCTCCCAGCTCCCAACGATACAGCAGAAACAACAGCCTGCCTGTTAATGAACCACATCTTCTCAAGATTTGGACTGCCTCTAAGAGTCAACTCTGACCGAGGAACCCACTTCACCGCTGAGGTTATGCAGGATGTATGGAAACTCCTGGGCATACAGGCCAAGCTTCACATAAGCCATCATCCAATTTCCTCAGGGCAGGTCGAACGGGCCAACAAGACAGTGGCAAGCATGTTGAAGAAGTATGTGTCCGCCAACCAAAAGGATTGGGATATCAAGCTCCCTCTGGTACTGATGGCCATCAGGGCCACCCCTCACCGGTCTACTGGAGTAGCCCCATTCGAAATGATGACAGGGCGACAAATGACACTACCACTACACCTGCTGTACCAACCTGGTGACATGAACCTTGTCACCGCCTACACCACTCATCAGTATCTGGAAGAGTTGCATCAGCACCTGAGAGCGACTTTCGCCTTCGCACAACAAAACCTCCAAAGAAGCGCGGAAGGTCGTAAAGCCTACTACGACAAAAATGGCCTCTTACCAAGAACTCAATGTCGGAGACAAAGTGTGGTACTACAGCTTTGCCCAGCCAAGGCAGAAAGCTCCCCATCACCTGTCAAAAAAATTCCTACCTCACTGGACAGGACCACATGAGATTGTGGACAAGCTCTCACCTGTCGCCTACCGAATCAAAATCAGACAAGGCCGCAACGAGCCTGTCTTTCAATGGGTCCATCGAAACCAGATAAAGAGGCACCAAGGTTCCAACCGACAGGAAAAGGGGGAGGTTCAAACCCACTGACACAGACCGACAATCCCATAATCTACACCCCACTAATGACTTTGTCATTCTAGGGAAAGTTTTGTTTTATTTTACACAACACTTACACATGCTCCTCCACAGCACTGCTAGGAACAACCTCTAGTAGAAAGGAGTCGCTTCACACGTGACACTCACTTTGCTCTAGTAAACTCAGTGTCCTTGTGTCTCTTAGTGTTTTATTTTCTCTCTCTCCTTATGCTTTCCCCTTTTACCTCTTTCACTATCATTAGTCTTCCTCCTCAGCTTGCCCATTATCAATTCAAATAATATTTACCGGCTCAAAGACGTTGTGAATGTTTGATTTTGGCAAGGGAACACCTATGTCAAAATACACACTCCTGAGGTCGTGGCGTACCACGACAACAACAAACAGTTGTACCTGGCCCCAAACCTAAAACTGCGTACGCTCACTAAAGACATTCATTACCTTTGCCCAAGTAAACCATTCGTCCGCGACAATACCGAGGGCATCTGCGGCCTAGAATCAATTAGACCCGACACTAGCTGCCACGCGCATCATTCTGCCTAACCAAACCCTCTGGATCAGTGTCCCTAAGGGCTCGATCCTCCACATAGACAATCTTGCATTGTATCACCTTGGCGACGATGAGTACCAGGCGGAACTTGAGATCTCACCGTTCTTCAAACAGCATTCCTTCGTCCTCGATCCGGAATTGGAAGAGAGGATCAGGGAGGAAGGAACGCAACTTATTGATCTGACTCCTGTCGACACAGCCTTAGAAGCTATAGCTCGCCTTCCGCCCGCTGGCGTGTCATTCATTCGGTCTTGGTCTGCTGCTGACACAGCACTTTGCATCTCTACTATTGTAGGATATATTGTGACCTTGACACTGGCCTTCATCCTGCACAAGCGAGTGAACGCTGTGCAAGAATCTTTCGATAGATGCACGTCAGGCGTCCCGCGCATTTTCCGACGTGATAGAACTGACCAAGAACCTGAACTCGAGAACTCAACCAACCTGATTGAAATCACGCCTCTACCTCCTCGTCGAACCACTGACAATTAGATTAGTCGGAACCACCCAATTACAACTGATCTTAAACAGTACGCCCCTATGTTAGTTGGAGTGTTCCTAACCCGTTTAGTCCAAGATACCCAAGTCCTTCACCAGGCCTCAGTCAAGTGAGGGAAGCGTTGTTTGTGTCTTGTGTTTGTCTGTTCTCTCTCTGCCTCTATTTCCAGTGCCTGCCGACGTTCGCACCAGGAACCTCGCCAAGCAAAAGGGGGACTCTGTAGGGCATCGCTCGACAGAACTTACCAATGACTTTATCAATGAACAACATGATTGAACAAAGCTTCATTTGGTCCACAAGATCCATTTCCTGACAGGAAACACCTAGCCTTAACAGAAGTGATGACGTGACTTCTTTTAACAAAGGACTCTGTCTAAAGGACTTCTTAGCTCATCAGCAATAAACTAATCAGAACCCATCACGTGGATCTGATCACATTAAATCTATTGATTCTCTCACAAAACCCTCTTGTATTATCGGACGGAACAGGAAAATACCCATCAACGGATTTAAAGACGAATCTGTCCTATCAATACCTCCCTTGTGTGAGCAATCCATCCTGACCCGGTCACTCGTGACTCCGGTCAAAGTGTAAACTATGCTTAAGGACTCAATCTTGAATCTCAAAAGGGACAATTGTCGATTACTTAAAGTATTAACTATATCCAGAATAACATTTGCTATGATGTGATTACTAACATGTTGGATTCAATGCATTATATGTTTGTATTCCTGTATGCATCTTCTTTCTCTTATAATCATTGTTTTTAATTAGGTCAGTCTAGTAATATGTGTGGAAGAAGTGTGTCATGTTTGAGCTCTAAATACAGAGTTTATAATTCTATGTAATTCTGTGTGAATGAAACATTGAAATTCAGTATCAGGAAAATATTAAGAAACTTTATAAAGTTGTTAATAAAACAGGAGAATGTTCTGCAGATATCACGCGATGTGATCAATAGACAATAGACGAGGCGTGTCTAATCTCCGTAGCAACGTCTCATTGGAGGATCGCATCTGAAGGATGGAGCCGAAATTGCTCCTTTAAAACTATGCTGTCCGAACAAGCTGGAAGTCAGAAATAGGTCAGAAAGCGGTCAGAAGTCGGACTGAAGCACAGTCGTTGAAACCCAGTAGCTGAAGCACCGCTACTTTGACCACGGCTGAAAAGTCGCTTGGGTCATGCTGAAAAGAAGAAGTTGAGAAGATCCTTTATCGGGGCTGATTTTCCATCTAACAGTCGCCGACTTCAAACACGAGCTGCGCCGCTGATCATTCAACAGCCGTCACATCCAGACTCCAAAACCCTCTGTGAAATATCTGACCAAAGTCTCCCAAGAAGAGAGCCGCTCAAGCCAGACACTCAGATCAGTGCGCTGCACCAGCCAGCAACATCCTTCAAAGCTTCCGCGCAACCCACAGGGCTTTCCCGAGAAGACGTCACCTGAAAGACAGCCAATCCAGAACGGGATTCCGCTGTACACGAGTCACGGAACAACCCGACTACCTCAGCTGTCAGAGCAAACGCAGGTACAAGCAAACTTCTCTCTCTTGCTGGAAACTGGTGAAACTCCTTTAAACCTAAAGAATCAAGCCAAAGCTCTGCTTTTGTGATTTTCCTCAGGTTATGAGTTAAGTTAGCACTGAACTTGGGACTTTTCATAACTCATCAACTTCGCGAATGTGTGTGCATGTATGTATGTGTGTGTGTGTGTGTGTTTAGCCTTAGTTTCCTGTAATCATTAGAAGTAGTCAATAAATCTTGTTTTGATTTTCACATATACGAGTTTCTTGTGCTGTGTGTCAAATTACTGCCTTAAACGTAAAAGATCAAGTTACCTCTTGCTTATAATATAATAATTACAATAATCATAATAAAATATTGTTACTGTTGGCCGCAGAATAATATTTTATCCAGAATTGGTAAAATACTCTAACCTCAATTTTCGCTGGACGAATAATTGATGAAGTGTTAAATATTAATTCTGAATCATTTACAGTGAATCATTTACATTTGATTCAATTCTTATTCCCTGTAACAATTAAATTGAGCTAATAAATAGGCTAAGTCCTTACACATGTTTATAATTTTCTCTCTAATATTATCAATCTTGCAAGTAAAGAAGTTCATAAAGTCATTACCGCTGTGCTCTATGGAAACGTCAGCAGTTGAATCTCTGTTTCTAGTTAATTTAGCCACTGTGTCAAATAAATACCTAGGATTATGTTTGTTTTCTATTAAGAGATTTGAAAAATAAGTAGATCTAGCATTTCTTATAGCCGTTCTGTACTCAATCATTTTTTCTTTCCACAAAAGGCAAAAAACTTCTAGTTTTGTTTTCTTCCAACTACGTTCAGCTTTTCTAACAGCTCGTTTTAGAGCCTGAGTGTGCTCATCATACCACGGCGTTGGATTAGTTTCCTTAATCTTCTTTAGACGTAAAGGAGCGACTGCATCTAATGTGCTGGAAAAGAGAGAGCCAATAGTTTCTGTTGCAGCATCGAGTTCTTCTAAGTTGTCAGGTATACTAAGGCGATGAAACTGCTCGGGGAGATTATTTATAAAGCAATCTTTAGTGGTAGACGTGATGGTTCTACAATATTTATGGCTGGGTGGTGGTTTTGTAGCCTTGGCTAATTGTATTATACACAAGACTAAATAATGATCTGATATATCATCGCTCTGCTGTAGAATTTCAACAGCATCAATATCAATTCCATGCGACAGTATTAGATCTAGGGTATGATTACGACAATGAGTGCGTCCTGACACGTGTTGTCTAACTCCAATAGAGTTTAAAATGTCTGCAAATGCCACTCCAAATGCGTCTTTATTATTATCTACATGGATATTAAAATCACCAACAACAAGGACTTTATCCGCAGACAGTACTAACTCTGATAGAAAATCAGCAAATTCTTTGATAAAGTCAGTATGGTGCCCTGGTGGTCTGTATACAGTAGCCAGCACAAATGTCAACTTACATAATGTTACATAAAGCACCATCACTTCAAAGGAATTATATTTGAAATTCTTTTGAATGATTCTGAATATATTACTATAAATTACAGCAACACCTCCCCCTTTGCCTTTCTGTCGAGGATTGTGTAGATAGTCATAACCTTGAGGACTAGACTCATTTAAAATAATGTAATCGTCTGGTTTTAGCCAGGTTTCTGTCAAACACAGCAAGTCTAGTTTATTGTCTGTGATAATTTCATTTACAATAAGTGCTTTTGAAGAAATAGATCTAATATTCAGTAACCCAAGCTTTATCATTTGTTTATCTGATTTATCTGTGATTTTCATTTTTTGAACATCAATTAAATTTTTACCCTTAAAAGGTTTCGGAAGTTTTTTGTATTTACTAGTTCGAGGTACAGACACAGTCTCTATGTGATAATATCTAGGTGAGAGAGTTTCTATGTGCTGTGAATTATCTGAGTTCTGTGACGTGAGGCGGCTAGCAGACGGTCGGTTTAGCCAGTTTGTCTGCGTCCTGATCTGGGCCCTGGTTTGTCATGTTTCAGCTCTAAGACTATTTGCCAAATTTCTAGATAGAAGAGCAGCACCATTTCACCTTTTCAACAGATCAAGTCTGCCCCAAAAGCTTTTCCAATTGTCTATGAAACCTATATTATTCTGCGGACACCACTTAGACAGCCAGCCATTGAGTGATGATAACCTGCTAACTATCTCATCACTCCGACGAACAGGAAGAGGGCCAGAACAAATTACTTCTGCTGACATTGAATTTGCGAGTTTACACACCTCTTTAATGTTAATTTTAGTGATCTCCGACTGGCGAAGTCGAACATCATTTGTGCCGACGTGGATAATGATTTTAGAATATTTACGTTTAGCATTAGCCAGCACTTTTAAATTTGCTTTGATGTCAGGTGCTCTGGCCCCTGCCAAACATGTGACTATGGTGGCTGGTGTCTCTATTTTCACGTTCCGTGTAATAGAATCGCCAATAACTAGGGCACTTTCAACAGGATTCTCAGTGGGTGCATCACTGAGTGGGGAGAACCTGTTTGATGTTCTAATCGGAACGGAAGAGTGGTGTTTGTTCTTGCCACTATGCCGCCTCACAGTCACCCAGTTAGCCTGCTGCGTGGCTTCTACAACCGGAACCGAATGTGCAGTGTTTACTAGGCTAGTCGCATCCAAAGCAGTATCTAAGGCCCTTTCATTCTCACTATCCTCAATTAAAGTTTGGATGCGTGTCTCTAATTCTGAGATTCTCTCTGTCAGCCTGACAATATCCCTGCATTTATCACATGTGTAAGTCTCACTGCTGACAGAAAGAGCTAAGCTGTACATGTTGCATTTAATACACATGATAATCGTCGGACATGACTGACCGTGTGTTTGATGAACGCCGTCCGAAAAACTGCAACGCACACAGGACTCGCTGGCTGGATGTCTCGGTCGCTTGCCGGTGCCTGGAGCAAGGGTGATGTGCGGGACGCTGTACCTCGCGATGGATCGATGAATGCCGGGCAGCAACGTCTCCACAGCTTCCCGATCTGGCGAGGACAGATCAGAATAACATACATCGGATAAATCCGCCATTAAATCGACAAGGAAGGTTGGTTTAGAGGAAAAAAGAAAGTAGACGGTAGCTAGCAGGCTAGCGGGCTATGGCTAACACTAGGTGATTACGCTGGTGGATTGCTAGTAATAAATCGTTCCGTTTAGTAATACTATGCAATAGGTTAAGTAATCTAGTGAAAAATAAGAAAGTTATATTATGTGAATAGGAATAAATAGAAGGATTTAGGATAAACTCCACGAAGCTCCGAGCGTAGGTCAGACAGCAGGCAGGCAGCAGCGTTGAGCAGCGTTGAGTGTTGAGCAGCGTTGAACCGGAAGTTCAAAGCTTGGAAGAACAATATGCACCTTCGATACTAAAGCTGGTAAATGGCACTGCAGGTGCAGAGGTACAAAAAAGTTGTGTCCACAGGTACTTATCCATGTGGTGGCTTTTCCAAGAGCATCCCCAGCTTTTACAAAATGAAGTGGACACCTCAAATGGGGAAATTGAAGATGTAGAGGAGATGATCAGTGCCCCTGATGACATCCACCATCATTCTGAACATTCACGTAGTGGTATCATCGCAAAGACCAACAACTTTTGGAGTTCAAAAAGAATCCCAGAGGACCTTCCAGAGGATTTAACCACAACAGAGAAGCCCATTCCTGAAAACTTTGAACCACTAAAAGTACAGTGCCCTTACTGTCCTGGACCATGTCCTCCAGATCTTGAAAGCAAAATACTCATCACCCCACAAGCAACTGTTTACGGAATATTTAAACAATTTAAAGGCAAGATGAGATCTCTAATTGTTTACATGATGAATAACATTCTGTTCTTATAAATAATGTACATAAACAAATGGCATCAAAGTGAATTAATTTATTTTTCATCTAGGTGTTTCTGTCTATGCCAAGGAGTGTCCTGTCTGCAAAAACTTGGTCCGGTTTCAGGAATATGAGAGTGGGTTTCACAACTACAATAACAGAGTTTTCTTATCAATCCCCTTATGCTCTCTTCTGACAGCTGGTATTTCAGTAAGTATGCACAAAAAACAAAACAAAAAAAAAACTGAAAGTATGTGTTACATGTCATGTCTCTGTCTGCCCCTGTGATCTAGTTTCCCCGTTCTGTTAATTAGTTAATTTGATTCACCTGTGCTTTGTTAATTATCCTGTCACCTAGTTTAGTTCCTTTGTTAGTCCCTTGTATATATACCCTGTGTTTCTAGTCTTGTGTTGTCCGGTATTGTTTATGCTACGTTGTTGTATGTTCCATTGGATTCCTGTTTCTCTACAAGTAAAGTCTTATATTCACCCTATCTCCTCGTTGTGTGCTTTGTATACCAAGCAACCGTAACAGAATACCGGACCTATACAGTTTTGCGGCGATTTTCCTTTTGTTTATTTCTCCCCCCTTGTTTTTCCCGTCATCATGGACCCTGCTGTTGCCCTTTTGTGCCTGGAGCAGAGGGACCGCTCCCTGGAATCCCACACCTTGGATTTTTTGGAGTTGGCGTGCCTCACACACTATCCTGACCGCTCGCTCTGCGTGTACTACATCTCTAGCCTTAGCGAGCAGTCCCGGGCACGCCTCCCAGGGAGCGAACGTCGCAACGGAGATGTCTCACGTGCCCACCGCAGACCGAGGAGGCAAGCCTGCCGCGATGGATGAGCCTGGACCGAGGAAGGGTTCGGACGGTACCATTGCCCCGGAGCCAACCTCACATCAAGGGTCTGACCATGTGCGTGAGCCGGTAACATCATCCGACGTCAAGGGAGTGCTTGTGGAGCTCGAGGGCTGGGAGGAAGGCTCCGCCCACAACACCACCACGATGGGTAAATGGACTGACACTGGCAAATATGCTGAGGAACTGAGAGACATTTTTTTGGCTCATTTAATTGATTTTTCCGGAGAGGTGATTTCCCATTCCCCTGACTTCCCTGTTTTTAATAAATCTCCTGAGCCCCTTGAGGACCATTCTCCCGTGTTCTCCAGTTCTCCTACGTCTCCTGAGTTCCCCGTCTGCCCACCCAGCCTCCCTCTCCCGCCTCCTCTATCACCCAGCTTCTCAGCCAGTTCCTCAGCCCCACCATCACCTCTGCCCTTCTGCTGCTCGACATCTCCCACATGCCAGGTGGGGATGTCGAGCATCTTCAGCTCCTCCGCTCCATCCACTCAAGAGGATCCCCTGTCTCCACTTCCAGCCTCCACGCCCCCTGCTCCACCTCGGCCCGTCGACACTTCGGCGTCACCCTGGCTCCTCCCTCCCTAGGCTCCACCGGACACCATCGGCCATACGGCTTCTCCGGGCTCCCTCGTCTTTCCGGCTCCGCCTACATCCTCCGTCCCACCGGCTCAGCCTCTGCCCGCTGGACGTCCGCCTCCTCGGACGCTCGTCGCCATGGCTCCTCCTCGGTCTCCAGGACCATCGGCTGTGCGTGGGCTCGTCAGTTACATCTGGGTCTCCAGCTGAATCTCCGTTGGTCGTCCCCAGGGTGTCGTCTGCCCTCAAGCCGACTCCACCATGGCTCCTCCCACCTGCGACTCTACCCTGGGGCCTCGTCCTGGCTGGCTTCTGGGGTACCATCTGGCTCTTCCTGCTCCTGGCTTTCCCCTGGCTCCTCCCACCCTCCACTCCCCCTTGGACTTTCTTTGTTGTTTTCCATGGACTCTTTTCTTTTGTTTTGTGTCTTCTCCGCCCTCCGCCAAAACCCCCTCCCTCCCTCCTCTGGACACTTACGGCGCGAGGACGCGCCTATCCGGGAGGGGGCGAAATGTTACATGTCATGTCTCTGTCTGCCCCTGTGACCTAGTTTCCCCGTTCTGTTAATTAGTTCATTTGATTCACCTGTGCTTTGTTAATTATCCTGTCACCTAGTTTAGTTCCTTTGTTAGTCCCTTGTATATATACCCTGTGTTTCTAATCTTGTGTTGTCCGGTATTGTTTATGCTACGTTGTTGTATGTTCCGTTGGATTCCTGTTTCTCTACAAGTAAAGTCTTATATCTCTCTTATATCGATCTCCTCGTCGTGTGCTTTGTATACCAAGCAACCGTAACAGTATGTTTAAAGATATTTAAATAAAAAGGTTGATTAAATGATTGTTTATTATATTCACTGTCCACAGAATCACATTGCTGTGGGTCGCCTGTTCAGAAACATCGAATCCCATTCAAGATCTGCCTTGCCAGTCAACACTCTAAGAAAGGCATTCTACCATTTCTGTGCATTAAGACAGTACTCGTATAATTAGGGGTTCAAGCACGTAGTGCTTGAAAAAAGTCTTTATTATTGACTTTCATTGAAAGTAACAAGTTTTATTATTTAAAGAGTAATTCTATTATTTCTTACTTAAGATTAAGAAACTGAAGCCTTCGTCTTCTTTTTCTTGGGTATCAAGAACACAGGAACACTTAACAATTGTAACATTGTAAAGTAACATTGTAAATTAACAATTATTTTATGGCATTACTTTCCAAAATAAGTCAGTCAGTCAGTCAGTGTCTGTCTACATTTTTCTCAGTTCATCTCCTTTAATGGTGATCTCCTCCTCAACCTTTTTCAGCTCAGCCAATTCCTCCTTGCTTGCCCGCCTGAGGGCGTTTGATTTTGAAAGGAGCTGGGCCATCTTTGAACCCGATTTGCCCTCTGCTTCCTCTGCCAGCATGTCAGCCTCTCTGGCAAGACAGGTGGAAACCTCTTGAACAGTGGTTTTCTTTCTCTTAAGGTCGGTCAAATACTCCTCTGCCAGCTTTCTTTTCTGTGTCCCTGCTTCACTCTCCTTCCTTGCACGCTGCTGATCAAGGAAAATGCGGTACCTCGACCTGGCTGCACCCACCGATACCAGCAGTTCTTTTGTGAGGGGAACTTTGGTCACCCCACCGTGCAAATCTACATAATCACACACAAGTCTATGTGCAATCATTGTCTCTTCCTGCATATTGTCAGTCTCAACCTCCTTGTTCACAGAGAACCCCCTTTCAACTGAAGCTTGTCCATGAGAAAGGAGGAACAGCTTCTGGCAAAATGCCCAAGCCACTGGATAGGCACAGCTTAAACAGCCGCACAAGAAGGTGTTCAGCCGTTTTACCATTGGCTGGAAGGAGAGAAACTCTTCATTCCTACACTCAAGAGTCATGAGAGCCTCAAACTGTTGTAGAATGACATCCCCTTAAAAAAAAAAAAAAAAAAAAAAACATGTTACAAAGGGAATTAGTTAGAATTATATTGATATATTGATCCACTTAAGCCTCTATAAAGACTACAATAACATTTGGTTATGATGGTTTAAATTCAGGTTTTTTCCTAAGATTTCAGAGGACATATAAACTCCACTAAACTCAGATAAATACAAATTTAAACTCATGACCAGAAAATGTGTTAATCTGCAACACCTGCATGTTCGCTCATCCAGTTTGTTTTGTTGATTACTGTTGTCAGGATACCTTTCATTTTGAGACTATAAGCTACCTTCTAATTTTTACATTTATTTTCTCAAATGTGTTAACACTAATTAGGTTTATGTGCTTCCTAAAAACACTCAGGTGATGCACCTAAACTTTATATTGTAAGCAAGGAAAACCCTATGTAAAATAATCCTAAATCATGAGCCACTGCACACAGAACAGGTGCAGGACCATTACAAGAGGAAATGACAAAAGCTAGAGATCCACCTAAAAAATACCCCTGATGGGAAAAGAGAAAAGGTATATAAATGTAGCAAATGTCTGTAAGATGGCACAGTTAAGTATAATGCTGTAAACACAGTCTAATAAACACTTATATAATTAGTATAATTCAGCGTGGTACTCTAACTTTGGTCAAAGCCCCTTCCAGAACTACTCCTACCAGCAGATACACCTCCTGCCAGCTGCTTTGCCTGTAGAAAGGTCTGCACCAGACATTTCATTTGTTCCTTGCACCTGTCTGGATCTCTGAACATGTTAGAGGGGTCCAGACAGGCCATCTGCCTAACAGTGGCGTATTTGAGTGGGCTCTTCTCCTGCACTTTTCTGACTATTTTAGTCAGCCCCTGCATGCAGTCCCTTCTAAATTCAAGGACTCTGAGAGCTGATATTTTAGTGTCCTGAAGAGGGATGTACAATAAAAACACAAGTAAGTAGAATGTACAACACAATGATTCCTGCTTCTTGTATCCTGACCAAAATTTCTGAAATTACTTAAACTACAACTTCAAAATTGACCATAATACCTTCAGGGCTTTATCTGCACCTAGGCCAATGTCAATTTTCTGTGGGAGGAGCAAGTTCTTCTTCTCACTCAAGTCCAGCTTGGTGAGCTGTAGTTTTGTAATGTCCTGCAGGACTTCTCGCTTCACAAACCGCCTCAGTATACTCTGTCAGAAGAAAAATCCAGATGAAAAATGTAAATGCCCTACATCCATATTTTTCATGCAGTAATGTCACAGTTTTAACAAAGAAAAAAATTAACAAAGGTTGAAGAATTTCATCCATTAAACACAGTGTACATAATACATCATACTCATACCTAATTATAGTAGCTGAGGAGCCAGACAAGCACAAAAGTTATTTTTAAATTACCTTGATCAACTCAGCCAAGTCTTTGGCAAGGAATGGCATTACTGGCTCATCCGTCTGGTACCTCTTCAGGAAGGGGTCAAAGGTACAGGCGATGGTCGCAAAAAAATGCAACTTTGCCAAGATCAGGGGATCCTTTTGAGCGGCCTCTATTGTATCATACGAGCCTGTACCAGGGTTTGGCGGCTCCTTTCTTTTCACCGCATCCACATACAGCTAAAGTGAAGGCCAGACCTCCAGAGCTCTCTCTACCACAGGCAGGTTCTCCAACCACCGATGGCCACAGAATGATAGCGGGAACACTGATGACTTTGTGACTGTCACGTAGTCTTCCCTTCTCGCTGGAACATTGTTAAAGAGTATGTGCATTGCTCTTAACAGCTTTTCCACCTGCCACATGGAGAAACCTGCCTTGAAAGCATTGTGCAGAGTATGAAGCCCACAGCTCCCCACAGACACCAGCTGAGCACCCCCATACATTTCATTTAAGTCGGATTGGAGAAGCTCAAAGAACTTTAAATTTACATTGGGCCCATCCATTGATACAGAGACCAGCCTGCTGAGATTCAGCTGCTGCACACACTCCTTGAGGGAAAACAATAAAAAGATGAGGATAAATAAATATACCACTTAATTGATAACACACACATGCACATACACACACACACACACACACTTTTGCACTTTTCAAGTTCAAGCAAGTATAATGTTTGACTAGGCCTACATGTCTGTTTCTATTCAAGTTATCCATGTGGGCGGTTTCTGAAAATACAACCATGCCATGCAATTGATGAAACAAATTAAAAGATTTAGATTATATATAGTTATATTTAGGGGTTCAAGCACATAGTGCTGAAACCCTATTGTAATTGTCCTGATTTTTATTATTATTAGGGGTTCAAGCACGTAGTGCTGAAACCCTATTGTATTTGTCCTGATTTTTAGGGGTTCAAGCACGAAGTGCTGAAACCCTATTGTAATTGTTAGGATTATTATTAGGGGTTCAAGCACGTAGTGCTGAAACCCTATTGTTATTGTGCTGATTTTTATTATTATTAGGGGCCAAGCACCGAAGGTGCTTAGGCACCTATTGTTATTGTTAGCGTTCCGTACTCTTATTAGGGGCCAAGCACCGAAGGTGCGTAGGCACCTGTTGTATCCGTTGGCGTTCTTTTTTTTCTTTATTAGGAGCCAAGCACCGAAGGTGCGGAGGCACCTATTGTTATTGTTGGCGTTCTTTTTATTATTAGGGGCCAAGCACAGAAGGTGCGTAGGCACCTATTGTATCCGTTGGCGCTCTTTTTTTTTTTTTATTATTAGGGGCCAAGCACCGAAGGTGCGGAGGCACCTATTGTATCTGTTAGATTTCTTTTTTTTTATTAGGGGCCAAGCACCGAAGGTGCTTAGGCACCTATTGTTATTGTTGGCGTTCCGTACGCTTATTAGGGGCCAAGCACCGAAGGTGCGTAGGCACCTATTGTATCTGTTGGCGTTCTTTTTATTTTCGATTATTCTTCTTCTTCCGCTCTGGAAGTCTATGGCAGCCCATAGAACCGTATGGTAAAAAGTTATGAAATTTGGCACACAGTTAGAGGACAGTCTGAGCTATGTCCATAGCAAATTTGGAGTCTCTAACTCAATCCCTCTAGCGCCACCAGCTGTCTAAAGTTGCACTTATGTTTATGTTAATAACTTTTGAACCATAAGGGCTAGAAAGGGCTTTTTCCTCTAATTCCTTGGCTCAAGACGAATCGAATGCACCCTATGACGTCATTTTCCGTCATGAAAATTTTTCTGCCATTTTGAATTTTCTGAAAAACCTACTTTTTCGAACTCCTCCTAGGCCGTTACTCCGATTTTCACGAAAATTGAACCAGATCATCTTCAGACCATGCTGACAAAAAGTTATGGAATTCAAGTCGATTGCTCAAAACGTTTTCGAAAAACACAAGAACGAATTGTACGTAGCACTTGCAAAAATAGAAGTAAGGCTGTATTTCTGCAACGCTTTATCGTATTCAGACCAAACTTGGTACATGTCATCACAAGCATGACCTGAGGCACCATGCAGTGTTTCGGCGCAGCGCCACCTACTGGTGCGGAGATATGAAAAATGGTTATTTTTGCTTATAACTTCTGATGGGTTTGTCCAAAAATCATAAATTTGGTCTCGTTGGATTCGGGGAATCATGCCAAGTCGAATGATATACAATTTTCCCACTTCGACCATTTTGGCCGTCGGCCATTTTGAATTTTGTGCTAAAATGCTGTATTTTACGAACGCATTAGCGTATCATTACGAAACTCGGTATGGCTCATCAGCCCAATGCCCTGAAGGAGCCTGAGAAGTTTCGGACCAGCGCCACCTTGTGGTCAAAAGTTATAACAAAATGTACAAAAATGTTAATAACTTTTGACTGTATTCACCAATTGGAATGAAACTGGTCTCAGGGTCATGCTGGGTCATCCTTGGGTCATGCTGAGAACATAGATATCAAATTTGCCATAGTCAGCTAAACTTCCTGTCCGCCATATTGTTTTTCTTTTAAAACCTACTTTTTCGAACTCCTCCTAGACCGTTGCTCCGATTTTCACCAAAATCGAACCGTATTATCTTCAGACTATGCTGACAAAAAGTTATGGATTTCAAGTCGATATGTCAAACCGTTTTCATATACCAGAGCAAAGAATTTGAGGCATGTTGTAAAACACACTCTTGAAGCTGTATCTCCGCAATGCTTTATCGTATTAAGACCAAACTTGGTACATGGCATCACAAGCATGACCTGAGGTATCATGCAGCGTTTTGGCGCAGCGCCACCTACTGGTGCGGAGATATGAAAAATGGGTATTTTTGCTTATAACTTCTGATGGGTTTGGCCAAAAATCATAAATTTGGTCTCATTGGATTCGGGGAATCATGCCAAGACGAATGATATCCAATTTTCCCATATCAGACATTTTGGCTGTCGGCCATTTTGAATTTTGTGCTAAAATGCTGTATTTTACGAACGCATTAGCGTATTGTTACGAAACTTGATATGGGTCATCAGCACAATGCCCCAAAGGAGCCTGAGAAGTTTCGGACCAGCGCCACCTAGTGGTAAATTCAAATATTCAAATACTTATCACTATGGGTGTGGTCAACTTTTTTTCAAAAGAATCATGTCTTTAGCCTCCTGAATTCCTACTGAGTCCAACGATACCAAACATGCTAGGTTTTGACTTATGGTGTGTCCGCCATGTTGAATTTTGAGAAAAACCTGCTTTTTCGAACTCCTCCTAGGGCGTTACTCCGATTTTCACTTTCAATATTTGATTTTACCACTAGTTGGCGCTGGTCCGAAACTTCTCAGGCTCCATCAGGGCATTGTGCTGATGAGCCATACCAAGTTTCATAAGGATACACAAATGTGTTCATAAAATACAGCATTTTACCACAAAACTCAAAATGGCCGATGGCCAAAATGGCTGATATTGTAAATTTAGATATCGTTTGACTCGGCATAATGCCTCGAATCCTAGGAGACCAAAGTTATGATTTTTGGACAAACCCATCAGAAGTTATAAGCATAATTAGCCATTTTTCATATCTCCAGACCAGTAGGTGGCACTGCACCGAAACTTTGCATGATGCCTCAGGTCATGCTTGTGATGACATGTACAAAGTTTGGTAAGAATACAATAAAGCGTTGTGGAGATATAACCTCAAAACTTGGTACTTGGTACATGTCATCACAAGCATGACATGAGGCATCATGACATGCATGACATGAGGCATCATTCAATCATTCAAACGATATCTAAATTTACAATATCAGCCATTTTGGCCATCGGCCATTTTGAGTTTTGTGGTAAAATGCTGTATTTTATGAACACATTTGTGTATCCTTATGAAACTTGGTATGGCTCATCAGCACAATGCCCTGATGGAGCCTGAGAAGTTTCGGACCAGCGCCACCTAGTGGTAAAATCAAATATTCAAATACTTATCACTATGGGTGTGGTCAACTTATTTTCAAAAGAGTCATGTCCTTAGACTCCTGAATCCCTACTGAGTCCAACGATACCAAACATGCTAGGTTTCGACTTATGGTGTGTCCGCCATGTTGAATTTTGCGAAAAACCTGCTTTTTTGAACTCCTCCTAGGGCGTTACTCCGATTTTCACGAAAATTGATACAGATCATCCTCAGACCATGCTTGCAAAATGTTATTAAAAGCTTTTCTATAGATCCATCCATTCTCGAAAACGGCACAAATGAATTCGACGAAAAGCTTGAAATCAGACTTGAGAATATATCTCCACAATGCTTTATTATATTCTTACCAAACTTGGTACATGTCATCACAAGCATGACATGAGGCATCATGCAGAGTTTCAGTGCAGTGCCACCTACTGGTCTGGAGATATGAAAAATGGCTAATTATGCTTATAACTTCTGATGGGTTTGTCCAAAAATCATAACTTTGGTCTCTTAGGATTCAGGGCATTATGCCAAGTCAAATGATAACCAATTTTACAATATCGTTCATTTTGGCCATCGGCCATTTTGAATTTTGTGGTAAAATGCTGTATTTTATGAACACATTTGCGTATCGTTATGAAACTTGGTATGGGTCATCAACACAATTACCTGAAGGAGCCTGAGAAGTTTCTGACAAGCGCCACCTAGTGGAGAATTTTTTTTAAATATGCTTATAACTTTTGAGTCTGATGCTCATGTCTGATGCTCATGGCTGTGTTGGCTGGCTTGTTGTGCTGCTTTTATGCTTGGCCCCATAAATGCTGCTTGCAGCTTTAATTAGGGGCCAAGCACCGAAGGTGCGGAGGCACCTATTGTTTCCGTTAGTTTTCTTATTAGGGGCCAAGCACCGAAGGTGCGGAGGCACCTATTGTTTCCGTTAGTTTTCTTATTATTATTATTATTAGGGGCCAAGCACCGAAGGTGCAGAGGCACCTATTGTTTCCGTTAGTTTTCTTATTATTAGGGGCCAAGCACCGAAGGTGCTTAGGCACCTATTGTTATTGTTGGCGTTCCGTACGCTTATTATTAGGGGCCAAGCACCGAAGGTGCGGAGGCACCTATTGTTATTGTTGGCGTTCTTTTTTTTTTTTTTTTTTTTTTCTTCTTCTTCTTCTTCTTCTTCTTCCGCTCTTGAAGTCTATGGCAACCCATAGAACCGCTTGCGGGAAAGTTGTGAAATTTGGCACACAGTTAGAGGACAGTCTGACCTTTGTCCACAGCAAATTTGGAGTCTCTATCTCAATCCCTCTAGCGCCACCAGCTGTCCAAAGTTGCACTTATGTTTATGTTAATAACTTTTGAACCATAAGGGCTAGAAAAAAATACATTCCTTGGGTCAAGACGAATCGATCGCACCCTATGACGTCATTTTCCGTCATGAAAATTTTTCCGCCATTTTGAATTTTCTGAAAAACTTACTTTTTCGAACTCCTCCTAGGCCGTTACTCCGATTTTCATGAAAATTGAATCAGATCATCTTCAGACCATGCTGACAAAAAGTTATGGAATTCAAGTTGATTCCTCAAACCGTTTTCGAAAAACTCACGAACGAATTGTACGTAGTGCTTGCGAAAACAGAAGTAAGGCTGTATCTCCGCAACGCTTTATCGTATTCAGACCAAACTTGGTATATGTCATCACAAGCATGACCTGAGGTACCATGCAGTGTTTCGGCGCAGCGCCACCTACTGGTGCGGAGATATGAAAAATGGGTATTTTTGCTTATAACTTCTGATGGGTTTGTCCAAAAATCATAAATTTGGTCTCGTTGGATTCGGGGAATCATGCCGAGTCGAATGATATCCAATTTTCCCATATTGGCCATTTTGGCCGTCGGCCATTTTGAATTTTGTGCTAAAATGCTGTATTTTACGAACGCATTAACGTATCTTTACAAAACTTGGTATGGGTCATCAGCACAATGCCCTGAAGGAGCCTGAGAAGTTTCGGCACAGCGCCACCTTGTGGTCAAAAGTTATAACAAAATTTACAAAAATGCTAATAACTTTTGACTGTATTCACCAATTGTAATGAAACTGGTCTCAGTAGATTCCTTGGGTCATGCTGAGAACATAGATATCACATTTGCTATAGTCAGCTAAACTTCCTGTCCGCCATATTGTTTTTCTTCAAAAACCTACTTTTTCGAACTCCTCCTAGACCGTTGCTCCAATTTTCACCAAAATTGAACCGTGTCATCTTCAGACCATGCCGACAAAAAGTTATGGATTTCAAGTCGATAAGTCAAACCGTTTTCGTATACCGGAGCAAAGAATTTGAGATGTGATGCAAAAATTACCCTTGAAGCTGTATCTCTACAATGCTTTGACATATTTAGACCAAACTTGGTACATGTCATCACAAGCATGACCTGAGGCATTATACAGTGTTTCGGTGCAGCGCCACCTACTGGAGTGGAGATATGAAAAATTGTTATTTTGCTCATAACTTCTGATGAGTTTGACCAAAATTCATAAATTTGGTATGGGTCATCAGGACAATGCCCTGAAGGAGCCTGAGAAGTTTCGGACCAGCGCCACCTCGTGGTCAAAAGTTATAACAAAATTTACAAAAATGCTAATAACTTTTGTCTATATTAACCAATTGTAATGAAACTGGTCTCTGTAGATTCCTTGGGTTATGCTGAGAACATAGATATCAAATTTGCCATAGTCAGCTAAACGTCCTGTCCGCCATATTGTTTTTCTTTAAAAACCTACTTTTTCGAACTCCTCCTAGACCGTTGCTCCGATTTTCACCAAAATTGAACCGTATCATCTTCAGACCATGCCGACAAAATGTTATGGATTTCAAGTCCATATGTCAAACCGTTTTTGTATACCAGAGCAAAGAATTTGAGGCATGATTCAAAAATGACTCTTGAAGCTGTATCTCTTCAGTGCTTTGACATATTGACACCAAACTTTGGAAGTGTCATTGTCACCTCACTCTGACCATACCACAACAATTTGGACACAGCGCCACCTATTGGTCGAAAGTGATAAACCAGTAAAATCCTAATTTTTGATAATTTTTCAGCACTTTTGCCTAAAATGATCTTAATAGGTCTCTAATTGCTCACTGCTGCAGTTAGCCTGATGCTCCCAGTCGTGTTGGCTTGCTTCTTGTGCCGTTTTTGTGCTTGGCCCCGTAATTGCTGCTTGCAGCTATATTTATTATTATTATTCTTCTTCTTCCGCTCATGAAGTCTATGGCAGCCCATAGAACCGCTTGCGGGAAAGTTGTGAAATTTGGCACACAGTTAGAGGACAGTTTGACCTTTGTCCATAGCAAATTTGGATTCTCTAACTCAATCCCTCTAGCGCCACCAGCTGTCCAAAGTTGCACTTATGTTTATGCTAATAACTTTTGAACCGTAAGGGTTAGAACCAAAATTCTTTTTTCCTCTGATTCCTTGGGTCAAGACGAATCGACTGCACCCTATGACGTCATTTTCCGTCATGAAAATTTTTCCGCCATTTTGAATTTTCTGAAAAACCTACTTTTTCGAACTCCTCCTAGGCCGTTACTCCAATTTTCACGAAAATTGAACCAGATCATCTTCAGACCATGCAGACAAAAAGTTATTAAAAGCTTTTTGATTAACGCAACTGTTCTTGAAAAACACACAAATAAATTTAACGTAGAGCACCCCAAATCAGACTTGAGGCTATATCTCCGCAATGCTTTATCATATTCAGACCAAACTTGGTACATGTCATCACAAGCATGACCTGAGGTAACATGCAGTGTTTCGGAGCAGCGCCACCTACTGGTCCAGAGATACGAAAAATTGCTTTTTTTGCTTATATCTTCTGATGGGTTTGTCCAAAAATCATAAATTTGGTCTTGTTGGATTCGGGGTATCATGCCGAGTCGAACGATTTCCAATTTTACCATATCAGCCATTTTGGCTGTCGGCCATTTTGAATTTTGTGCTAAAATGCTGTATTTTACAAACGCATTAACGTATCGTTACGAAACTCGGTATGGGTCATCAGCACAATGCCCCAAAGGAGCCTGAGAAGTTTCGGACCAGCGCCACCTAGTGGTAAATTCAAATATTCAAATACTTATCACTATGGGTGTGGTCAACTTTTTTTCAAAAGAATCATGTCTTTAGACTCCTGAATTCCTACTGAGTCCAACGATACCAAACATGCTAGGTTTTGACTTATGGTGTGTCCGCCATGTTGAATTTTGCAAAAAACCTGCTTTTTCGAACTCCTGCAAGGGCGTTACTCCGATTTTCACAAAAATTGATACAGATCATCTTCAGACCATGCTTGCAAAATGTTATTAAAATCTTTTCGATAGGTCCATCCGTTCTCGAAATCGGCACAAATGAATTGGACGAAAAGCTTGAAATCAGACTTGAGGTTATATCTCCACAACGCTTTATCGTATTCTTACCAAACTTGGTACATGTCATCACAAGCATGACCTGAGGCATCATGTAGAGTTTCGGTGCAGCGCCACCTACTGGTCTGGAGATATGAAAAACGGCTAATTATGCTTATAACTTCTGATTGTTTTTTTTCAAAAATCATAACTTTGGTCTCCTAGGATTCAGGGCATCATGCCGAGTCGAATGATGTCCATTACTACCATATCGGCCATTTTGGCTGTTGGCCATTTTGAATTTTGTGCTAAAATGCTTTATTTTGTAGTAAAATGCTGTATTTTACGAACGCATTAACGTATCGTTATGAAACTCGGTATGGCTCATCAGCACAATGCCCCAAAGGAGCCTGAGAAGTTTCGGACCAGCGCCACCTAGTGGTAAAATCAATTATTCAAATACTTATCACTATGGTTTTGGTCAACTTATTTTCAAAAGAGTCATGTTCTTAGACTCCTGAATCCCCACTGAGTCCAACGATACCAAACATGCTAGGTTTCGACTTATGGTATGTCCGCCATGTTGAATTTTGCCAAAAACCTGCTTTTTCGAACTCCTCCTAGGGCATTACTCCAATTTTCACAAAAATTGACACAGATCATCTTCAGACCATGCTTGCAAAATGTTATTAAAAGCTTTTCGATAGATCGGTCCGTTCTCGAAAACGGCACAAATGAATTCGACGAAAAGCTTGAAATCAGACTTGAGGTTATATCTCCACAACGCTTTATTGTATTCTTACCAAACGTTGTACATGTCATCACAAGCATGAACTGAGGCATCATGCAGAGTTTCGGTGCAGTGCCACCTACTGGTCTGGAGATATGAAAAATGGCTAATTATGCTTATAACTTCTGATGGGTTTGTCCAAAAATCATAACTTTGGTCTCCTAGGATTCGAGGCATTATGCCGAGTCAAACGATATCTAAATTTACAATATCAGCCATTTTGGCCATCGGCCATTTTGAGTTTTGTGGTAAAATGCTGTATTTTATGAACACATTTATGTATCCTTATGAAACTTGGTATGGCTCATCAGCACAATGCCCTGATGGAGCCTGAGAAGTTTCGGACAAGCGCCACCTAGTGGAGAATTTTTTTAAAATATGCTTGTAACTTTTGAGTCTGATGCTCATGTCTGATGCTCATGGCTGTGTTGGCTGGCTTGTTGTGCTGCTTTTGTGCTTGGCCCCATAAATGCTGCTTGCAGCTTTAATTATTATTATTATTCTTCCGCTCTTGAAGTCTATGGCAATCCATAGAACCGTATGGTAAAAAGTTATGAAATTTGGCACACTGATAGAGGACAGTCTGAACTGTGTCCATAGCCAATTTGGTGTCTCTAACTCAATCCCTTTAGCGCCACCAGCTGTCCAAATTTGCACTTCTGTTTATGCTAATAACTTTTGAACCGTAAGGGCTAGAAACAAAATTCTTTTGTCCTCTGATTCCTTCGCTCATGCCGAGTCGAATGATATCCAATTTTCCCATATCGGCCATTTTGGCCGTCGGCCATTTTGAATTTTGTGCTAAAATGCTGTATTTTACGAACGCATTAACGTATCTTTACAAAACTTGGTATGGGTCATCAGCACAATGCCCTGAAGGAGCCTGAGAAGTTTCGGCACAGCGCCACCTTGTGGTCAAAAGTTATAACAAAATTTACAAAAATGCTAATAACTTTTGACTGTATTCACCAATTGTAATGAAACTGGTCTCAGTAGATTCCTTGGGTCATGCTGAGAACATAGATATCACATTTGCTATAGTCAGCTAAACTTCCTGTCCGCCATATTGTTTTTCTTCAAAAACCTACTTTTTCGAACTCCTCCTAGACCGTTGCTCCAATTTTCACCAAAATTGAACCGTGTCATCTTCAGACCATGCCGACAAAAAGTTATGGATTTCAAGTCGATAAGTCAAACCGTTTTCGTATACCGGAGCAAAGAATTTGAGATGTGATGCAAAAATTACCCTTGAAGCTGTATCTCTACAATGCTTTGACATATTTAGACCAAACTTGGTACATGTCATCACAAGCATGACCTGAGGCATTATACAGTGTTTCGGTGCAGCGCCACCTACTGGAGTGGAGATATGAAAAATTGTTATTTTGCTCATAACTTCTGATGAGTTTGACCAAAATTCATAAATTTGGTATGGGTCATCAGGACAATGCCCTGAAGGAGCCTGAGAAGTTTCGGACCAGCGCCACCTCGTGGTCAAAAGTTATAACAAAATTTACAAAAATGCTAATAACTTTTGTCTATATTAACCAATTGTAATGAAACGGGTCTCTGTAGATTCCTTGGGTTATGCTGAGAACATAGATATCAAATTTGCCATAGTCAGCTAAACGTCCTGTCCGCCATATTGTTTTTCTTTAAAAACCTACTTTTTCGAACTCCTCCTAGACCGTTGCTCCGATTTTCACCAAAATTGAACCGTGTCATCTTCAGACCATGCCGACAAAAAGTTATGGATTTCAAGTCCATATGTCAAACCGTTTTTGTATACCAGAGCAAAGAATTTGAGGCATGATTCAAAAATGACTCTTGAAGCTGTATCTCTTCAGTGCTTTGACATATTGACACCAAACTTTGGAAGTGTCATTGTCACCTCACTCTGACCATACCACAACAATTTGGACACAGCGCCACCTATTGGTCGAAAGTTATGAACCAGTAAATCCTCATTTTTGATAATTTTTCAGCTCTTATGCCTAAAATGATCTTAATACGTCTTTAATTGTTCACTGTTGCAGTTGGTCTGATGCTCCCAGCCGTGTTGGCTGGTTTCTTGTGCCGTTTTTGTGCTTGGCCCCATAATTGCTGCTTGCAGCTATATTTATTATTATTATTCTTCCGCTCTTGAAGTCTATGGCAACCCATAGAACCGTATGGTAAAAAGTTATGAAATTTGGCACACTGATAGAGGACAGTCTGAACTGTGTCCATAGCCAATTTGGTGTCTCTAACTCAATCCCTTTAGCGCCACCTGCTGTCCAAATTTGCACTTCTGTTTATGCTAATAACTTTTGAACCGTAAGGGCTAGAAACAAAATTTTTTGTCCTCTGATTCCTTCGCTCATGCCGATTCGAATGCACCCTATGACGTCATTTTCCGTCATGAAAATTTTCCCGCCATTTTGATTTTTCTGAAAAACCTACTTTTTCGAACTGCTCCTAGACCGTTACTCCGATTATCACCAAAATTGAACTACATCATCTTCAGACCATGACTGCAAAAACTTCTCAAAATCTTTTTGATAGATCAATCCGTTCTCGAATAGGGCACAAATGAATTCAACCAAAAGGTCGCAAAATCACACTTGAGGCTATATCTCCAAAACGATTTATCGTATTCTGACCAAACTTCGAACATGTTATCACAAGCATGACTTGAGGCAACATGCAGTGTTTTGGCGCAGTGCCACCTACTGGTCTGGAGATACGAAAAATGGCTATTTTGGCTAATATCTTCTGAATGGTTTGTCCAAAAAACATAAATATGGTCACGTCAGATTCGGGGAATCATGCCGAGTCAATTGATAACCAATATTACCATATCAGCCATTTTGGCCGTCGGCCATTTTGAATTTTGTGCTAAAATGCTGTATTTTATGAACGCATTAGCATATTGTCACAAAACTCGGTATGGGTCATCAGCACGATGCCCTGAATGAGCCTGAGAAGTTTCGGACTAGCGCCACCTAGTGGTAAAATCAAATATTCAAATGCTTATCTCTATGGGTGTGGTCAACTTATTTTCAAAAGAGTCATGACCTTTGACTCCTGAATCCCTGGTGAGTCCAACGATACCAAACTTGCTAGGTATTGACTTATGATTTTTCCGCCATATTGAATTTTGCGAAAAACCTACTTTTTCGAACTCCTCCTAGACCGTTACTCTGATTATCACCAAAATTGAACCAGATCATCTTCAGACCATGCTGACAAAAAGTTATCAAAAGCTTTTTGATATAACAAACCGTTCTTGAAAACTTCACAAATGAATTCGACGAAAAGCTCGCAAAGTCAGACTTGAGGCTATATCTCCACATTGCTTTATCATATTCAGACTAAACTGGGTACATGTCATCACAAGCATGACTTGAGGCAACCTGCAGCGTTTTGGTGCAGCGCCACCTACTGGTCTAGAAATACAAAAAATGGCTATTTTTGATTATAACTTCTGATGCTTTTGTCCATGAATCATAAATATGGTCTTGTTAGATTCAGGGCATAATGCCGAGTCGAATAATATCCGATATTCACAGGTCGGACATTTTGGCCGTCGGCCATTTTGAATTTTGGGCTAAAATGCTGTATTTTATGAACGCTTTAGCACATCGTCACAAAACTCGGTATGGGTCATCAGCACAATGCCCTGAAGGAGCCTGAGAAGTTTCACACCAGCGCCACCTAGTGGTAAAATCAAATATTCAAATGCTTATCACTTTGACTGTGGTTGACTTATTTTCAAAAGAGTCATGACCTTAGACTCCTGAATTCCTTCTGAGTCCAACGGTACCAAAAATGCTAGGTTTCCACTTACGGTTTGTCCGTCATGTTGAATTTTGCGAAAAACCTGCTTTTTCGAACTCGTCCTAGACGCTTCATTTGATTGTCATGAAAATCAAATCAGATCATCTTCAGTCCATTGTGGCAAAAAGTTATCAAAAGCTTTTTGATAAACTCAACCATTCTCAAAAAACATGCAAAATAATTTAACGCAGAGCACCCAATTTGGACTCATGGCTGTATCTCTGCAATGCTTTATCATATTTAGACCAAACTTCATAAATATCATTCCAAGCAAGACCAGAGCCTACATGCTGAGTTTCGTCATAACGCCACCTACTGGTCTGGAGATATAAAATAGAAAAAATAGCCATCATTTTTGCTTATAGCTTCAGATAGGTTTGTCCAAAAATCATAAAGTTGGTCTTTTTCAATTCGGAGCATCATGCCGAGTCGAATGATATCCAATTTTCTCATGTCGGCCATTTTGGCCATCTGCAATTTTGAATTTTGTTTTAAAATCCTGTATTTTATGAACGCATCAGCGTATCGTTACGAAACTCTGTATGGGTCATCAGCACAAGGCCCTGAAGGAGTCTGAGTAGTTCCAGCGCCACCTAGTGTTTTTTTTTTCATATGCTTATAAATTTTGATCTGGTTGATTTATTTTTATGGGAGTCATATCCTTAGCGAGTGTCATTGTCACCTCATTCTGACCATACCACATTCATTTGGTCACAGGTCCACCTATTGGTCGAAAGTGATAAACCAGTAAATCTTTATTATTGACTGTATATATCATTTTCCAACACCTTTGCCTTAAATGATCTTAATAGGTTTTTAATTGCTCAAACTTGCAGCTGGTCTAATGCTCCCAGTCATGTTGGCTGGCTTGTTGTGCCTTTTTTGCTTGGCCCCGTAATTGCTGCTTGCAGCTATATTTCTTCTTCTTCTTCTTCTTCTTCTTCCGCTCTTGAAGTCTATGGCAGCCCATAGAACCGCTTGCGGGAAAGTTATGAAATTTGGCACACAGTTAGAGGACAGTCTGCCCTTTGTCCATAGCAAATTTGGAGTCTCTAACTCAATCCCTTTAGCACCACCAGCTGTCCAAAGTTGCACTTATGTTTATGTTAATAACTTTTGAACCGTAAGGGCTAGAAACAAAATTCTTTTCCCCCCTGATTCCTTGGCTCAAGACGAATCGACTGTACCATATGACGTCATTTTCCGTCATGAAAATTTTTCCGCCATTTTGAATCTTCTGAAAAACGTACTTTTTCGAACTCCTCCTAGGCCGTTACTCCGATTTTCATGAAAATTGAACCAGATCATCTTCAGAGCATGCCAAGAAAAAGTTATGGAATTCAAGTCAATTCCTTAAACCGTTTTCGTAAAATAAGCGAACGAATTGTGCATAGTGCTTGCGAAAATGGACATAAAGCTGTATCTCCGCAACGCTTTATCGTATTCAGACCAAACTTGGTACATGTCATCATAAGCATGACCAGAGGCATCATGCAGTGTTCCGGCGCAGCGGCACCTACTGGTACAGAAATATGAAAAATGAATACTTTTGCTTATAACTTCTGATGGGTTTGTCCAAAAATCATAAATTTGGTCTCGTTGGATTCGGAGCATCATGCTGAGTCGAATGTTAAGCAATTTTCCCATATCGGACATTTTGGCCGTCAGCCATTTTGAATTTTGTGCTAAACTGCTGTATTTTACGAACGCATTAGCGTATCTTTACGAAACTCGGTATGGCTCATCAGCTCAATGCCCTGAAGGAGCCGGAAAAGTTTCGGAACAGCGCCACCTTGTGGTCAAAAGTTATAACAAAATTTTCAAAAATGCTAAGAACTTTTTACTTTTTTAACTCATTGTAATGAAACTGGTCTCATTTGATTCGTTGGTTCATGCCAAGAACATAGATATCAAATTTGCCATAGTTGGCTGAACTTCCTGTCCGCCATATTGTTTTTCTTTAAAAACCTACTTTTTCTAACTCCTCCTAGACCGTTGCTTCGATTTTCACCAAAATCGAACCGTATCATCTTCAGACCATGCCGACAAAAAGTTATGGATTTCAAGTCGATATGTAAAACCGTTTTTGTATACTGGAGCAATGAATTTGATGCATGATGTAAAACACACTCTTGAAGCTGTATCTCCGCAACGCTTTATCTTATTCAGACAAAAACTTGGTACATGTCATCACAAGCATGACCTGAGGCACCATGCAGCGTTTTGTCACAGCGCCACCTTCTGGTGTGGAGATATGAAAAATGGCTATTTTTGCTTATAACTTCTGATGGGTTTGTCCAAAAATCATAAATTTGGTATTGGTCATCAGGAAAGTGCCCTCGTTGTGGTCTCGTTGGATTCGGGGAATCATGCCGAGTCGAATGATATCCAATTTTCCCACTTCGGCCATTTTGGCCGTCGGCCATTTTGAATTTTGTGCTAAAATGCTGTATTTTACGAACGCATCAGCGTTTCATTACAAAACTCGGTATGGGTCATCAGCACAATGCCCTGAAGGAGCCTGAGAAGTTTCGGACCAGCGCCACCTTGTGGTCAAAAGTTATAACAAAATGTACAAAAATGTTAATAACTTTTGACCGTATTCACCAATTGTAATGAAACTGGTCTCAGTAGATTCCTTGGGTCATGCTGAGAACATAGATATCAAATTTGCCATAGTCAGCTAAACGTCCTATCCGCCATATTGTTTTTCTTTAAAAACCTACTTTTTCAAACTCCTCCTAGACCTTTGCTCCGATTTTCACCAAAATTGAACCGTATGATCTACAGACCATGCTGACAAAAAGTTATGGATTTCATGTCGATTCGTCAAACCGTTTTTGTATACCGGAGCAACGAATTTGAGGCATAATGCAAAAATGACTCTTGAAGCTGTATCTCCGCAATGCTTTATTATATTCAGACCAAACTTGGTACGTGTCATCACAAGCATGACCTGAGGCATTATACAGTGTTTCGGCGCAGCACCACCTACTGGAGTGGAGATATGAAAAATGGCTATTTTTGCTTATAACTTCTGATGGGTTTGACCAAAATTCATAAATTTGGTATGGGTCATCAGGATAATGCTCTGAAGGAGCCTGAGAAGGTTCAGACCAGCGCCACCTTGTGGTCAAAAGTTGTAAGAAAATTGACAAAAATGCTAATAACTGCTAATAACTGCTAATAACTGCTAATAACTTTTATGCTAATAACTTTTTTTTCTAATTGCTCACTGCTGCTGTTGGTCTTTACAAAACGTGGTATGGGTCATCAGCACAATGCCCTGAAGGAGCCTAAGAAGTTTCGGACCAGCGCCACCTTGTGGTCAAAAGTTATAATAAAATTTACAAAAATGCTGATAACTTTTGTCTGTATTAACCGATTGTAATGAAACTGGTCTCAGTAGATTCCGTGGGTCTTGCTGAGTACATTGATATCAAATTTGCCATAGTTAGCTGAACTTCCTGTCCGCTGTATTGTTTTTCTTTAAAAACCTACTTTTTCGAACTCCTCCTAGACCGTTGCTCCGATTTTCACCAAAATTGAACCGTATCATCTTCAGACCATGCCGACAAAAAGTTATGGATTTCAAGTCGATAAGTCAAACCGTTTTCGTATACCGGAGCAAAGAATTTGAGGCAAGATGCAAAAATTACTCTTGAAGCTGTATCTCTACAATGCTTTGACATATTCAGACCAAACTTCGTACCTGTCATCACAAGCATGACCTGAGGCAACGTGCAGCGTTTCGGCGCAGCGCCACCTAGTGGTGCGGAGATATGAAAAATGGCTATTTTTGGTTATAATTTCTGATGGGTTTGTCCAAAAATCAAAAATTTGGACTCGTTGGATTCGGGGCCTCATGTCGAGTCGAATGATACCCAATTTTCCCATATCAAACATTTTTGCCGTCGGCCATTTTGAATTTTGTGCTAAAATGCTGTATTTACGAATGCATTAGCGTATCATTACGAAACTCGGTATGGGTCATCAGGACAAAGCCCTGAAGGAGCCTGAGAAGTTTCGGACCAGCGCCACCTTGTGGTCAAAAGTTATATCAAAATTTACAAAAATGCTAATAAATTTTGATTATATCTACCGATTGTAATGAAACTGGTCTCAGTAGATTCCTTGGGTCATGCTGAGAACATCGATATCAAATTTGCCATAGTCAACTGAACTTCCTGTCCGCCATATTGTTTTTCTTTAAAAACCTACTTTTTCGAACTCCTCCTAGACCGTTGCTACGATTTTCACCAAAATTGAACCGTATCATCTTCAGACCATGCCGACAAAAAGTTATGGATTTCAAGTCGATAAGTCAAACCGTTTTCGTATACCCGAGTAAAGAATTTGAGATATGCTGCAAAAATTACTCTTGAAGCTGTATCTCTACAATGCTTTAACATATTCAGACCAAACTTGGTACGTGTCATCACAAGCATGACCTGAGGCATCATACAGTGTTTCGGCGCAGCGCCACCTACTGGAGTGGAGATATGAAAAATGGCTATTTTTGCTTATAACTTCTGATGGGTTTGACCAAAATTCATAAATTTGGTATGGGTCATCAGGACAATGCCCTGAAGGAGCCTGAGAAGTTTCGGACCAGCGCCACCTTGTGGTCAAAAGTTATAACAAAATTGACAAAAATGCTAATAACTTTTTTTTCTAATTGCTCACTGCTGCTGTTGGTCTGATGCTCACGGCCATGTTGGCTCGCTTCTTGTGCCGTTTTTGTGCTTGGCACCGTAATTGCTGCTTGCAGCTATATTTAGGGGTTCAAGCACGTAGTGCTGAAACCCTATTGTTATTGTTAGGATTTTTATTATTAGGGGTTCAAGCACGTAGTGCTGAAACCCTATTGTAATTGTTAGGATTTTTAGGGGTTCAAGCACGAAGTGCTGAAACCCTATTGTAATTGTTAGGATTTTTATTATTATTAGGGGTTCAAGCACGTAGTGCTGAAACCCTATTGTAATTGTCCTGATTAGGGGTTCAAGCACGTAGTGCTGAAACCCTATTGTAATTGTCCTGATTTTTAGGGGTTCAAGCACGAAGTGCTGAAACCCTATTGTAATTGTTAGGATTATTAGGGGTTCAAGCACGTAGTGCTGAAACCCCATTGTAATTGTCCTGATTTTTAGGGGTTCAAGCACGTAGTGCTGAAACCCTATTGTAATTGTCCTGATTTTTATTAGGGGTTCAAGCACGAAGTGCTGAAACCCTATTGTAATTGTTAGGATTTTTATTATTAGGGGTTCAAGCACGTAGTGCTGAAACCCTATTGTTATTGTGCTGATTTTTATTATTATTATTATTATTATTCTTTTTCTTCTGCCGTAAAACGCATCGATTTGGTCTGGGCGTTCTTGAGATATAAGCACAAAAAGATACGTCATTAGACCAGGCGTAACTCCCGACCCCCAACACTCACTGTCCCCGTGACGGTCTCGTTCCACAGGGCCCGTTGAGCTCTATCTACCCTTTGAGTTTCAGAATTTTTCGATGTCCTGTTTCTGAGATATAAGCGATAAACCAAATTCCTATTCATCATTCATTCATTCATTATTTTGGTGTAAAAAATACAAGACTTGCACTAAGATTTTCTTACCTATCATGTATTTCAAATATCTACAACAATGTGTGTGTAAACATGTTTAATGCAGTCATGGAAAATGTACAAAACCAAAACCAGACCATGAAAGTAGGCTAATGACTGGTCCTTTGCTGCCACCTGCTGGTTAAAGTTGTCATATTGTTCTATAATCCATATTTAGACTTGATAAAATCACTATTAATGATTACAATCACATTTTGTCAAAATGCATCACTCAATTTCGGTTGAATTATTAATGACAATTGTGCCACATTATGTGAAACTTTAAGGAGACTTGCAGTAAACATTTCGTTACCCATCATTTATTATGTCAATCAAATCGTTCATTCAAGAATATTTTAAAAACCTACTTTTGCATACTAATCAGGTTTTTTGCTCAATCTGAATAAAACCAATGCAGTACAATTCTCTGGACTCTGTTGTTTAATAATAATCAAAAAAAGTTGAACTTTTGCATTAGTGGATATAAAAGGGTCATTTCAAAATGTGGCCTTCACCAAGTGTCCCTGAAAGCCATATATCTCTCCAAGGAATGCTCAGATCTTTCTGAAAATAAGCAAGGACGTGTGACATGACTCTAAACAAGCAATTTCATGGAGATCGGGACAATAGCTAACTTTAACAGTTAAAAATGTGTTGAATGACAATGTTCATATGTTTTGTATGTCCTGAAATTGTCATTTGCCACCAGATGGCAGTAGAAGGCCACTAATATAGTTCAAGATTTCAAGGTTTTTCCAAGGTTTTGTCATGTTATATCTCTTTTAAACTATATAAATCCTTATAATATCATTACAAATCACATTTTGTCAAGGTTTACCTCTTCATTTGTTCATCTGACATATGTTTTTTTGCAATAATACAACATTACAATTACATTGAGACCTGAAAATGATGATTTTTAAAGGGAAAACCTGGAATAAGCATTTTCTTACCTCATTATTGATTTCAAATATCCATATTTGCAACAAAATGTGTTTGTAAGCATGTTTAATTAATGTAGTGAACATGGAAATATACTTGAAACACAAAACAGATACTGTTTTGACACAGAATGAAAGTGAACCAATAAGTGGTGTGTGTGTGTATGAGTAAGCATGCGTATTATTGTTTAAGCCTTTTCTTTCTCTGTGTTTGGTTTAGCAGATATCATAGCTGTTCATCTGTGATTTAAGTGGTGACATGCTTGCTGAATAAAACTTAAATATCTTTCAAACTTTAAAATATCTTTTTATGCATATCTGCTTAAAGGTCTTAAATGCTTGAACCCCGGTAAATGCTGCTTGCAGCTTTAATTATTATTATTATTATTATTCTGCCCTAAAACGCATCGTGCAGCCCAAACCGTAAGGCCTAGAGACTTGAAACTTTGTCAAATGATAGTACAAAATCGAGGAGAGGTTGACAAAGTATGACCCAAATCGGCCAATAGGTGGCGCTACAGCGATCAAATGCGCGAAATGGCTCATAACTCCTAAACCGTGTGTCACAGACTCAAGTGTCTTATATCATTGGAAAGCTGAGACCTTGACGAACAAAACGTATATCGATTTCATTTCCGGTATGAAAATTTTTCCGCCATTTTGAATTTTGTCAAAAACCTACTTTTGCAAACTAGTCCTAGGTTTTTTGCCCGATCGGAACCAAACCAGTGCAGAAATGTTCTCTGGATCCTAAAGATCAATAATTATTGAGAGAATTTTGAAATTTTGATTCACAGTCGCTAAGGGGCGCCAAAACATGCAATGTTGGCGGAGCCACTTTTACTAAAATGGCTATAACTCGAGAACGAAATGAGATATTTGCACCAAACTCGGAAGACATGTGAAGGGGCTCAATCTTTGGTCACGATAAAAAAATCGTGTCGATTGAACACTAGGTGGTGCTATAACTTGAAAAAAACATAAAAACGGTTGTAACTACGCAACCGTTAGTCCGATTGACTTGAAATTTGGCATGCAGTGTCTTGGTCCAAGGGGGCATGATATTCTATGAGGACATTGGCGTATCTCAAAAAACATGGCCGCCATCAGCCAATGAAGTTTGAGCACCTATTAGACAAGGTTAACGGAGGTCGATCGGAACGAAACTCGATGGGCATGTTCGACTCATGGTCCTAAAGGTCTGTAAGAATTTTGAAAGAAATCGGCCACAAGTTGGCGCTAACGAGTTTTACGCCTCAGTAATCACGTGGTGTGTCACAAAACCACACAACATGCATACCATTTGATAGATCTCCTCATGCTGAACAACTTTACCTCTAGAATCTATGCTGTCAATCAAATCGTTCATTAATTATTCGCAAATATGTGAAAAACCTACTTTTGCGAACTAGTCCTAGGTTTTTTGCCCGATCGGAACGAAACCAGTGTAGTACAATTCTATGGACACTCTAGATCAATAATTATCAAAAAAAAGTTGAACTTTCCCATTTTGGTTGCTATAACAAGGTCATTTATAAAGTGGCCGTGGCAAAATGTACTCAAAAGCTTATAATTCCTAAATTAAAACTCAGAACTTCACGAAATTAAGTGAGCACATGCAGTATATGCCTCTAAAGAAGCATGCCAATTTTTATGGAGATCGACCCATAGGGGGCGCTATAACTGTAAAAGCTTTAAAATACATATATTTTCAATGGTAAATTGCCTGTTTTGGCTGAAAATGGTCAATTCCTTCTATGATTTAGGTGTTTACATGCTTGCTAAATAAAACTTAAATATCTTTTAAACTTTAAAGTATCTTTTTATGCATATCTGCTTAAAGGTCTTAAATGCTTGAACCCCGGTAAATGCTGCTTGCAGCTTTAATTATTATTTTTCTTCTGCCGTAAAACTGATGGTGCAGCCTAAACCGTAAGGCCTAGAGACTTGAAATTTGGCCAGATTGTAGTGCTCAATTTGGGGAGAACCTATCAAAGTCTTGACCCAATCGGCCAAACGGGGGCGCTACAGCGCAAAAAACTAAATTTTCAGACATTTTTGGCCATAGCTCGTAAACCGCTTGACGTAGACTCAAAAACTGTACATCATTGCAATCCTTAGGTTACTTCGAACAAAATTGTTTTGCGCCTTTTTTAACTCTACGACGCACCGTTTTTCCGTAAAATTGACCCGAAGCCCAAACGTACTTTCACGAACTAGTCCTAGGATTTTCAACCGATCGGAACCAATCCACTGCAAAAATATTCTCTGGACACTGTATATCAATAATTATCAAAAAAAAGTTGAAATTTCGAATTTTGCACGAAACAGTACGCCAAAAACATCTATGCTAACGTTAGCCAAATGCTATTTTTAGCGATAACTCTTGAATGGAATGGAATATCTTCACTAAACTTGGTACATATATGTATAAGCTCAGACTTTGGTTAAATAAAAAAAAATGCGCACCTCTGCCACTAGGTGGCGCTATAATGCGAAAAAAACATAAAAACAGCTACAACTATGCAACCGTTTGTCCGATTGACTTATTCTAGAGCAAATTACATACTGTTATTTGTGCAAACTCCACCGTGCTCTGAGAAATCTAATTTAGCCTTAATGCGAATGTCTGTGATTGCTGATGTTGTATCCACCTTATTCCAACGCCCCACGACGCTTTGCACGAATTATGGGAGTAATTTCCGTTAAACTGTAAACAGTCAGTGATAGACACTATGATCTTTTTAAACTGGGTACAATAAGATGACATTATTCTACTCACCCTTCAACCAATGAACAATAAATGGACATTTAAAAGTGTGAAAGCATCAACAACGTAATTTCAACAAGCCATGTAAAGGTGTGATTTTTTCCACAGCAATAACGGATGGGTTGAACATATGCTATAGTGATATATATATATGCATTATGTAATACATTGCCTTAATAAAAAAGGTCATGAACTTCAGCATTGTGTGATACCTGTGAAACAAACCTGGAAAGAGACGTGAGGCTTTGAGGAGATTCTTTGTGCATTCCAGTGAATTATTAATGGGATGTATTGTAAATTATATAGAGAGAACAGACCACAAATGTACAGTATATGCTGTCCTTTTTCATACTATTACAGCAGTATGCAAAGAGACAAAATAAAATATTCTGGAGGATAGAAAGCAGCTGCTGAAAAGAGCCCCTGCTCCCCGCCCGTTTCTAAGGCTTTGTCCATATCTACTGTATGACAATAATGATATGTGTGTCGAGTTTCATCCAATTTGAAGCATGTTAACGGCTTCAAAAACGCCCAAGAATATTATAAAAGTTTGACGTGTTGCCAAGGCAACTATGTTTGAGATATCACAATTCTTTTCAAAGGTCTACATCTGCAATGTTTTGACATTATTGTGGTGAAGTTTGAAGCAAATCGGATAAAAATAAGATGGTGATCTCAAAGCATTTTGAAAGTGACACGCTTCCTGCTGCCAGTTGGTGGCAGTATAACTTTGACTCACAATAGTCACATCCATGTGATCGGACTATTACAACCAACACACTCGTGAAGTTTCATAAAGATCAATCAATGTATGCAGAAGTTATAACACATTTCCTGTTTCCCTTTTCTCGCCATAAATTCGTTGCCTCGCCACAACCAAACCGTTCGAGATATCAAAAATCCGCTGGCAATTTTTCATCATCAATGTCTTGACTTCATGCTGACCGAGTTTGGTGGTGATCGGATTAATTGCCTAGGAGGAGTATATCAAATTCCAGTGCATGCATTTTTCAAACAACCCATAATAGCTGACTTCCTGTTGAGGTGACGTATAAATTAGAGTATGAAAGTTGTTCGGCCCGATAAAGTCTATATGTGTACCGAGTTTTATACTTGTATGTGCAAGCGTGTTTGATATATAGACCACGTTTTCTGACTCAATTCAAGGGGGCGCTGTCGAGCCCCTCTGCCACGCCCGGGTACCAGCTTGTCTCCGGCTGTAAAGGCCGCGGGTTCTGACCCGTGTGCAAAATTTCAAGAGTTTTTGAGCATGTTAAGGGCCCCAAAAAAACCCAAAATGTGGAAAAAAAAATAAAAAAATAAATATAGCTGCGAGCAGCGATGACGGGCCAAAGCCCAGTGGCATCGCCTCCCCGGTGGCTTCAGGGCAACTGTGCACGGCGGGCAATGGGCATTTAAAACAGTTAAGCATAAAAGGACTATGTCAATTTCACACCACATTTACTGCAGCGGCTGATGCTCCTATGATGACAAATCACATGCATGAGATCGTTTAAAGGTTTTGTGAAATCACAGGCAAATCGGTGCCTGTTCACGCGAGTGACAATCACGCAGTGTTCATGAGCAAAGACGCGATCTGAGAGAATCGGCAATGAGTCGCTGACGCCTGTGAGATATTTGGCACGCTAAATATCTGGACCTGTCGGCGATTCAAAATCCTGCTGTGTGAAAAGTGTTCTGACTGAAAACTACATCGGCAATGACTGACAGCCAATGAGAGAGCAAGATACAGAGCAGCGGGGAGTTATAGACCACAATATCAGCAAGCATAGCTTTGTACACATAAACATTACAATTCTATCAAACAGAAACAAAGCACAAACATTTTCTTGATCATCTGCAACAGCAGCACATTGAAAAGTTATGTATTTACCTCCAACTCTCGATGCAGAACACACAATCCACAGTCTCCCCAACCCTTTCCTCCTCCATATTTTTCTTTTCTTTTTCTTGTTTTCGCTGCAAATCAGCGCACAGGCAATTCGTATTGCAAGCTTCTTGCGGGCTACCATTTTTAATAATAAACCCAGTCTCACGTGAGAACTCTTGCACGCATGATATCACATTGTTTCCTTGTCACATCTTCCGTGTGTTTGGTTGTGAAACATAGTTTGCGTGCCAGACAGAGTTGTCTGCAATTCTTCCTATTGTAAAGTCATGCAGTGTGAAACCTTCTGTCTCCGATCCATCGTGCAGTTTGAACACAGCAGCGACTGAATGCTGGCCAAGATAGTCATGCAGTGTGAAAAGAACAATGACCCGACTACTGTGAAAATCATGCAGTCTGAAAAAAATAATCCAGCTTTAATGTGAATGTCTGTGGTTGCTGATGTTGTATAATCCTCACTCTTCTCTTCATGTGTTTTTTGACCTCCCTAGCTGTTGTTTGTGCACCAATCTTATGCACCAAAAGCATGCTTTAATTTAATTTTAATATGTGTGGTATAAAATAAAAAATAAAATGAAAAAAATTAATAAATAGAGCCAAATCTCAGAACCTGCCAAGACAATTTTAATGTCAGTCTCAGGTAATAATAAGGTACATGTCTAGATTTTTCTGCTCACTTATGCAAGTTTTATTTTAAACAGAAACTTTTATAATCATGTGAAATTTTACTGAAACAGGGGTTTTTAAATACATTTAAATCATGTCAATAAATAATGAATTTAAAAATTTGGTAACACTTTATAATAACTGCACACTGTGAAGCATTAGTTAAGTATTAGTAAATAGTCAATTCATAATTTATAAAGCATTGATAGACATTAGTAAGCAGTTTATAAATACAGCTATAAATGCTTTGTTCTTGATTTATAAGCATATCTTTAATGTGTTTAATAATTGTATTTTCATACTTTATTAATGATCAATTTATCATTTCTAAAATTAAGTATTACATTATTTACAAACCAGTTGTATAATCCTCACACTTCTCTTCATGTGTTTTTTGACCTCCCTGAGCTGTTATTTGTGCACCAATCTTATGCACCAAAAGCATGTTTCATTTAATTTCAATATATGTGGTATACAATGAAAAAAATAAAATAAAAATAAATGGAACCAAATCACAGAACCTGCAAAGACAATTTTAATGTCAGTCTCAGGAAATAGTAAGCTACATGTCTAGATTTTCCTGCTCACTTATGCAAGTTTATTTTAAACAGCCACTTTTATAATCATGTGAAATTTTATTTTAATAAATTTGAATTATATCAATAAATAATTAATTAAAAAATAATTTTAGAAAATTATTTAGAAAACTATTCCTGTACCAATAGGGATATAGTGTTATAGTTCAATTTCAAATAACTTCACTATCATTTGCAGTGTGTTCTTATGTTTTAATTAACCTAATTATAAAACTAATAATGTAATACTATGTTGTCAGTGGCCTACAAATGCACTGGCTTGATTAGCTGCTTCAGGTGTGTTTGAGTCTGAGAATAAAATGAGTCTGCAAAAAAAGGTTAAATAACTGATCAGGGATGTAAAACTCTCTCTCTCTCTCTCTCTCTCTCTCTCTCTCTCTTATTCAAACACACACACACTGGTGTGAGGTGTCAGGGGGAGAGGAGGGGGGAATGTGAGTTGCACATAGAGAGAGTGCCTATGCCTATGTGTGTGCGTGAAAAATCCACATTCAAACAAAAATATCTGACTTCCTGTTGGTCTGAGCTAATGACTGTAAAATAGAAAGTTATCAGTCTTGATGAGATCAATATGTATGCCGAGTTTGGTGACTGTAGATTAAACTAACCCCCCGACTTTTGTCAAAAGGTGGCGCTATATAGGCCCTGCTCTCTTCCCGTTTCTAAGGCTTTGCCCATGTCTACTGTATGACAATATTGATGTGTGTGTCGATTTTAATCCAAATTGAAGCATGTTAAGAGCCTCAAAAAATCCCAAGAATATTATGAAAGTTTGACGTGTTGCCATGGCAACAATATTTAAGATATGACAAATGCAGTAACAGGTCTACATCTGCCATGTTTTCACATTACTGTGATGAAGTTTGAAGCAAATCGGGTGAAAATAAGAGGGTGATCTCAAAGTATTTTGAAAGTGACACACTTCCTGCTGCCAGTTGGTGGCGCTATAACTTTGATTCACAATAGTCACATCCATGTGATCAGACTCCTATAACGAACACACCGCTGAAGTTTTATAAACTTCAATTAATGTATGTAGACGTTAAAACACATTTCGTGTTTCCCTTTTCTCGCCATAAATTAGTTGCTTCGCCACGGCCAAACCGTTTGAGATATCAAAAATCTGCTGGCAATTTTTCATCATCAATGTCTTGACTTCATGCTGATCAAGTTTGGTGGTGATCGGAATAATCTCCTAGGAGGAGTATATCAAATTCCAGAGCATGCGTTTTTCAAACAACCCGTAATAACTGACTTCCTGTTGAGGTGGCGTTTAACTTAGAGTACGAAAGTTGTTTGGCCCGATGAGGTCTATATGTGTACCGAGTTTTATACTTGTATGTGCAAGCGTGTTTGATATATAGACCATGTTTTCGGACCCCATTCAAGGGGGCGCTGTCGAGCCCCCCTGCCACGCCCGGGTACCAGCTTCTGCCCGGCCCTGATGGCCGCGGATTCCAATGTGTGTGCAAATTTTCAAGAGTTTTCGAGCATGGTAAGGGCCCCAAAAATGCCAGAATAGTTGGAAAAAAAAATAAATAAATAAATATAGCTGCGAGCAGCGATGACGGGCCAAAGCCTGGTGGCACCGCCACCCCTGTGGCTTCAGGGCAACTGTGCATGGCGGGCAATGGGCATTTAAAACAGTTAAGCATAAAAGGACTGTCAAATTCACTCCACATTTACTACACTACAAGGTAGCGCTATAGAGCCCCTCCTCCCTGCCCGTTTCTAAGGCTTTGCCCATGTCTACTGGCTAACAATCCTGATGTGTGTGTGGAGTTTCAAACAATTTGAAGCATGCTAAGAGTCTCAAAAGCATTCAAAACCAATATAAAAGTTTGATGCATTGCCAAGGCAACTGTGTTTGAGATATCACAATTCTTTTCAAAGGTCTACATCTGACATGTTTTGACATTATTTAAATGAAGTTTGAAGCAAATAGGGTAAACATAAGATGGTGATCTCAAAGCATGCTGAAAGTAACACATTTCCTGCTGCCAGTTGGTGGCGCTATAACTTTGACTCACAATAGTCACATCTATGTGATCAGCCTTGTACAACGAACACACAGCCGAAGATTCATCAAAATCAATTAATGTATGCAGAAGTTATAACACCTTGTTTCCCTTTTCTTGCTATTAATTCGTTGCCTCGCCACGGCCAAACCATTTGAGATATCCAAAATCCGTTTGCAATTAAACAACTTCAATGTATTAGCACCAAGTTAAAAAAGTTTGCTGTAAATTGTATAAACCCTGTTGGAGTAGTAGTATTAAATTCAAAGCCTGTTTTTTCAAAAAATTAACATTCAAACCAAAATAGCTGACTTCCTGTTGGTTGTAGCTAATGAATGTTAAGAGCCTCAAAAACACTCAAGAATATTATTAAAGTTTGATGTGTTGCCATGGCAACAATATTTAAAATATCAAGAATCCTGTCACAGGTCTACATCTGCTGTGTATTGACATTACACTGATGAAGTTTGAAGCAAATCAGGTAAACATAACAGAGTGAACTCAATGCATTTTGAAAGTGACACACTTCTTGCTGCCAGTTGGTGGCGCTATAACTTTGACTCACAATAGTCACATCCATGTGATCAGACTCCTATAACGAACACACCGCTGAAGTTTCATAAACATCTATCAATGTATGCAGAAGTTATAACACACTTCCTGTTTCCCTTTTCTCGCCATAAATTTGTTGCCTCGCCACGGCCAAACCGTTCGTGATATCAAAAATCCGCTGGCAATGTTTTATCATCAATGTCTTGACTTCATGCTGACCGAGTTTGGTGGTGATCGGATTAATTGCCTAGGAGGAGTATATCAAATTCCAGAGCATGCGTTTTTCAAACAACCCATAATAGCTGACTTCCTGTTGAGGTGACGTATAACTTTGAGTACGAAAGTTGTTCGGCCCGATGAGGTCTATATGTGTACCGAGTTTTAGACTTATATGTGCAAGCGTGTTTGATATATGGACCAAGTTTTCGGGCCCAATTCAAGGGGGCGCTGTCGAGCCCCCCTGCCACGCCCGGGTACCAGCTTCTGTCCGGCTGTAATGGCCGTGGGTTCTGACCCGTGTGCAAAATTTCAAGAGTTTTTGAGCATGTTAAGGGCCCCAAAACCCCCAAAAACTTAGAAAAAAAAATAAATAAAAATAATAATAAATATAACTGCGAGCAGCGATGACGGGCCAAAGCCCGGTGGCACTGCCACCCCTGTGGCTTCAGGGCAACTGTGCATGGCGGGCAATGGGCATTTAAAACAGTTAAGCATAAAAGGACTGTCAAATTCACTCCACATTTACTGCACTACAAGGTAGCGCTATAGAGCCCCTCCTCCCTGCCCGTTTCTAAGGCTTTGCCCATGTCTACTGGCTAACAATCCTGATGTGTGTGTGGAGTTTCAAACAATTTGAAGCATGCTAAGAGTCTCAAAAGCATTCAAAACCAATATAAAAGTTTGATGCGTTGCCAAGGCAACTGTGTTTGAGATATCACAATTATTTTCAAAGGTCTACATCTGACATGTTTTGACATTATTTAAATGAAGTTTGAAGCAAATAGGGTAAACATAAGATGGTGATCTCAAAGCATGCTGAAAGTAACACATTTCCTGCTGCCAGTTGGTGGCGCTATAACTTTGACTCACAATAGTCACATCTATGTGATCAGCCTTGTACAACGAACACACAGCCGAAGATTAATCAAAATCAATGAATGTATGCAGAAGTTATAACACCTTGTTTCCCTTTTCTTGCTATTAATTCGTTGCCTCGCCACGGCCAAACCATTTGAGATATCCAAAATCCGTATATTAAACAATTAAACAACTTCAATGTATTAGCACCAAGTAAAAAAAGTTTGGTGTAAATTGTATAAACCCTGTTGGAGTAGTAGTATTAAATTCAAAGCCTGTTTTTTCAAAAAATTAACATTCAAACAAAAATAGCTGACTTCCTGTTGGTTGGAGCTAATGAATGTAAATTAGAAAATTGTCCGGCTTGATGAGAACAATACGTGTACCGAGTTTGGTGACTGTAGGAAAAACTAACCCCCCCACTTTTGTCAAAAGGTGGCGCTACTGAGCCCCTCCACCACGCCCATTTCTATGGCTTTGTCCATGTCTACTGGTTGACAATATTGATGTGTGTATCGAGTTTCATGAATTTGAAGGATGTTAAGAGCCTCAAAAACACTCAAGAATATTATTAAAGTTTGATGTGTTGCCATGGCAACAATATTTAAAATATCAAGAATCCTGTCACAGGTCTACATCTGCTGTGTATTGACATTACACTAATGAAGTTTGAAGCAAATCAGGTAAACATAACAGAGTGAACTCAATGCATTTTGAAAGTGACACAGTTCTTGCTGCCAGTTGGTGGCGCTATAACTTTGACTCACAGTAGTCACATCCATGTGATCAGACTCCTATAACGAACACACCGCTGAAGTTTCATAAACATCAATCAATGTATGCAGAAGTTATAACACACTTCCTTTTTCCCTTTTCTCGCCATAAATTCGTTGCCTCGCCACGGCCAAACCGTTCGAGATATCAAAAATCCGCTGGCAATTTTTCATCATCAATGTCTTGACTTCATGCTGACCGAGTTTGGTGGTGATCGGATTAATTGCCTAGGAGGAGTATATCAAATTCCAGAGCATGTGTTTTTCAAACAACCCATAATAGCTGACTTCCTGTTGAGGTGACATATAACTTTGAGTACGAAAGTTGTTTGGCCCGATGATGTCTATATGTGTACTGAGTTTTATACTTATATGTGCAAGCGTGTTTGATATATAGACCAAAATTTCGGACCCTGTTCAAGGGGGCGCTGTCGAGCCCTCCTGCCACGCCTGGGTACCAGCTTCTGCCCGGCCCTGATGGCCCGGTGGCACCGCCACCCCGGTGGCTTCAGGTCAGCTGTGCACAGCGGGCAATGGGCATTTAAAACGGTTAAACATAAAAGTACTATGTCAATATCACACCACATTTACTGCAGCAGCTTTTACTTCAAACTTCAGCCATGTTTTTAGTGTTTTTGGTCCAAACAGCATATTATTAACTTTTAACCATTTCAACTACCAGAAGACTGCTATTACACTACAATTGTCCACTATAGATCAAGTTTTAGAATAACAAATATTTTCGTACATATATTTCCCTGTCAGCTTGCCTCCTTTAAGATGACAAATACATGATTTTTTTTACTCCTACTGCTACTACCTTATTAAATTTATACACATATTTCTTTCAAACCATATTAAGGCTGTGCACTATAAGTAAATGTTGTGTTATACCAAACTATTATTTTAACATTGATTATATCATACTATTTACAAATAACTAACTACACACAAAATATTGCATTGTACCCTTAACAATGCAGTTTTATTTTCCAAGTTTTAAAGTTCATTAAAACTCATACAATGAAAACATAGAATCAATCCACTTTAATCAGTGCCTAACACAGCTATTTTGTCATTCGAACTTAAAAAACCCCCAAAAACTAACAGTTTTCTTATCTTTTTACTGATCTGAAGTATAGTACCTTCATTTTAAATTCATCCAGGTTCAATTACTAAACATACAATCGTAATTTAATTTAAATCAAACAATGAGTGCAAAATATCAGAAAAACCCTAAAAAAATTCTAGAGCAAATTACATACTGTTATTTGTGCAAACTCCACCGTGCTCTGAGAAATCTAATTTAGCCTTAATGCGAATGTCTGTGATTGCTGATGTTGTATCCACCTTATTCCAACACCCCATGACGCTTTGCACAAATTATGGGAGTAATTTCCGTTAAACTGTAAACAGTCAGTGATAGACACTATGATCTTTTTAAACTGGGTACAATAAGATGACATTATTCTACTCACCCTTCAACCAATGAACAATAAATGGACATTTAAAAGTGTGAAAGCATCAACAACGTAATTTCAACAAGCCATGTAAAGGTGTGATTTTTTCCACAGCAATAACGGATGGGTTGAACATATGCTATAGTGATATATATATGCATTATGTAATACATTGCCTTAATAAAAAAGGTCATGAACTTCAGCATTGTGTGATACCTGTGAAACAAACCTGGAAAGAGACGTGAGGCTTTGAGGAGATTCTTTGTGCATTCCAGTGAATTATTAATGGGATGTATTGTAAATTATATAGAGAGAACAGACCACAAATGTACAGTATATGCTGTCCTTTTTCATACTATTACAGCAGTATGCAAAGAGACAAAATAAAATATTCTGGAGGATAGAACGCAGCTGCTGAAAAGAGCTCTTGCCATAGATATTTTTGTTATAACATATTACAATACCAAGCGTTATGTCATTCTCATGATGTCTGAAAATAAAACATGAAAGAAATTGACAGCTGATTCAGTCAAGCTGACAGATAAGCTTTAATTGTAGGGCAACCATATGATTTGAAACTATAAGTTTCAGTTTTTTTGAATGGAAGTTCACCAAACCGGAAGTGGAACCCGTAATTTGAAATGCAGAAGGCTAGTCAGGAATAAGGCTAGTCAATGATCCTCACACTTCATGTTTTTGACCTCCCTGAGCTGTTGTTTGTGCCCCAATCTTATGCACCAAAAGCATGCTTTTGCAGTGTTTTTTTTATATTTGAATTAACCCTAATTATCAAACTAATAATGTAATAATATGTTGTCAGTGGCCTACAAATGAACTGGCCTGATTAGCTGCTTCAGATGTGTTTGAGTAAGGGTTGGGAATAAACTCTTAAGCACAGTGAGTCTGCAATAAAAGGGTTAACTGATCAAGGCTGTAAAACTCTCTCTGTCTCTCTGTCTCTCACTTTCACTCACACACACAGACACAGACACACACACACACACACACACACACACACACACCTACACACACACACACACACACACAGACACACACACACAGAGGGAGGGGGTAGGGGGACTGAGACCCTACGTCTAAGAGAGCTTAAGTGTGTGCGTAAGAATGTTTGAAAAATCCACATTTAAACCAACATATCTGACTTCCTGTTGGTCAGAGCTAATGACTGTAAATGAGAAAGTTGTCCAGTTTAATGAGAACAATAAGTGTACCGAGTTTGGTGACTGTAGGTTAAACTAAACCCCCCACTTTTGTCAAAATGTGGCGCTGCAGAGCCCCTGCTCCCCGCCCAATTCTAAGGCTTTGTCCATATCTACTGTATGACAATAATGATATGTGTGTCTAGTTTCATCCAATTTGAAGCATGTTAAGGGCTTCAAAAACGCCCAAGAATATTATAAAAGTTTGTCGTGTTGCCAAGGCAACTATGTTTGAGATATCACAATTCTTTTCAAAGGTCTACATCTGCCATGTTTTGACATTATTGTGGTGAAGTTTGAAGCAAATCGGATAAAAATAAAATGGTGATCTCAAAGCATTTTGAAATGTGACACACTTCCTGCTGCCAGTTGGTGGCGCTATGACTTTGACTCACAATAGTCACATCCATGTGATCGGACTACTACAACCAACACACTTGTGAAGTTTCATAAAGATCAATCAATGTATGCAGAAGTTATAACACACTTCCTGTTTCCCTTTTCTCACCATAAATTTGTTGCCTCGCCACGGCCAAACCGTTCGAGATATCAAAAATCCGCTGGCAATTTTTCATCACTGATGTCTTGACTTCATGCTGACCCAGTTTGGTGGCGATCGGATTAATCGTCTAGGAGGAGTATATCAAATTCCAGAGCATGCGTTTTTCAAACAACCCATAATAGCTCACTTCCTGTTGAGGTGACGTATAACTTAGAGCACGAAAGTTATCGAAAGAGGTCTATATGTGTACCGAGTTTTATACTTGTATGTACAAGCGTGTTTGATATATGGACCATGTTTTCGGACCCCATTCAAGGGGGCGCTGTCGAGCCCCCCTGCCACGCCCAGGTACCAGCTTCTGTCCGGCTGTAATGGCCACGGGTTCTGACCCGTGTGCAAAATTTCAAGAGTTTTTGAGCATGTTAAGGGCCCCAAAAAAACCCAAAACCTAAAAAAAAAATAAAAATAATAATAATAAATATAGCTGCAAGCAGCAATTATGGGGCCAAGCACAAAAACGGCACAAGAAACCAGCCAACACGGCTGGGAGCATCAGACCAACTGCAACAGTGAACAATTAAAGACGTATTAAGATCATTTTAGGCATAAGAGCTGAAAAATTATCAAAAATGAGGATTTACTGGTTCATAACTTTCGACCAATAGGTGGCGCTGTGTCCAAATTGTTGTGGTATGGTCAGAGTGAGGTGACAATGACACTTCCAAAGTTTGGTGTCAATATGTCAAAGCACTGAAGAGATACAGCTTCAAGAGTCATTTTTGAATCATGCCTCAAATTCTTTGCTCTGGTATACAAAAACGGTTTGACATATGGACTTGAAATCCATAACTTTTTGTCGGCATGGTCTGAAGATGACACGGTTCAATTTTGGTGAAAATCGGAGCAACGGTCTAGGAGGAGTTCGAAAAAGTAGGTTTTTAAAGAAAAACAATATGGCGGACAGGACGTTTAGCTGACTATGGCAAATTTGATATCTATGTTCTCAGCATAACCCAAGGAATCTACAGAGACCCGTTTCATTACAATTGGTTAATATAGACAAAAGTTATTAGCATTTTTGTAAATTTTGTTATAACTTTTGACCACGAGGTGGCGCTGGTCCGAAACTTCTCAGGCTCCTTCAGGGCATTGTCCTGATGACCCATACCAAATTTATGAATTTTGGTCAAACTCATCAGAAGTTATGAGCAAAATAACAATTTTTCATATCTCCACTCCAGTAGGTGGCGCTGCACCGAAACACTGTATAATGCCTCAGGTCATGCTTGTGATGACATGTACCAAGTTTGGTCTAAATATGTCAAAGCATTGTAGAGATACAGCTTCAAGGGTAATTTTTGCATCACATCTCAAATTCTTTGCTCCGGTATACGAAAACGGTTTGACTTATCGACTTGAAATCCATAACTTTTTGTCGGCATGGTCTGAAGATGACACGGTTCAATTTTGGTGAAAATTGGAGCAACGGTCTAGGAGGAGTTCGAAAAAGTAGGTTTTTGAAGAAAAACAATATGGCGGACAGGAAGTTTAGCTGACTATAGCAAATGTGATATCTATGTTCTCAGCATGACCCAAGGAATCTACTGAGACCAGTTTCATTACAATTGGTGAATACAGTCAAAAGTTATTAGCATTTTTGTAAATTTTGTTATAACTTTTGACCACAAGGTGGCGCTGTGCCGAAACTTCTCAGGCTCCTTCAGGGCATTGTGCTGATGACCCATACCAAGTTTTGTAAAGATACGTTAATGCGTTCGTAAAATACAGCATTTTAGCACAAAATTCAAAATGGCCGACGGCCAAAATGGCCGATATGGGAAAATTGGATATCATTCGACTCGGCATGATTCCCCGAATCCAACGAGACCAAATTTATGATTTTTGGACAAACCCATCAGAAGTTATAAGCAAAAATACCAATTTTTCATATCTCCGCACCAGTAGGTGGCGCTGCGCCGAAACACTGCATGGTACCTCAGGTCATGCTTGTGATGACATATACCAAGTTTGGTCTGAATACGATAAAGCGTTGCGGAGATACAGCCTTACTTCTGTTTTCGCAAGCACTACGTACAATTCGTTCGTGAGTTTTTCGAAAACGGTTTGAGGAATCAACTTGAATTCCATAACTTTTTGTCAGCATGGTCTGAAGATGATCTGATTCAATTTTCATGAAAATCGGAGTAACGGCCTAGGAGGAGTTCGAAAAAGTAAGTTTTTCAGAAAATTCAAAATGGCGGAAAAATTTTCATGACGGAAAATGACGTCATAGGGTGCGATCGATTCGTCTTGACCCAAGGAATCAGAGGAAAAAAGAATTTTGTTTCTAGCCCTTATGGTTCAAAAGTTATTAACATAAACATAAGTGCAACTTTGGACAGCTGGTGGCGCTAGAGGGATTGAGATAGAGACTCCAAATTTGCTGTGGACAAAGGTCAGACTGTCCTCTAACTGTGTGCCAAATTTCACAACTTTCCCGCAAGCGGTTCTATGGGTTGCCATAGACTTCAAGAGCGGAAGAAGAAGAAGAAGAATAATAATAATAAAAAAAAAAAAAAAAAAAAAGAACGCCAACAATAACAATAGGTGCCTCCGCACCTTCGGTGCTTGGCCCCTAAATATAGTTGTGAGTAGCGATGACGGGCCAAAGCCCGGTGGCATCACCACCCCGGTGGCTTCAGGTCAACTGTGCACGGCGGGCAATGGGCATTTTAAACGGTTAAAGTACTATTTCAATTTCACACCACATTTACTGCAGCGGCTGATGCTCCAATGATGACAAACCACAAAATCCACATGCATGAGATCGTTTAAATTGAGATGACTTTCTTGTCACAGAATGTTATAAATCAATTTTAAATGAGTGCAGAATATCATCATAATCTGAAATGTCTGAGTTTTTTCTCCTTGCAAGTTCAGACTGCATGATTTTAGCCCTGATTTTAGCTCACCGACAGGTTTTGTGAAATCGCAGACAAATGCCTGAAATCACAGGCAAATCAGTGCTCTGTTACTTGAGTGCTCTGTTACAGCTAGGGCTGTCACAAAAATTAAATAATCATCTCACCGCGATTGTTTGACCTCATCGCGGTGATTTCAGATCACCGCAAAGTCCGCGATGATGCACACATCTCTCTCTAATAGCATCCTATACTTCCCTGTATAAATTTGGAATTGCTGTTTTTGACATGTAAATTTTACCTGGAAGGTCATATTGCTTGTCGAAGTTTTGCAGCAATTCTTTAAATGCTGATTTTTTCGACTTTATTGAATGGCTGCATTTCCATTTTGTATCGCGTTAAACTCTCAGTCAAAGAGCGCCATCTGAAACTGTCTCGTTTATACTTAGTTGATCGCTCAAAAGCCTGCGTTATAGGCAATTGACGAGACTGATGCGTGGATGTCTTCGTGATTGCAGCGAATTCTGTGGAGTGATGTGTCTTCAGGCGAGTCCATAAGTTTGTGGTGTTAGCGCTTTTCACGGATATTTCTCTTTTACACATACAACATATTGCCTTCTCAATGTCCTTTGGTTGCCTTTTGTTATCTGGTTTGAAACCAAATTACTTCCAGATCGGTGCCGTCATATTCGGCTTTAAAACTAGATCCATTTTACCCGTGGATATACAACTCTGATGATACTGACGTCAGAGCACTGTATTGCGTGCAGCCAGAGTGGTGGATGTAGGGAGGCTACAGGTGCTGCAGCGCCCTCTTGTGTTTTTTAGAGAGAGATGAAATTCGTATTGCAAGCTTCTTGTGGGCTATCGTTTTTAATAATAAACCCAGTCTCACATGAGAACTCTGGTCGTGCATGCAGGATATCGCATTTTTTCCTTGTCACATCTCCCGTGTGTTTGGTTGTGAAACGTAGTTTGCATGTCAGACAGAGTCGTCCGCGATTCTTCCTATTGTAAATTCATGCAGTGTGATACCTTCTGTCACGATCCATCGTGCAGTTTGAACACAGCAGCGACTGAATGCTGGCCAAGATAGTCATGCAGTATGAAAAGAACAGTGACCTGACTACTTTGAAAATCGTGCAGCCTGAACTTGGCTTCAGACAACCCCTATAAAAATTCTAGACCAAATTACATACTGTTATTTGTGCAAACTCCACAGTGCTCTAAAAAAAATAATCCAGCCTTAATGTGAATAACTGCGATTGCTGATGTTGTATAATCCTCACACTTCTCTTCATGTGTTTTTTGACGTCCCTGAGCTGTTGTCTGTGCACCAATCTTATGCACCAAAACCATGCTTTCATTTAATTTTAATATGTGTGATAGAGGATAAAAAATAAAGTGAAAAAATTAATAAATAGAGCCAAATCACAGAACCTGCAAAGACAATTTGGTAACACTTTACATTAAGGTTCCCTTTGTAAAGGGTTCATAAAGGTGTTTGTTAATGAGTAATAAGTCATTTACAAATGCATTATAAATCATTAATAATGCAGTTATAACTGCATGAATAAAAAGGCGACTTTAATGCAATACCTGCCAAATAGTGAGCCGTTTTTAACTCACATGTTATAAATGCTTAATAAATGTATTTATTAACATATTTAACTCAAAACCAGATTTCTGGTTTATTTTATGATGCAGCAAAAATTGACTATCATAATTAGACTGAAGGTTGTTGTATTTGTGCTTTCTTATTAATATCTCATGACTGCCACTTGTCTTACTATGTTGCTTACCAGAAGTTTTTGTCTTACCCATGATACTCTCCAAAAAGGTCATGATGCCTCTCCACAGCAGTGTATAAAAACAAAATGATTGTTTTTTAAAGACAAAATTCCAACTTTATTTTGAAAATAAAACAAAAGATAATAACCATAACTTGATTAGATATTAAAGTCTGCGTGAACCAGAAGTTGCAAACGACTCTTCTCCAGTGTTGTGACGTATTTCCAAGTGAAACAGAATATTGAATAGAGGGCAGAGTTTTACTTTAGTGCTCCTCCTTTCCATCTCTCGCACTCCTCCTCTCCATATCTCACTCATAGCAGACGAACGGTTGCAGAAGAGTGGTTTACACGTTTTCAACCCAAGCCGTCAAACTGATGTTATCAGAGAAGGAACGCCATTCCAGACCAGAAGTAACTTTTCAGATTTTGATTAAAGATTACTGCGGCAAACAAGTTTTTTCTGTGTTTTAACTTGCACGGATTCATTGTTCACCACAAGACCAGTAATATGACCAGTAATAATAATAATGTAAAGTGAAAACCTGTGAACCATTTATTAATGAGTTATGAACATTAACAACCTATGAAAAGGAACCTTAATGTAAAGTGGAAACCTGTTAATCATTTATTAATGTAAAGTGAAAACCTGTGAACCATTTATTAATGAGTTATGAACATTAACAACCTATGAAAAGGAACCTTAATGTAAAGTGGAAACCTGTTAATCATTTATTAATGTAAAGTGAAAACCTGTGAACCATTTATTAATGAGTTATGAACATTAACAACCTATGAAAAGGAACCTTAATGTAAAGTGGAAACCTGTTAATCATTTATTAATGTAAAGTGAAAACCTGTGAACCATTTATTAATGAGTTATGAACATTAACAACCTATGAAAAGGAACCTTAATGTAAAGTGGAAACCTGTTAATCATTTATTAATGTAAAGTGAAAACCTGTGAACCATTTATTAATGAGTTATGAACATTAACAACCTATGAAAGGGAACCTTAATGTAAAGTGAAAACCTGTGAACCATTTATTAATGAGTTATGAACATTAACAACCTATGAAAAGGAAACTTAATGTAAAGTGAAAACCTGTGAACCATTTATTAACGAGTTATGAACTTTAACAACCTATGAAAAGGAACCTTAATGTAAAGTGAAAACCTGTGAACCATTTATTAATGAGTTATGAACATTATTAACCTGTGAAAGTGAACCTTAATGTAGTGTGCATCCTGTTTATTAAAGCAGACGCAAATCTCTTTTGTTTTTTTTCCTGGTGACATATTTTATTGTTGAAATATTAATAAGCAATTAATAATTATTCTTGATATCATGATAAAGGATACTGTAACTTTGTGGGAGTGCCAGAGCGGTTATTTATTTAATATAAAAAGCTAACACCGCGAATAAACATATAATATACAAACTAACACAGCGATTATAATATAAACACTTGAAAAACATAGTCTGCAATGTCACTTCAGTTAGCTTACCCATCAAATCAGTAACTTTAAACACAAATTTTACTTTAGAGCATGCCCTGGTAACTGCATGACTTCTTCTCATGATAGTGGCAAGGCTTTATTGGATGCTCACTAGCGCCAACTCCTGTCACACGCCAGAACACGCATGCTTAGTGATGTAACCCTGAAAGAGTATATAAGTATACAGAGTATATAAGTTTATAAAGAGTATATATAAAGAGTATATATTAGTATAGCCTAATATATTATTTTCATGTCTAGTTTTCTATAACTTTCTTCATAATAAAAAAAAATGCTTCATCTGAATCCTGCTCCCTGACTGCTCTTTACACCAAATGTGACAATAATGTATAATGAGCAATGCATTCTTCTTCTATTTATAATAATAATAATAATAATTATTATTATTATTATTATTATTATTATTATACGCAGTAGTAGTAGGCTATATACTTTATTATTCTCTTTCGGGTTCTCATCACTATGCGTGTTGATTCTGGCGTGTGACAGGAGTTGGCGCTAGTGAGCATTCAATAAAGCCTTGCCACTTTTGAGAAGAAGTTACACAGTACTGTTCCAACATGCGTTGAAGTGAATTTGTGTTTACTGATTTGATGGGTAAGCTAACTGAGGTGAAATCGCAGACTTTGTTTTTCTAGTGTTTATATTATATTAGTAATCGCTGTGTTAGTTTGTAGTTATCTTAAACAAATAACCGCTCCGGCGCACCCGCGCATGTACTGTACGGATGACCAAAGCCAAATAACGTACTCAAGTTACAGTGGCCTTTATCATATCAGAAATATCTATTAAATGCATATTAATATGCTGCTAATGTTCTGTAATGGTGCATTAGGTCATTGATTTAATGATTTACACAACTGTTAATTAAAAAAAATACATTATTTAGGTGCCTTTATTCAGCTTGTATCAAATATGTTTGGCTTATAGGTGTGATGTTTATTATCTTTTCTGAATACTTGATTGTTTCTCTGAATGTTTTAATTTAAGTTTACCTGCATAAGCCACTTTTCATGAGAAGTCATGCTCTGTAACTTTGTGCTGTAAAAGATTTTTTATTTTTTTCAAGTTTAAAGTTGTGTTTACTGAGACATTCATCAAAAATAAAATATTTCATCTGAAAAAGATATTATCTTCTGTGTACATTAATAAATACATGATTAACGTGTGTTCACACTACATTAAGGTTCACTTTAATAGGTAATTAATGTTTATAACCAACCTGGTCTCATAGGAGAGACGTACCAGTGGGCACGTTTTCGCGAGACACAAAATTACGTACCGACGAGTACGTCTCGCTGCAGTTTCCGACAGAAACGAACGCTAGAGGCCGCTAAAACGTCGATAAGCGCTTTTGCTCGTTTTCACGCACGGTTTCGACGCCGGCCGGGGTTGGATTATGGATTCGTAAAGACTCGTTTCGCTTTTTTTGGCCTTGACCAAGCTTGCTCGGTAGCTCGGCCGATACGGAGTTGGACTTATGGCGAGGAGTCGACTCCCCCTACCTGGGTACGAATCCCGTGAAAGGCGACTGACTGGGGCAAAAAAAAAAAAAAAAAAAAAGAGCTCAAAGAGAGATCTAAACGAGCTGAAAAACGGACGCTTCTTACGTCACGTTTGCTTTTGTTAACACTATCGGGTAGGTTTAGGCGTAGCGTCGGTGGGAAGTTATTTTAAAACGCAACGGAGCGCAAATGTCAAATCGAGAACCGCGGCGATTCGTCTAAAAAGCAAGGTCATAAAAACGTACCGCATTCACCCTATTATCTGCTCCGGAAAAAAACAAAAAAAACAACAAAAAAAAAAAACACGCTTTTGGCGCCGCTCAGTGGACATTTCAGAGCGAAACTGCAGCGATATGTACTCACTGGTACGTATTTCGCGACTCGCGAAAACGTGCCCACGGGTACGTTTTCGTCATGAGACCAGGTTGTTTATAACTCATTAAATGAGTTCCACTTTACATTAAGGTTCCTTTTCATAGGTTGTTAATGTTCATAACTCATTAATAAATGGTTAACAGGTTTTCACTTTACATTAAGGTTCCTTTTCATAGGTTGTTAAAGTTCATAACTCATTAATAAATGGTTAACAGGTTTCCACTTTGCATTAAGGTTCCTTTTCATAGGTTGTTAATGTTCATAACTCATTAATAAATGGTTCACAGGTTTTCACTCTACATTAAGGTTCCTTTTCATAGGTTGTTAATGTTCATAACTCATTAATAAATGGTTCACAGGTTTTCACTTTACATTAATAAATGGTTAACAGGTTTTCACTTTACATTAATGTTCCTTTTCATAGGTTGTTAAAGTTCATAACTCATTAATAAATGGTTAACAGGTTTCCACTTTACATTAAGGTTCCTTTTCATAGGTTGTTAATGTTCATAACTCATTAATAAATGGTTCACAGGTTTTCACTTTACATAAAGGTTCCTTTTCATAGGTTGTTAATGTTCATAACTCATTAATAAATGGTTAACAGGTTTCCACTTTACATTAATGTTCCTTTTCATAGGTTGTTAATGTTCATAACTCATTAATAAATGGTTCACAGGTTTTCACTTTACATAAAGGTTCCTTTTCATAGGTTGTTAATGTTCATAACTCATTAATAAATGGTTCACAGGTTTTCACTTTACATTATTATTATTACTGGTCATATTACTGGTCTTGTGGTGAACAATGAATCCGTGCAAGTTAAAACACAGAAAAAACTTGTTTGCCGCAGTAATCTTTAATCAAAATCTGAAAAGTTACTTCTGGTCTGGAATGGCGTTCCTTCTCTGATAACGTCAGTTTGACGGCTTGGGTTGAAAACGTGTAAACCACTCTTCTGCAACCGTTCGTCTGCTATGAGTGAGATATGGAGAGGAGGAGTGCGAGAGATGGAAAGGAGGAGCACTAAAGTAAAACTCTGCCCTCTATTCAATATTCTGTTTCACTTGGAAATACGTCACAACACTGGAGAAGAGTCGTTTGCAACTTCCGGTTCACGCAGACTTTAATATCTAATCAAGTTATGGTTATTATCTTTTGTTTTATTTTCAAAATAAAGTTGGAATTTTGTCTTTAAAAAACAATCATTTTGTTTTTATACACTGCTGTGGAGAGGCATCATGACCTTTTTGGAGAGTATCATGGGTAAGACAAAAACTTCTGGTAAGCAACATAGTAAGACAAGTGGCAGTCATGAGATATTAATAAGAAAGCACAAATACAACAACCTTCAGTCTAATTATGATAGTCAATTTTTGCTGCATCATAAAATAAACCAGAAATCTGGTTTTGAGTTAAATATGTTAATAAATACATTTATTAAGCATTTATAACATGTGAGTTAAAAACGGCTCACTATTTGGCAGGTATTGCATTAAAGTCGCCTTTTTATTCATGCAGTTATAACTGCATTATTAATGATTTATAATGCATTTGTAAATGACTTATTACTCATTACCTAACACCTTTATAAACCCTTTACAAAGGGAACCTTAATGTAAAGTGTTACCGACAATTTTAATGTCAGTCTCAGGTAATAATAAGGTTCATGTCTTACACACACACACAAACACACCCACCCACCCGAATGTATGGGGGAGGAGAGAAAGAGAGAGAGAGAGACTGAGACAGATTGAGAAGATCATTTAAAAAACAAAACAAAAAAAATCTTAATTGTGACAAAGTAGTCTGTGATAATTTTTTTAAATATACCTGCACAAACAGTATAATTAAAACAAATTATTTTTTCTATATATATATATATATATATATATATATATATATATATATATATATATATATATCAAAATGATAATATATGCTTGATTTATCCAACCCTGTTTTAAAAATAGGTATATGCTGCCCTCTAGTTGTTACTCTATGTAAGACATTAATTATATTTGATTGAAAAATGGATTAATCTGCCTATTTTTAATTACACATGCTTTTTGAACTGGAAAAAAATGAATAAAATGTGTTTATTTCAAACATCTATATTATTCTATATATAATTTAATTGTGTATAGTGTTTTTTTTAATAGAGAATATGAGTCATTCCGTTTACCTTTTTTTACATTACTTCAGTCTATTACCATGGCAAGACGGATCGAGATATCCATTATCCGTTCTCAATTTAACATCTTCAATGTCTTAGCAACATGTAAAAAATGTTTGGTCTGAATTGAATAAACTCCCTAGAAGTAGTAGTTTAAAATTCAGAGCCTGTTTTGTCAAAAAATCCACATTCAAACCAAAATAGCAGACTTCCTGTTGGTCGGAGCTAATGACTGTAAATTAGAAAATTGTCCGGCTTAATGAGAACAATAAGTGTACCGAGTTTGGTGACTGTAGGATAAACTAACCCCCCCACTTTTGTCAAAAGGTGGCGCTATAGAGGCCCTGCTCCCCGCCCGTTTCTACGGTTTTGCCCATGTCTGCTGGTTGATATCTCTGATGTGTGCATTGAGTTTCATGCAATTTGAAGCATGATAAGAGTCTCAAAAGCTTCCAAAACTAATATTAAAGTTTGATGCGTTGCCATGGCAACAGTGTTTGTGATATCACTATTCTTTTCAAAGGTCTACATTCACCATGTCTTAACATTATTCTGGTGAAGTTTGAAGCAAATCGGATAAAAATAAGATGGTGATCTCAAAGCATTTTGAAAGTGACACACTTCTTGCTATCAGTTGGTGGCGCTATAACTTTGACTCACAATAGTCACATCCATGTGATCGGACTACTACAACCAACACACTCGTGAAGTTTCATAAAGATCAATCAATGTATGCAGAAGTTATAACACACTTCCTGTTCCCCTTTTCTTGCCATAAATTCGTTGCCTCGCCACGGCCAAACCGTTTGAGATATCAAAAATCCGCTGGCAATTTTTCATCATCAATGTCTTGACTTCATGCTGACCGAGTTTGGTGGTGATCGGATTAATCGCCTAGGAGGAGTATATCAAATTCCAGTGCATGCATTTTTCAAACAACCCATAATAGCTGACTTCCTGTTGAGGTGACGTATAACTTTGAGTACGAAAGTTGTTCAGCCTGATGAGGTCTATATGTGTACCGAGTTTTAGACTTATATGTGCAAGTGTGTTTGATATATGGACCAAGTTTTCGGGCCCAATTCAAGGGGGCGCTGTCGAGCCCCCCTGCCACGCCCGGGTACCAGCTTCTCTCCGGCTGTAATGGCCGCGGGTTTTGACCCGTGTACAAAATTTCAAGAGTTTTTGAACATGTTAAGGGCCCCAAAAAACCCAAAAACCTAAAAAAAATAAATAAATAAATAATAAATATAGCTGCGAGCAGCGATGACGGGCCAAAGCCCGGTGGCACTGTCACCCCTGTGGCTTCAGGGCAACTGTGCATAGCGGGCAATGGGCATTTAAAACAGTTAAGCATAAAAGGACTGTCAAATTCACTCCACATTTACTGCACTACAAGGTAGCACTATAGAGCCCCTCCTCCCTGCCCGTTTCTAAGGCTTTGCCCATGTTGCCCATGGCTTTGCCCTGGCTAACAATCCTGATGTGTGTGTGGAGTTTCAAACAATTTGAAGCATGCTAAGAGTCTCAAAAGCATTCAAAACCAATATAAAAGTTTGATGCGGGTAAGGCAAGGCAACTGTGTTTGTTGCCAAGGCAACTGTGTTTGAGATATCACAATTCTTTTCAAAGGCCTACATCTGACATGTTTTGACATTATTTAAATGAAGTTTGAAGCAAATAGGGTAAACATAAGATGGTGATCTCAAAGCATGCTGAAAGTAACACATTTCCTGCTGCCAGTTGGTGGCGCCTATAACTTTGACTCACAATAGTCACATCTATGTGATCAGCCTTGTAGAACGAAGACACAGCCGAAGATTCATCAAAATTAATTAATGTATGCAGAAGTTATAACACTTTGTTTCCCTTTTCTTGCTATTAATTCGTTGCCTCGCCACGGCCAAACCATTTGAGATATCCAAAATCCGTTTGCAATTAAACAACTTCAATGTGTTAGCAACAAGTTAAAAAAAGCTTGGTGTAAATTGGATAAACCCTGTAGGAGTAGTAGTATAAAATTCATAGCCTGTTTTTTCAAAAAATTAACATTCAAACAAAAATAGCCGACTTCCTGTTGGTCGGAGCTAATGAATGTAAATTAGAAAATTGTCCGGCTTGATGAGAACAATATGTGTACCGAGTTTGGTGACTGTAGGAAAAACTAACCCCCCCACTTTTGTCAAAAGGTGGCGCTACTGAGCCCCTCCACCACGCCCATTTCTATGGCTTTGTCCATGTCTACTGGTTGACAATATTGATGTGTGTGTCGAGTTTCATGCAATTTGAAGCATGTTAAGAGCCTCAAAAACACTCAAGAATATTATTACAGTTTGACCTGTTGCCATGGCAACAATATTTCAAATATCAAAAATCCTGTCATAGGTCTACATCTGCTGTGTATTGACTTTACACTGATGAAGTTTGAAGCAAATCAGGTAAAAATAAGAGGGTGATCTCAAAGCATTTCAAAAAGTGATACACTTCCTGCTGCCAGTTGGTGGCGCTATAACTTTGACTCACAATAGTCACATCCATGTGATCAGACTACTACAACCAACACACTCGTGAAGTTTCATAAAGATCAATATATGTATGCAGACGTTATAACACATTTCCTGTTTCCTTTTTCTCGCCATAAATTCGTTGCCTCGCCACGGCCAAACCGTTCGAGATATCAAAAATCCGCTGGCAATTTTTAATCATCAATGTCTTGTCTTCATGCTGACTGAGTTTGGTGGCGATCGGATTAATTGTCTAGGAGGAGTATATCAAATTCCAGAGCATGCGTTTTTCAAACAACCCGTAATAACTGACTTCCTGTTGAGGTGGCGTTTAACTTAGAGTACGAAAGTTGTTCGGCCCGATGAGGTCTATATGTGTACCGAGCTTTATACTTGTATGTGCAAGCGTGTTTGATATATAGACCAAAATTTCGGACCCCATTCAAGGGGGCGCTGTCGAGCCCCCCTGCCACGCCCGGGTACCAGCTTCTGTCCGGCTGTAATGGCCGCGGGTTCTGACCCGTGTGCAAAATTTCAAGAGTTTTTGAGCATGTCAAGGGCCCCAAAAACCCCCAAAACATAGAAAAAAATAATAATAATAATAATTCTAAAGAAAACAAAAGGGCCTTCAGCCCCTTGGGCTTTGGCCCTAATAATAATAATCCTAAAGAAAACAATAGGGCCTTCAGCCCCTTGGGCTTTGGCCCTAATAATAATAAATATAGCTGCGAGCAGCGATGACGGGCCAAAGCCGGTGGCACCACCACCACGGTGGCTTCAGGTCAACTGTGCACGACGGGCAATGGCCATTTAAAACGCTTAAACATAAAAGGACTATATCAATTTCACACCACATTTACTGCAGCGGCTGATGCTGCTATGATGACAAATCACATGCATGAGATCGTTTAAAGGTTTTGTGAAATCACAGGCAAATCGGTGCCTGTTCACGCGAGTGACAATCACGCAGTGTTCATGAGCAAAGACGCGATCTGAGAGAATCGGCAACGAGTCGCTGACGCCTGTGAGATATTTGGCACACTAAATATCTGGACCTGTCGGCGATTCAAAATCCTGCTGTGTGAAAAGTGTTCTGACTGAAAACTACATCGGCAATGGGTGACAGCCAATGAGAGAGCAAGATACAGAGCAGCAGGGAGTTATAGACCACAATATCAGCAAGCATAGCTTTGTAAATATAAACATTACTATTCTATCAAACAGAAACAAAGCACAAACATTTTCTTGATCATCTGCAACAGCAGCACATTGAAAAGTTATGTATTTACCTCCAACTCTCGATGCAGAACACACAATCCACAGTCTCCCCAACCCTTTCCTCCTCCATATTCATCTTTTCTTTTTCTTGTTTTCACTGCAAATCAGCGCACAGGCAATTCGTATTGCAAGCTTCTTGCGGGCTACCATTTTTAATAATAAACCCAGTCTCACGTGAGAACTCTTGCACGCATGATATCACGTTGTTTCCTTGTCACATCTCCCGTGTGTTTGGTTGTGAAACATAGTTTGTGTGCCAGACAGAGTTGTCTGCCAAATAGAGCCAAATCTCAGAACCTGCCAAGACAATTTTAATGTCAGTCTCAGGTAATAATAAGGTACATGTATAGATTTTTCTGCTCACTTATGCAAGTTTTATTTTAAACAGAAACTTTTATAATCATGTGAAATTTTACTGAAACAGGGGTTTTTAATAAATTTAAATCATGTCAATAAATAATGAATTTAAAAATTTGGTAACACTTTATAATAACTGCACACTGTGAAGCATTAGTTAAGTATTAGTAAATAGTCAATTTTATCATTTATAAAGCATTGATAGACATTAGTAAGCAGTTTATAAATATAGCTATAAATGCTTTGTTCTTGATTTATAAGCATATCTTTAATGTGTTTAATAATTGTATTTTCATACTTTATTAATGATCAATTTTTCATTTCTAAAATTAAGTATTACATTATTTACAAACCAGCTGCATAATCCTCACACTTCTCTTCATGTGTTTTTTGACCTCCCTGAGCTGTTATTTGTGCACCAGTCTTATGCACCAAAAGCATGTTTCATTTAATTTCAATATATGTGGTATACAATGAAAAAAATAAATAAATAAATAAATGGAACCAAATCACAGAACCTGCAAAGACAATTTTAATGTCAGTCTCAGGAAATAGTAAGCTACATGTCTAGATTTTCCTGCTCACTTATGCAAGTTTATTTTAAACAGCCACTTTTATAATCATGTGAAATTTTATTTTAATAAATTTGAATTATATAAATAAATAATTAATTAAAAAATAATTTTAGAAAATTATTTAGAAAACTATTCCTGTACCAATAGGGATATAGTGTTATAGTTCAATTTCAAATGAGTGTGAAGTTATCATTTGCAGTGTGTTCTTATGTTTTAATTAACCTAATTATAAAACTAATAATGTAATACTATGTTGTCAGTGGCCTACAAATGCACTGGCTTGATTAGCTGCTTCAGGTGTGTTTGAGTCTGAGAATGAAATGAGTCTGCAAAAAAAGGTTAAATAACTGATCAGGGATGTAAAACTCTCTCTCTCTCTCTCTCATTCAAACACACACACACTGGTGTGAGGTGTCAGGGGGAGAGGAGGGGGGAATGTGAGTTGCACATAGAGAGAGTGCCTATGCCTATGTGTGTGTGTTAAAAATCCACATTCAAACAAAAATATCTGACTTCCTGTTGGTCTGAGCTAATGACTGTAAAATAGAAAGTTATCAGTCTTGATGAGATCAATATGTATGCCGAGTTTGGTGACTGTAGATTAAACTAACCCCCCGACTTTTGTCAAAAGGTGGCGCTATATAGGCCCTGCTCTCTGCCCGTTACTAAGGCTTTGCCCATGTCTACTGTATGACAATATTGATGTGTGTGTCGAGTTTCATCCAAATTGAAGCATGTTAAGAGCCTCAAAAAATCCCAAGAATATTATGAAAGTTTGACGTGTTGCAATGGCAACAATATTTAAGATATGACAAATGCAGTAACAGGTCTACATCTGCCATGTTTTGACATTATTGTGATGAAGTTTGAAGCAAATCGGGTGAAAATAAGAGGGTGATCTCAAAGCATTTTGAAAGTGACACTTCCTGCTGCCAGTTGGTGGCGCTATAAGTTTGATTCACAATAGTCACATCCATGTGATCAGACTCCTATAACGAACACACCGCTGAAGTTTCATAAACTTCAATTAATGTATGTAGACGTTATAACACATTTCGTGTTTCCCTTTTCTCGCCATAAATTCGTTGCTTCGCCACGGCCAAACTGTTCAAGATATAGGCATTTAAAATGGTTAAACATCAAAGGACTATGTCAAATTCACTCCACATTTACTGCACTACAAGGTGCCGCTATAGAGCCCCTCCTCCCTGCCCATTTTCAAAGGATTACATGTGCCAAGTTTTAACATTATTCTGATGAATTTTGAAGCAAATCAGGTAAAAATAAGAGGGTGATCTCAATGTATGCTGAAAGTGACACATTTTCTGCTTCCAGTTGGTGGCGCTATGACTTTGAATCACAATAGTCACATCCATGTGATCAGCCTTGTACAACGAAGACACAGCCGAAGTTTCATCAAAATCAATTAATGTATGCAGAAGTTATAATACTTTGTTTCCTTTTCTTGCCATAAATTTGTTGCCTCGCCACGGCCAAACCGTTTGAGATATCCAAAATCCGTTTGCAATTAAACAACTTCAATGTGTTAGCAACAAGTTAAAAACAGCTTGGTGCAAATTGGATAAACCCTGTAGGAGTAGTAGTATAAAATTCATAGCCTGTTTTTAAAAAAAATTAACATTCAAACAAAAATAGCCGACTTCCTGTTGGTCGGAGCTAATGAATGTAAATTAGAAAATTGTCCGGCTTGATGAGAACAATATGTGTGCAGAGTTTGGTGACTGTAGAAAAAACTAACCCCCCCACTTTTGTCAAAAGGTGGCGCTACTGAGCCCCTCCACCACGCCCATTTCTATGGCTTTGTCCATGTCTACTGGTTGACAATATTGATGTGTGTGTCGAGTTTCATGCAATTTGAAGCATGTTAAGAGCCTCAAAAACACTCAAGAATATTATTACAGTTTGACCTGTTGCCATGGCAACAATATTTCAAATATCAAAAATCCTGTCATAGGTCTACATCTGCTGTGTATTGACATTACACTGATGAAGTTTGAAGCAAATCAGGTAAAAATAAGAGGGTGATCTCAAAGCATTTCAAAAAGTGATACACTTCCTGCTGCCAGTTGGTGGCGCTATAACTTTGACTCACAATAGTCACATCCATGTGATCAGACTACTACAACCAACACACTCGTGAAGTTTCATAAAGATCAATATATGTATGCAGACGTTATAACACATTTCCTGTTTCCTTTTTCTCGCCATAAATTCGTTGCCTCGCCACGGCCAAACCGTTCGAGATATCAAAAATCCGCTGGCAATTTTTAATCATCAATGTCTTGACTTCATGCTGACCGAGTTTGGTGGCGATCGGATTAATCGCCTAGGAAGAGTATATCAAATTCCAGAGCATGCGTTTTTCAAACAACCCTTAATAGCTGACTTCCTGTTGGCGTGGCGTTTAACTTAGAGTACGAAAGTTGTTCGGCCCGATGAGGTCTATATGTGTACTGAGTTTCATACTAATACGTGCAAGCGTGTTTAATATATGGACCAAATTTTCAGACTTTTTTCAAGGGGGCGCTGTCGAGCCCCCCTGCCACGCCCGGGTACCAGCCTCTGCGGCGTCCTAATGGCCGCGGATTCCAATGTGTGTGCCAGTTTTCAAGAGTTTTTGAGCATGTTAAGGCCCCCAAAAAGCCCTGGAAGACGGAAAAAAAAAAAAAAAAAAAAAAAAAATCCTTAGAAGAACAAGAGGGCCCTGCGCGCTTAATTCGCTTGGGCCCTAATAATCCTTAGAAGAACAAGAGGGCCCTGCGCGCTTAATTCGCTTGGGCCCTAAATAATAATCCTTAGAAGAACAAGAGGGCCCTGCGCGCTAATTCGCTTGTGCCCTAATAATCCTAAAGAAAACAAAAGGGCCTTCAGCCCCTTACAGGGCTTTGGCCCTAATAATAATCCTAAAGAAAACAATAGGGCCTTCATTTTTCAAATCTCTTAATAGAAAACAAACATAATCCTAGGTATTTATTTGACACAGTGGCTAAATTAACTAGAAACAGAGATTCAACTGCTGACGTTTCCATAGAGCACAGCAGTAATGACTTTATGAACTTCTTTACTTGCAAGATTGATAATATTAGAGAGAAAATTAAAAACATGCAACCGTCTACAGTTTCGCTTCAGACAGTGCACTGTAGTGTCCCTGAGGTAAAACTAGAATCATTCGCTGCTATAGGAGAGGAAGAATTATCTAAACTTATCAAATCATCAAAATCAACGACATGTATGTTAGACCCAATGCCGACTAAACTACTGAAAGAAATGCTTCCAGAGGTCGTAGGTCCACTTCTTGATTTAATTAATTCATCTTTAACACTAGGATACGTGCCAAAAACCTTTAAGCAGGCTATTATTAAACCTCTTATTAAAAAACCTCAACTAGATCTGAGAGATTTAGTAAATTACAGGCCAATCTCGAATCTACCTTTTCTGTCAAAGATACTAGAAAAGGCAGTTTCAACACAACTGTGCTCCTTTTTGGAAAGAAATGGAATCTGTGAGGATTTCCAGTCAGGATTTAGACCATACCATAGTACTGAGACTGCTCTCGTTAGAGTTACAAACGATCTACTCCTATCATCCGATCGTGGCTGTATTTCTCTATTAGTGTTATTAGATCTCAGAGCTGCTTTTGACACTATCGATCACAACATTCTTTTAAAAAGACTTGAAAACTATATTGGCATTAGTGGAATTGCTTTGGCATGGTTCAAATCGTACTTATCTGACCGTTATCAGTCTGTAGTAGTTAATGAAGAGATGTCGTATCGATCACAGGTTCAATATGGAGTACCACAAGGCTCAGTACTAGGACCGTTGCTTTTCACTCTGTACATGCTGCCCTTAGGAGAGATAATTAGGAAGCATGGTGTTAGTTTTCACTGCTACGCTGACGATACTCAGCTCTATATTTCCTCGCGCCCTGACGAAACCTACAAATTCACAAAAGCTGACATTAAAAACTGGATGACAAGAAATTTCTTATTATTAAATTCAGAAAAAACTGATATCCAAATCTTTGGACCAAAAACTTCCTCACGAAAAAACCTTGAATACTCTCTAACACTTGACGGGTGCTCCATTAAATCTTCGTCCTCAGTTAGGAACCTGGGTGTGCTCTTTGATACCAATCTTTCATTTGAAAGTCATGTTTCTAGTATCTGTAAAACCGCCTTCTTCCATCTAAAAAATATATCTAAATTACGATATATGCTCTCAATGACAAATGCGGAACAGTTGGTTCATGCATTCATGACCTCAAGACTAGATTATTGTAACGCTCTACTGGGTGGTTGTTCTGCTCGGCTTTTAAACAGACTACAGTTGGTCCAAAATGCGGCAGCTAGAGTTCTTACTAGAACCAGAAAGTATGACCATATTAGCCCAGTTCTGTCAACATTACATTGGCTCCCTATTAAACATCGTATAGATTTTAAAATCTTGCTACTTACTTATAAAGCTCTAAATGGTTTAGCTCCCCAGTACCTAAGTGAGCTCTTAATGCATTATAGTCCTTCACGTTTATTGCGATCTCAGAATTCAGGCCAGTTGATAATACCCAGAATATCAAAATCAACTGAAGGCGGCAGATCCTTTTCCTATTTAGCACCTAAACTCTGGAACAATCTTCCTAGCATTGTTCGGGAAGCAGACACACTCTGTCAGTTTAAATCTAGACTAAAAACACATCTCTTTGCTCTTGCATACACATAACACATTATCAATACATTAACATTTTTCAAATCCGTTAAAGGATTGTTACGCTGCAATAATTAGGTCGGCCGGAACCGAGAACATTTCCTATAACACTAGATATACACATCAGAATAAGAATGGCATCTACGCTAATATCTGTCTCTCCGCTTATCCTGAGGTTTGCCGGGTGCTGGATCCAGGCCGTATCCAGATCAGATGGAGAACCTGTGTCTGGACCTGACTACAACGTAGCCCAGGAGACAATGGGCCTACAGATCCAGTTCTGGCTGCATCTATAATTCAGATTTTTAATCCCCGTATCCGCTTACATATATTTATATATAATCTATTTTTAATCTCTATAATAAAAATGTATAATTCAGATTTTGATCTCCATATCCATTTACATATATTATATATATCTTCCAAGGGGTTTTTTCCCTCCTAGGACTTTTTTCCCAGTGTTAGCACGCTGGGTTTTTCTCCTAAGTGTTTTTTTCCACCCCTGGGAGTCAGCCTACATTGGCTTAATGTAGCACCATCTTGTATATGTTACATATTACCACGCTTGTTTGTACAGCTTATTTTTAACCACTTCCCTTTTTTCTGTGCTTCTAATATGTAAAGCTGCTTTGAAACAATTACAAATTGTAAAAGCGCTATATAAATAAATTTGACTTGACTTGACTTGACTTCAGCCCCTTACAGGGCTTTGGCCCTAATAATAAGAATCCTAAAGAAAACAATAGGGCCTTCAGCCTCTTGGGCTTTGGCCCTAATAATAATAATCCTAAAGAAAACAATAGGGCCTTCAGCCCCTTACAGGGCTTTGGCCCTAATAATCCTAAAGAAAACAATAGGGCCTTCGCCATTTCATTGGCTTGGGCCCTAATAAACGGAGCAATTCCAATAGGGTCCTCGCACCATCGGTGCTCAGGCCCTAATAACTAAAATAAAAATATAAAACTGTGTCTCAGATTTTAACGTTAACATTACCTCAGACCGTCTCACGGGGACAGCGCTTGTAGCCTACGCACATTAACCAAAAGGAATTTATTTATGAAATAAATTTAGAAAACCAAAAACAATGCAGTAACATTACTCATCACAAGTGATATTTAGTGTCACATGGGCAAAAACGATGAATAAAAGCAGATTTGTAGGGCTTACCTTTTACGCCTGTTTCACACATCTGTCTGCAGTGCATGTGCGGTCCGTATGCAGTGCGTATGTGTTGCTGAAGCAGGAAGCGGCCATTGTGCTTTCACACAGCACACGTTTGCAGTGCGTAATGTTATATTCATTACGCTTATATATTGACAGTTGCTGGAGTAGTTTAGTAAACATGACACAAAGATTTGAAAACTTACTGTCGACACCATCAGCCGACGAAACTGCTTCCCATGCCTTTTCCTTCGCATTCAAATCGTACAATACATTCTGCGGGTCATACAGAATTTTATGTTTTTCCACCTCAACGATGAGACGAGTGTCATCCATGTCACCATGCGTAAAAAAATACGCATCGCATACGCACTGCAGACGGATTATGTGTGAAACAGGCGTTACTCCGTGTCCGTCTGCTGGAAGTCGACCGTTACAGAACAAAATGATGCGCATGCGCAGTACTCAGATTCTCCGAAAGTCCGTTTGACTCGCTTGTTTAAAATTTCGAATTTGTCTCGCGCATGCCCCATTCTCCTTCATTCACAAACACAACATATAATATATAAACAAGTCCTCAACTTTTGGCGCTCTAACGGTTAAACAGAACGGCATGCATCTTGCGGCAGCGGAAGAACATTGTAGCCGGAGCTGCTTCTCTCTGTTTATGTCTATGACGAGTCACGCAGGTATTTGTGCTACTCCGCAGCGGTTCCTACCAGACTGGTCTAAAATAGTCTGAATATAAACACTTATTATAGGTGTACCATAATGATTCAGGGTACAACAAAAACACGGTTTGGAAAATGTATTCATGTTGTACATTCCCATTGTATATTTTTTGTAAATTTTGAACACAAAAAGTTACATATCTGGAAAGTTATCTGGAGACCAGCGACGTCTTTTGAGGACGTGCCCGCGACGTTTCTGGAACGTTAAGCCAAGATTCTTAAAAAAATGGAACATTACCACGACGTCCTCACAATGTTGTCATTCAGTAAACCTCTTTTGTTCACAAACATATGAATAGTCACAATTTATTAAGTAAAATGTTAGGTAGTTTTGCTGGCAAATATTTTATGAATATGTAGTAGGCTATTAGGTATATCTCAAATATAAATAAAACTACGTCGATTCATTTAAAATGCTTGAATCAATTAAATTTACTCATAATATCCAAATGCCATATTAACAAACATAATGTTGGCTTAAAGGTGATAAAGAGGATCTTTTCGTCGACTGAGAAACCAAAGACTGTTACTGAGTTTTTGAAATGAGTGCATGCGTAAGAACAGTCCCCCCTCCTTTCGAGGGAATGCCTCCCAAAACTCGTGCCACGAGTATTAGAACACGAGTGTTTACCACCGGAATTCGCTGTATCGTGTTAGTGGATTCATTATGTCGGACTCACCGCAGGTAACTCATAATCTGCAGTTGTTACTCCGTCTCCGGACAAAAACATCGCATGCGGCGCCTGTGGAGTGTGGAAAGTTACTGGAGCGCGCAGCCGCGCTCGTCTCTCACAAGGAACGTCATGGCAGTGATTGACAAGCCAGAGGGCCAATCCGCGCACGTCTCTCACAAGGAATGTCACGGCAGTGATTGACAAGCCAGAGGGCCAATCGTTTACGCGATGAACGCGTAAACGATTGGCTGATGTTTTTTTTAAGGCCCTACCTCATGCACAGATGATGTATATTAATATTATTCCTTTCAGTGCACCTAATAAATAGTCTTTTATTAGTTAGTAAAGACAGTTTCAAGTAATATTGCAAAAATGTATAAAACAAAACATCCTCTTTAGCACCTTTAATGCAATATCTGGAAAGTTATCAGGAGACCAATGGACCACGTCGCTACAATGTTCTCCGTGGGATTAACCAGCGACGTCTTTTGAGGAGGTGCCCGCAACGTTTCTGGAACGTTAGCCAAGATTCTAAAAAATGGAACATTACCACAACGTCCTCACAACATTTTCATAAAGTAATGTCACGCTGACCAAATGATGACTAACTGACAATGTCGTCACAACGTACTGTGTTTGCTGGGGATGAACTCTGTCCACATTATGAATTTCAGGCATTTTCATTGAATTTTCGCCGAGATATTAGCCAAAAACCAGCAGGCGCGATTTAAAATGGCGGCCGCCAATGACGTCACAATCCCGGTACATTTTTGCTTCTAACTCAGGAACCGAAGCGAGCTCAAACTCGGATGACAAGGTTATATGATAGACTTTATATGATAGAATTCATCAAAAAAAAAAACAGAAGCGCCCTGAAGAGAGACTCTGGAGCTTGAAGAGCTTTCATCAAGCCACTATTCACTCTGCCAAATGAAGGACAACCACTTCATGTTTTCACTGCGTCTATATTTTCACCTGCATAATGAGAAACTCAATCGCTCCTTCATGAAGGACATAGAAAAACAGAACACATCAGAGGGCATACGCATCGGCTTAAATGGCAAACTAATATGTGGCAGAACAGGTAAGAATGTGAAATTAAAGAAAATTATTAAATTAAAATTATTAAAGGTTTGACACTTACGCCTGGTTTCTCAGACAAGGCTTAAGGCTAGTCTCAGACTAAAATGCATGTTTGAGCTGTGTTAACTAAAAATAACTTGCACTGACATATTTATATTACTTACAGAAACACACACAAGAAAAACTGACCAAGAGTCCAGAAGTCCTCAGGGCCCAGCAACAGGAGACAGTTCTACTGTAGATCGTTACCAGTTTTCAGTGTCAATGTTTCCAATTAATGAAAAAAATAAGGTAACAAGTGTGCTGGTTTCCACAGATGAAGAGTAATAATATATACTTTCAATAAGTATATAAAAATATTAACTCAATTTTTCAATCATTAGGACACACTCTCACATCTCTATTCTTTTGAGAAGAGAGACTGCAATGTCATTGCAAGAATCTCTCACTACACCTCATTGTAACTACGTGACCTGAAAAGCATTTGGCCACCCGATCTCTTAAAAGATACCAGTATGGAATTGATGCCATGGCTATCCGATAATGTATGTACCAATTATGCTTACATAATGTTTGTAATATTTAATTTAATATACTTGATAAACTTACTTAATTGTCACATATCTAACATATATAGCTCTTAAGACATGTACAGTAGATATTGAAATACACATAACACATATCATATACATTTTCCTACAATGCATCTTCATATTCTCCTTTAAAGGCTGTAAATTGTCGGGTGGCAAAAAATTGCAGCAGAGACCCAGGATGTAAGTAATTGCTTCAGAACCTTAACTTTTTTACACTACTTTGTCACAGTGATTTTCATAAACATGCAAACAAGAATTATGAGCAATGTGATGTAGTGAATTTACTTTATGTAATTTACATGTAATTTTGTTCAATCCTCAGGTTATAGCCTTGACGACCGGCAATTTCATTCTTTGTCATAGAGACTGGCTTGCTTCAGAAACAGTTTCAGATGCACATGTGAAAATTCTTGAGCTAATGTACAAATTCTAAAACAAAATGTATTAAAGCTATCCTGTTTCTACATCCCATGAATGCATCTAATGACACAGGATAATGTGTTCCCCATTTCGTTCATTTCAGAATGATGCACAGAAAATACTGTTATCAAGAATTATTGGTGGTCAGACACCAGAGAGAGGGTGCCACTTCATTCTTTGGGTTAGTACAACTTGAGTGGTGTTAATTACATGCAGGAGAAATTAGATAATACAGAGAGTACAGAGAAGCCAAAATAGTATAAATAAATAAATTTTACATTTGTGGGTGTTTAAAAATTGGTTCTTTATTTAATTTCTTTTACAGGTTTTTGACAAGACAGAAAAACAAATATGAATTTATGATAACACAAAGCACCACCTTACCATTTCACCGTCAGACATGGATATTCTGAAGTATGATCTATCATTTATTTAATATTTGTACACATTTTTTTAACAAAACATTCCATGACTTGGGTACAGTCTGCTTTACATCCATTTTTTTTTAGAGATGCATTTAGACATCTAGACTCCCTGGAAGGGTGGACTGAGCGAAAACCACAACAATGGCACAAAAATGATGGAAGAAACTGTGGTGTTTTTGTTTGCACAGTGAGTGGACAGAGATTTATGTTTGCTACTTTGTACATTCATTAACATTTACAGTATATAATAAATACTATGGAGACTTTAATTAAGTAAATACACTACATTGTACAAAGCAATTTTACATTTTTGTAGATTGCAGAGATGGAGGCAAAAGGGCTCAGCATGTCTTCCGAGTTGCTACACACAGAACAGTTGATCCACCTTCGGATGTACCATGCCTCCTGTTTGGTTAAAAATAGACAAACTAAGGTAAAGCAGTGTCAAGCTCTAAATTAAATAATGGTGGCGTTTTCTCTAATCTGGATGTATGTATGATCTGTTTAATATTTGAGTAAATATAAAATAAAAATTATAAATACTATTTTGCTTAAAATTATGTACTGGATTGCTCATCTTCTGTTCTTAGGACTTCCCACCTGAGATGAGGCTGAAAACAGATGTTTGGCCCAGGAGGTTGATGTTTGCATATTTCAACAAATCCGGACCAAGTAAGTGAAAATACTGCATTTTAATATGTTATACTATATTGATTGAGCAGTTATATAAATGTACATATTTCCTCTGCAGAACCATGCATGCAGAGGTCAAGACACTGCAATAGATTCAGTGTGACATTTGTAATAAATGGCTGCACTATGACTGTGCTGGCATAAATCCAGCAATGGTCACAAAGGACATGGCATTCAGCTGTGGATGTGACATTGAAAAGTCATATCCTACGAGAAGTATGCGGTTTACATTTTCAAACAAATTTCATTCTCTAATCACTACATTACAAATACATTGAATGCTTCTGTAACCCTCCCATTTCTTTTAACAGAACACTATCAGTGTTGAAGCAGGGATTGGTGGTGAACATAATGGCAGATCAGGACATTATCAGAATCAGAATCAGAATCAGAAAGAGCTTTATTGCCAGGTATGTTGTTTACACATACTAGGAATTTGTTTTAGTGACAGAAGCTCCACAGTGCAACAGAGTAACAGCGACAAGACAAGACACATAATAAAAAGAATAAAATAATAATATACAAATTTACAAGATAGACAAAGTGCAAAAAAAGCAAAAGACAATATATATTATAGACAATTGTATGTACAATTATGTGTGCAAATTGAGATATAAATAAGTGTTTTAAGTAAATAAAGTATAATAGTGTTGTGTGTTCTGTGTTTGTCAAGTGTTCATGAGATGGATTGCTTGAGGGAAGAAACTGTTCCTGTGTCTGGTCGTTCTGGTGCTCAGGGCTCTGTAGCGTCGACCGGATGGCAACAGTTCAAAGAGGGAGTGTGCTGGATGTGAGGGGTCCAGAGTGATCTTCTTTGCCCTTTTTCTCACTCTGGATAAGTACAGTTCTTGGAGAGTGGGGAGGGTTGTGCCAATGATTCGCTCAGCAGACCGGACTACCCTCTGTAGTCTTCTGAGGTCAGATTTGGTAGCTGAGCTGAACCAGACGGTAATTGAAGTGCAGAGGATGGATTCGATGATGGCAGAGTAGAACTGTTTCAGCAGCTCCTGTGGTAGGTTGAACTTCCTCAGCTGGCGAAGGAAGTACAACCTCTGCTGGGCCTTTTTCACAATGGACTCGATGTGGTTGTCCCACTTCAGGTCCTGGGAGATGGTGGTGCCCAGGAACCTGAATGACTCCACTGCTGCCACAGTGCTGTTCATGATGGTGAGTGGGGGAAGAGCAGGGGGGTTTCTCCTGAAGTCCACGGTCATCTCCACTGTCTTGAGCGTGTTGAGCTCCAGGTTGTTAAGACTGCACCAGACAGCCAGCTGTTCAACCTCCAGTCTGTAAGCAGACTCGTCACCGTCCTGGATGAGACCGATCAGTGTGGTGTCATCCGCAAACTTCAGGAGCTTGACAGAGGGGTCTTTAGAGGTGCAGTCGTTTGTGTAGAGGGAGAAGAGCAGTGGGGAGAGGACACAGCCCTGAGGGGCGCCGGTGCTGATGGTGAGGGTGCTGGATGAGAATTTTCCCAGCCTCACTAGCTGCTGCCTGTCTGTCAGGAAGCTGGTGATCCACTGACAGACAGAGGTGGGCACGGAGAGCTGAGTTAGTTTAGGCTGGAGGAGTGATGGGACGATGGTGTTAAAAGCAGAGCTGAAGTCCACAAACAGGATCCTCACATAAGTCCCTGGTCTGTCCAGATGCTGGAGAACATAATGCAGTCCCATATTGACTGCATCATCCACAGACCTGTTTGCTCGGTAAGCAAACTGCAGGGGGTCCAGTAAGGGTCCAGTGATGTCCTTCAGAAAAGCCAGAACCAGTCTTTCAAATGACTTCATGGCCACAGACGTTAGAGCCACAGGTCTGTAGTCATTCAGTCCAGTAATTTTGGGTTTCTTTGGGACGGGGATGATGGTGGAGCGTTTGAAGCATGAGGGGACTTCGCACAGCTCCAGTGATCTGTTGAAGATCAGTGTGAAGATGGGGGCCAGCTGGTCAGCGCAGGTTTTCAGACAGGCTGGTGAAACGCTGTCTGGGCCTGGTGCCTTTCTTCTCTTGTTCTTTCTGAAGACCTGGCGCACATCATCTTCACTGAACTGAATTGCAGGTGTGGGGGAGAGGGGGGTTGATGGAGGTGTGAATGGTGATTTTTCAAACCTGCAATAAAACCCATTCAGATCGTCTGCCAGTTGTTGATTCTCCACAGAGCTGGGGGATGGTGTCTTGTAGTTGGTGATAACTTTCAGACCTTTCCACACTGAAGCTGTGTCATTAGAAGAGAACTGATTCCGAAGTTTATCAGAATAATTCCTCTTTGCCACTCTGATCTCCTTTTCCAGTGTGTATTTGGCCTGTTTGTACAAGACTCTGTCCCCTTTTCTGCGAGCATCTTCTTTGGCTGACGGAGCTGGCTGAGTTTTGCAGTGAACCAGGGTTTGTCGTTGTTGTAAGATAAATGAGTCTTTGTAGGAATCGCTCCTCACAGAAACTGATATATGATGTAACAGTCTCTGTGAGCTCGTCCAGATCGGTGGCAGCAGCTTCAAAAACACTCCAATCAGTCCATTCGAAACAGGCTTGTAAAGCCCGCTCTGTTGTTTCGGTGGTCCATCTCTTTACAGTCTTTGCTACAGGTTTAGCTGATTTCAGTTTCTGCCTGTAGGTTGGTATGAGATGAACTAAACAGTGATCAGAGAGCCCCAAAGCTGCCCGTGGGACAGAGTGATATGGATCCTTTATTGCTGTATAACAATGTTCGAGTATATTACTGTCTCTGGTGGGACAGGTAATATGCTGTCTGTATTTGGGCAGTTCACGTGAGAGAATCGCTTTATTAAAGTCCCCGAGAATGATAAGAACAGAGTCCGGGTGTTGTTGCTCGCTCTCTGTGATCATATCAGCGAGTATCTGTAAAGCCGAGCTCACGTGCGCTTGCGGAGGAATGTAGACGCTCACCAGAATGAACGAGCAAAACTCCTGTGGCGAATAGAACGGTTTGCAGTTAATGAAGAGTGTTTCAAGATCTGGACAGCACATCTTCTTTAACACCGTTACATCTGAACACCACCTTTCGTTGATGTAGAAGCACGTCCCGCCGCCGCGAGATTTCCCCGTTGATTCTGCATCGTGATCTGATCTAAACAGCTGAAAGCCCGGCAGACTTAACACGCTGTCCGGAATGGCGTCGTTCAGCCAGGTTTCCGTGAAGCACAGAGCAGCCGAGTTTGAAAAATCCTTATTTGTCCGGGAGAGCAGAAGAAGTTCGTCCGTTTTGTTGGGCAGAGAGCGGAGATTCGCCAGATGGATGCTAGGCAGCGGCGTTCTTAATCCGCGCTGTCTGCGCGTCCTGAAGCGTCTAAACAGCGCTGCCGCTCCGCCGACTACAACATTCAACAAAACGTCTGAATAATCGAAATCCGGTAAAAGATTTTGTGGTGTGTACTGCCGAATGTTCAGCAGTTCATCCCTGGTAAAACTGATGGTGTTTGAAAAACAGAAAACAGGAAAAACTAACAAAAACAGAACAAACACTGAAGAGCTAAGCACTGTGGCTGCCATGCGCGGCGCCATCTTGATGGAACTGGTAAACAACATGAATACTTCATCACACCAGTAACTGAATAAATGTGCTTTACCTTTTGTAAGGTTCTCATCTGCATATCCATTCTCTTGTGACATTTACATGCATATCTGTTGGAAGTTTTTGGAAGTGAACAGTTAGAAAAATATTATAAATTTGTTACACTTGTTTCAAAGAAATACTGCATGATGCATTTCTTCACATTGTAGGAGCTACACAACGGCTTGACAAATGGCACAATTAGATCAAACAGGATGTTTTTGCATAAAAATCCAAGCATTTTTCCCATAGCTGAAGATGAAACTTAATGAAAGGATTTCTTTTTTTTTCTTTTTTTGATGAACAACAGGTAAACCAATTTTGTAATAAACAAACAAACATGTAACTTTTGTAGAAAAACAACAAATATAAACAATTATTTCCTAGCATTTTGAGCTACACTTAATATATAACCAATATACTGTAACAATGTTGAATGCAATGCCTATTGCCAACAGACAGAGAGGATCACTGATAGAATTCAAAGAGTCACACAGATTGACATGACAGAATTAAGTAATACATCCTACATTTTGGTAGTACTTACTCCTGAGGTAAATTTTTGGATAATTTTGTTTGATTAAAAATGCATGGGTGATGCATATACTGTAGAACAATCAAATTAAATGCATTGTAAATGGTTGTCCTCTCTTGGTCTTTCAAAGGTAACCCTATTAATCCTAAAAAAGACAGAGGGCTTCCACAGGTTCCAGGCAGAAACGGCTTTGCAAACAAAGGGACATTTGGGGTAAGTGCGTTAAAATTGCATTTTTAAATTCCCTTTTCCTGATTTTAATATTCAGTCTAGCCTTAAACCCTTAAATAATTATACTCAATTTTACAGAGCATCCACAGATTCTGATTCTGAATGGTTTTAAGGATGCCTCCTGTTGCTGTACCACACATTGTGCTACTGTCAGGACTTTTCTCTGTGCCCCCTTCTTTATCAAATTTGTTGAATAATACAGTCTAAAAAGTCACTTTGCAGACCTAATATAGTTACTTATTTTGTACAGCATAACCTTTTGAGTTTGCCTTAAAGGTGCTAAAGAGGATGTTTTGTTTTATACATTTTTGCAATATTACTTGAAACTGTCTTTACTAACTGATAAAAGACTATTTATTAGGTGCACTGAAAGTAATAATATTAATATACATCATCTGTGCACGAGGTAGGGCCTTAAAAACAACAGCCAATCGTTTACGCGATTATCGCGTAAACGATTGGCCCTCTGGCTTGTCAATCACTGCCGTGACGTTCCTTGTGAGAGACGTGCGTGGATTGGCCCTCTGGCTTGTCAATCACTGCCGTGACGTTCCTTGTGAGAGACGTGCGCGGATTGGCCCTCTGGCTTGTCAATCACTGCCGTGACGTTCCTTGTGAGAGACGAGCACGGCTGCACGCTCCAGTAACTTTCCACACTCCACAGGCGCCACATGCAATGTTTTTGTCAGGAGACAGAAATAACAAGTGCAGATTATGAGTTACCTGCGGTGAGTCTGACATAATGAATCCAAAAACATGACACAGCGAATGCCGGTGGTAAACACTCGTGTTCCAATACTCGTGCACGAGTTTTGGGAGGCGTTCCTTTGAAAGCTGTGAAGGAGGGGGGCTGTTCTTACGCATGCGCTCATTTCAAAAACTCAGTAACAGTCTTTGGATTCTCAGTCGACGAAAAAATCCTCTCTATCACCTTTAATGCCACAATATGTGTAGCCCATTTTTTACAATCATATTTTTACATTTTTTTTCTCTGCTTAAGGTGTCTGAGCCCCATATTACAATAAATAAATAAAAATAAAATCTAATGCTGTTTCAGTGTTTGTTGAATGACACAAACATTTAAAGAAATGTTTTATAAAGACTGTAAATATCGTATTAACTTACTAAACTAGTACTTAAAAAGATCCTTAAACAATATTTCACAGACCACAATGTGATTTTACGTGTTCAATTTACTCACCTTGGCTGTGACATGTTTTGTTCTGTGCACTCCTGCATGCTCCATTATGGGCAATAAGAGCGAATATAATATAAGTTAAGATGACAAATTGTGCAATCCTGCTCTTATTTATGTATCCGTTTGCTCTCATGTGTCAATCAGAGTGTCTGGTAGCTGTAAACAGTGCGAGATCTTGAGGCAGGCGCGACGTGAGTAGGAGCCACAAGACGCGCTCCATTGTGGGCAATAAGAGCGAATAAAATATTAAGATGATAAATAGGTACAATAAGAGCAGGATTGCACTCAGTGTTCGAACTATAACGTGGACTTTGGGGGAGCCCGCTTTTTTTTATAACGGGGGGTGGTTTGGTTGGGGCGGTTCGTGCGATTTCATGTGCCTCAAAAGAGGGCTTACAATGAGTTACAAAGATACATAACAGCTACGTCTGTGTACACTACTTGCTTCATGCAAGCACTATACAGGATTTACCCTATTTTACATTATCAACATGAATTGATAGGTGAAACAACAAACAGCCACCCAATAGTCTATAAACAAAGCATAAGGCTGTCTTTGAGTTCACAGGAACAACGGTTAAAATTACTCGTCAGGCTACAGAAGAATACCATAATTCCTCTGTTAAATTAGGTCTAATACATCGAGAGTCACGCAGAGCTATAAAAACCCAGCCACAACACATAATTGCGAATAACAAGCCTCACCTTAACACAGGCCTGGGGTCAGCTTCCTTTGCTGTTCGAGTTAACATGTACTAAACATGAGTGGAATTTGCACCGCAGCGCCCCCCACACCTTGATGCTCATGACAAGAATAGCATGTATAGTTATCTTTATTGAAGTGTATTAGGTTTAAATCGCCGTCATGCATGAATGAATAATATTTTTGCAATTTTACACAAAATAATCCATGATGATCACATTACACAAAACTAAAATTGCATGTCAACATAACACATTGTCAATATTTTTTGAGACCCCCCAGAATTTCACAAATCACATTTTCAGGGGAGCCCATGTCTTATTAAGGGGAGCCGAGCTCCCCCTAGCTCCCCCGTAGTTCGCACCCTGATTGAATGCGTGCAAACAGTGCATCAATCGGCATATATCATATATGCATCATATATCCGTGGCAGGTCCCGTGGCAGGTGCATATAACGGTGGCAGGTCCCGAGGCAGGCGCACATAACCGTGGCAGGCGCACATAACCGTGGCAGGCGCATATAACGGTGGCAGGTCCCGAGGCAGGCGCATATAACGGTGGCAGGTCCCGAGGAAGGCGCATATAACCGTGGCAGGTCCCGAAGCAGGCGCACATAACGGTGGCAGGTCCTGAGGCAGGCGCACATAACCGTGGCAGGTCCCGAGGCAGGCGCACATAACCGTGGCAGGTCCCGAGGCAGGCGCATATAATGGTGGTAGGTCCCGAGGCAGGCGCATATAACCGCGGCAGGTCCCGAAGCAGGCGCACATAACGGTGGCAGGTCCCGAGGCAGGCGCACATAACCGTGGCAGGTCCCGAGGCAGGCGCACATAACCGTGGCAGGTCCCGTGGCAGCTCCCCCTGCCACGCAAAGATTTTACTCCTACTGCAGCGCTGCCCAGGCTCTGTCCACCTGTCAGCGCTGTGACACTGGCAACGGTAAATGGCAGTGAGCCTAGCCCACCCATAAGAGAAGTGTCAGCTCTTATTTTGAAAAGGGCTTATTGAGGGGGTGTGACATCACATTGAAGCAATACCCCTGATTGGCTGACTACACGTGTGGATCGTAGTCACACACTTTGCGGAAAGATAGTGCCAAAAAGATCTGTAGACGTGTGCAGTGGGATCTGTGAATGCCCTGTGATCTGCAAACACAGATTCAACACTTGCATGCTGAGCTTTGCACAGAATGTGTAAGAATGTCTTTTTACAGTGGTTTGAAAATACAACTTAGACCATGTTTGTTTGCAAATTGTGAGGAGGGCATTTGTAGATTTTTTAATGGAAAAAACAGCGAAACAGCTGTGCCAAATTTCTGAAAACAAATGCAACACAATCTACAAACAAATAATGACCCTCATGCGCAGACAAATCACTTTGCATTCATTCAAATTCTGGTTGTCAAGTACAAGTCATTGATTTCTATTTGTGAATCATGAAGAGTCTGTTTGTGGATTTTTTATCTATTTGTAGATCTTGTTTTACATTTGCGGATCATGAGGAGTTTGTTTGCAGATTTAGAATCTATTTACAGATTGTGTTTTACATTTGCAGATTTTAAATTTATTTGTAGATCTTGTTTTGTGTTTACAAATTGTAATATGCATTTTTGACTCATAGTCTCTTCATTTTCAATGATTATGGCAGTATTTTGTCACAACAGCGAAACAATAGTGTCAGAATTATGAAAACAAATGTGACACAATCTACAAACAGAACATAATCTTCACCTGCAAACAAGTCACTTTACATTCATTCAAATTCTGGTTTTCAAGTACAAGTCACTGATTTCTATTTGTGAATCAGGATGTGTTTATTTGTGGATTTTTAATCTTTTTGTAGCTCATGTCTTATATTTGTGGATCACAAAGAGTTTGTTTGAGGACTTTTTTATCTATTTGTAGATCTCATTTTACATTTGCGGATCATGAGGACTTTGTTTGTGGATTTTTTATCTATTTGTAGATTGTGTTTTGTGTTTACAAGTTGTAATATCTATTTGTGACTTTTAGTCTGTCCATTTTCAATGGTTTTGGCATCAATTTACCCCCATACACACATGACCTTCTGTAATGCCCATGTCTACAAAACACACACTCTCCTCTATTTAAAAAAGTTTTGTCTGAATCAGTACGTGTACTGGTTGACATCTCTGACGTGTGTATCGAGTTTCATGCAATTTGAAGCATGCTAAGAGTCTCAAAAGCATCCAAAATGAATATTAAAGTTTGATGCATTGTCATGTCAACAGTGTTTAAAATATCAAAAATCCTGTCTAAGGTTTACATCTGCTGTGTATTGACGTTACACTGATGAATTTTGAAGCAAATCGGCTAAAAATAAGAGGGTGATCTCAAAGTTTTTTGAAAGTGACACTTCCTGCTGCCAGTTGGTGGCGCTATAACTTTGACTCACAATAGTGACATCCAATAGTACATCAGCCTCCTATAACGAACACACAGGTGAAGTTTCATAAAAAATAATCCTAATAATCCTAAGGAAAACAATAGGGCCTTCGCCCAATCAGTTGGGGTCCTCTGGATGCTGCATTATCATGCTTACTGTTATTATCTTGTCAATTCATAATAAAAGACCCATGTTTGCAGTTGTGCCACCCTGACATATGAGAATATGCAAAAGTTTTTCAATTATTTCAACAGCTTTAAAACTACTGATAGGTTTCAAACATAAAATTATGGCATTGTATTTTATTTTGAATTTCTTATCATTAAAACATGGTGTTAAATACTTTTCTCAGTTTGTTCATTTGCATGGATGGTTGCACCACCTGACATTTTGGGGATTTAAGATACCAAAACATAAAATAATATTTATTTTTTGAATATACTGAAAATTCAGACTAAATAGGTTTTATAGAATAAAGTGATACATGTTATGAAATTATCAAATTATTTTAAAGGAAATAATGCACTTGGACACAATAATATGCACATTATGTCATTGACCCTTATATCAAACTTCATATATTCACACCATTATATTTTTGTGCTGTAAATATTTGTGCTACATTTCATTTGTGTTGTTCAGAGTGCATTTATTTGAGCCAAATAAAAAGTGAATGCTTTTAAATGCAAAGTTGACAAGATCTCAATGAAAGTCTATTATTTACATAAGATCTATTTTAAAGGTGCCCTAGAATCGGAATTTGAATTTTCCTCGGCATAGTTGAATAACAAGAGTTCAGTACATGGAAAAGACATACATTGAGTTTCAAACCCCATTGTTTCCTCCTCCTTATGTAAATCTCATTTGTTTAAAAGACTTCCGGAAAACACTCGGATCTCAACATAACACCGACTGTTACGTAACAGTCGGGATCATTAATATGTATGACCCCAATATTTGCATATATGCCAGCCCATTCGACGCATTAGACAAGGAAAGGCAGTATTAACGGCTGGATCTGTGCACAGACAAGGTAAGCAAACAAGAACAACAGCGAAAAATGGCAGATGGAGCAATAATAACTGACATGATCCATGATATCATGATATTTTTAGTGATATTTGTAAATTGTCTTTCTAAATGTTTCATTAGCATGTTGCTAATATACTGTTAAATGAGGTTAAAGTTACCATCGTTTCTTACTGTATTCACGGAGACGAGAGTCGTTGCTATTTTCATTTTTAAACACGTGCAGTCTGTATAATGCATAAACACAACTTCATTCTTTATAAATCTCTCCAACAGTGTGTAATGTTAGCTTTAGCCCGTTAGCCACAGAGCATAGCCTCAAACTAACACAGAATCAAACGTAACCATCTAAATAAATACTTTACTCACATAATTCGAAGCATGCATGCAACATGCATGACGAACATCTTGTAAAAATCCATTTGAGGGTTATATTAGCTGTGTGAACTGTGTTTATGCGATGTATATAGTTGAGAGCTCGTGTGGCAGAGGAAGCGCATCTCTTAAAGGGGCCGTGCTGAAAAAAATCAGTGCATAGTTAATGATGTCCCAAAATAGGCAGTTAAAAAAATTAATTAAAAAAAATCTATGGGGTATTTTGAGCTGAAACTTCACAGACACATTCAGGGGACACCTAGGACTTATATTACATCTTGTAAAAAAAACAATCTAGGGCACCTTTAAATGATAAAGGCCGTTCATAGCAGTGATGAAAACTAAGCTCACTCTTTATTCCAGAGAAATATTTAAAGCTCCAGTAAAACTTCAAATGATTAAAACTTATTTAACAGATCATTCTACAAAACCAAATCTCCAAAGTTTGACCAGTAGCAATGATGATTAAACACATACACACCCTGAATTTTTTACACGTTTGTTAATCTGCACAAAGCATATAGCATATTACACCAGGTGATATGGGAAAGATAAAATTAAACTGAACAACAAAACATGAACATCAGCCCAAAGTATATTTTGTTTCATTTTCATCAGTCTGATCCCCCTTCAAGTCCTTAAAGCCAAGTTTTTCAAGGGGTTCCTTTGCCATTAACTGTCTGTGAAGTAAATAAAATGTTTACGATTAGTTCCTAATGTATTTGACCTTAATTTTCCAACTTCAGGTTAAATCATGTCAGGAAAAACTCACCTGTCCATCCTACACTCCAGATACTCCTTTGACTCTATCCGACAGCATGAGTTGTCAAAATGGTTGTCTCTGAGGCATCGCATGTATATCTCTTTGAATGATTTACATTCACCTATGTAGACAAAATATATATTATTTCATAATAGTATTATTGTGAAAATAATGTGAATTCTAAGTCTTATGCTGCATCCCAATTTACATACTATCCGTCTTCTAGTATTAGTGTCCCAAATCACAGAATGTTAAAATGAGTATTTAAAAGATACCTGGATGGTCTTCCGGTTAGAATTTGAAGTGCAGATCCATGCACACTCTAAAGGCTAATATTGCCCACAATCCACTGCACGTTGAACGAGGATTTGATTAGAACTACAAACATGAATAGAGAGTTAAAAACTAAAAGCATTGCAGATGATTTACGCTGACTGTTAAGTAGAAAGTTTTGAGCTGTGTTCATGCGATGTTGTAATTACCTTAATTCCGCGAGTGCCCCCCCAAACATAATTAACATAATCTCCAACGCTTGTGTTGTATTTTGCATTAGTATTAATAAAAAAAAAAAATAAAAAAAAAAAACAGCAGTAACAAGCGCAAGTTAATTAGTGACAGAATTTTCATTTTTGGGTGAACTAACCCTTTAACCCCTTACCAGTCACCCCCACTTTTGGCTAGGTAGTGAAAAATGACATACCCAAAATAAAATGGTTGCTGCTAACAAGTCCTCTGGACTACACACAAAACCAAGGTATCATTTGAAAGCTGACACTTGACAGTTTACTATGAAAGACTCAGAATTACTCTAGCAATTACTAATAGAGATAAAAAAAAGCTCAAACACAATGGATATATATATTTTTTTCATAATAATTGTTTGAAAATGAATGAAAATGAAAAATGCAAAAGGCAGATACATAGGGGCCTGGAAACATAAGCAAACTAAAGCCATATGTCTAATCAATATATGTTTAAAATTTGAAGGTGATACAAGCAAAAAAATTTTTTTTTTTACAACCATTTATTTCAGTGCATGTCTAGGCACCTTTCCAAAAAGGCCACTTGGAGATGCCAAAGGGACACTTGGTAACCACCTTTTACTGTGAAGTATAAGAAGTCTATTTGATCATTTCCATACATTTTATCATTCCAATATGACAAAGCACAATTTATATACTATATCTGGTATTTTTTTTCCTCTTAAAAGTTTAGAAAAATGGAATCCAAGGATCATTTACATACAGCAATATACAGCCATACTACCCTGTTGTGCCCTAAAGGCACATTTACACAATCGTAAATTTATATTCAAATTCCAAGGATCATTTACATACAGCAACATATAGCCATACCCAACCTGTTGTTGCTCTGATGGCAGATTAACATCAGTTTACAATTTTTCTATTCAAACGCAAAGGATCATTTACATACAGCAATATACAGCCATACCTCCCTGTTGTTGCCCTGATGGCAGATTTACATCAGTTTACAATTTTTCTATTCAAACGCAAAGGATCATTTACACAAAGCAATTTACCATCATAACCACTCTATTGTTACCCTTATTGAACATTTACACCAGCAGCTTATGACCAAGACTGCAATCAAGACGCTAGATACAGCACTCTCCTCCGAATAATCCACATTTTCTTCATCACTGCTTCGCATAAGTTCTTCCAATGCAGCAGCGGAGAAAACAACTGTGCACGACGCTGATCCATGGCTGACGAACGTATTACATGCGAGATTATGCTAGCAGTGCGAGTGCTAGTGGCCAGCAGGTGTGTGTGTCCCTTATATTTGCGTCACGCCAGCGGGCGTGCGCTATTTTTCCTGGAAGCAAATTGTTACGCACACTAAACAACAATGTATTACACGTGAGATTATGCAAATCAACACATTGGCGTAATCGTTATTGCATAGGCTAACGTTACATGACAACACAATAGTTTGTCATTGCTGTCTTTTTACTTTTTTTCCCCACTTACGTTTGCCTGTGCATAATCACACGTCACTGAAAGCGCCTGTCAACTTTTTTTTTATACATGTATATGTGTCCAGTTTTCATCGGACATCTTCTGGGCTGTTCTCATTCATTTACAGACACTCTACTAAATACAGTGATAAGTTATATTTCATTGAATAAAGCGCTAGATGTGGACAGTTCGTCGAATAAACATGACAGCGCACACGTGAATAGCGCTTGCAGGATGTAAACAATAGAAGTTATATCGATTTTTATACCAGTTTGCATGCTTTTGGACAAATATTTACTACGGGACTCTTTCCGTGGAAAAAACGTCGATGTCACCATTATACTGCCAAACATTACAGTTCCACGACACAAAAAGGTAAGGACGCCCCCTCTCTTTTGTTGTCTTAGGAAATTGTTTACGGTCATACAGAATAACAAAAAACTACTATAAAGTTATCTTGATTGTATAATGCTTGTACAGGTTGAATCAGCATTCTTGTATCTTTCACACAATTTGATAAATTTCACTCAACTTGATCATTTTACTTGATAAAATGTATTGTAAACAAGCGATCATTGTAAACAATGTCACATGTGAGGCCGTTGCCGATCCTTGACAAATTCACACCACATTTACTGCAGCAGCTGATGCTTCTATGATCACAAACCAAAACAGCCACATCCATGAGATTGTTTAAATTGAGATGATTTTCATGTCATAGAATGTCATAAGCCAATTTCAAATGAGTGCAGAATGTCATCCTAATCTGCCATGTCTGTGTTTTTTCTCAGACAACCTCTAAAACAATTCTAGAGCAAATTATATATTATTATTTGTGCAAAATCCATTGTGCTCTGAGAAATCTAATCCAGCCTTAAAGGATTAGTCCACTTTTAAATAATCATTTCCTGATCATTTACCCACCCCCATGTCATCTAAGATGTTCTTGTCTTTCTTTCATCAGTCAAAAAGAAATTAAGATTTTTGATGAAACATTCCATGATTATTCTCCTTATTGTAGACTTCAAGGGCCTCTAAACGGTTGAAGGTCAAAATTACAGTTTTAGTGCAGCTTCAAAGGGCTTTAAACGATACCAGACGATGAATAAGGGACTTATCTAGCGAAACAATCTGTCATTTAAAAAAAAAAAAACAACAACTGTATTTTGCTTTATAAACACAAAATATTGCCTTGAACGTACTTCCGCTTTCAATATTCTTCAAAACACTTGTGCTGTATGTCCTACAGCTTCCCTATTCTACTTACAGAAAAAAAACTAAACTGGTGCTACGTAAGTAGAATAGGAAAGGCGTAGGACATACAGTGTAAGGCGATATTTTGTCTTTATAAAGCATATACAGTTGTATTTTTTTTTCGAAAATGACAGATCGTTTCGCTATGTAAGTCCCTGATTCCTTGTGTTCCACATGAACATCTTGGATGACATGGGGGTGAGTAAATTATCAAGAAAAGTTTATTTAAAAGTGGACTAATCCTTTAATGCGAATGTCTGTGATGATGTTGTATAATCCTCACACTTCTCTTCATGTATTTTTTGACCTCCCTGAGCTGTTATTTGTGCACCAATCTTATGCACCAAAAGCATGTTTTCATTTAATTTCAATATATGTGGTATACAATGAAAAAAAAAAATAAAATAAATGGAACCAAATCACAGAACCTGCAAAGACAATTTTAATGTCAGTCTCAGAAAATAGTAAGATACATGTCTAGATTTTCCTGCGCACTTATGCAAGTTTATTTTAAACAGCCACTTTTATAATCATGTGAAATTTTTTTAATAAATTTGAATTATATCAATAAATTAAAGCTGCAAGCAGCGATGAAAGGGCCCTCGCACCCGGGCTCACCGCCACCCGTGGGCCTCAAGAAAACAGCGAACAGTGGGCAATGTAAGCGAGTAAATACAGGACAATTATGGCAAAATCATGTAAAAGTGCCACACTTCCTGCTGCCAGCAGGTGGCGCTATAGCACTAATATTTCATATACATGTCTTTAGGCCAGGACTCTTATTACTCATGTGAAGTTTGGGGCAGATCAGACATAGTATGCCTGAGTTACAACAGCTTCCTCTTTCATGGCGAAACATCAGATTTGTCAGTCCGCCACGGACACGCCCTTCAACGAAAACTCAAGATCTTTGATATTTATCATCGCTAAGGTCTTAAGATTAGACTGGCAACATTTGATGTTGATCTGGTTAAATCTCTATGAGGAGTTAATCACAGTGTAAAAACATGTCATTTCCTGTTGCCCCCAGGTGGCGCTATGACTGTAACTGAATATTGTCATGAAGATGTCTTCAGGTCAGGGCTCCAATAAAACGTGAAGTTTGGGGCAGATCGGACATTGTTTGTCTGAGTTACAACAACTTCCTTTTTCATGGCGAAACATCAGACTTTGTCATGCCGCCACGGACACGCCCTTCAGTGAAAACTCTAGATCTTCGCAATTTAACGTCACAAAGGCCTTTAGATTAGGCTGACTAAAAATGACATTGATCTGATTAAATCTCTAGGAGGAGTTAATCACAGCGTAAAACATAATAAACGGAGCAATTCCAATAGGGTCCTCACACCATCGGTGCTCGGGCCCTAATAATAAACGGAGCAATTCCAATAGGGTCCTCACACCATCAGTGCTCGGGCCCTAATTAAAGCTGCAAGCAGCGTTGAGAGGGCCCTCGCACCCGGGCTCACCGCCACCCGTTGGCCTCAGGAAAACAGTGAACAGTGGGCGTCATGCATTTAAGTGAGTGAATACAGGAGAATTATGCCAAAGTCATTACGAAATGCCACACTTCCTGCGGCCAACAGGTGGCGCTTTTACCGTAACTGAATTTTGCCATGTTGATGTCTTCAGGCCAGGACTATCATCGAACACGTGAAGTTTGAAGCAGATCGATGCCTGAGTTACAACAACTTCCTGTTTCTTTCGTGGCGTTAATCGCATACATTAGCACTCAGCCAAGTGTTGCATGATTTAACGTGTTTCTAGCATGTGTAACGAATGTGTAGCGGTTATTAATCAATTTATGGATGAAATA